>PYAF01005253.1:2049299-2082624 GCA_007407185.1 Glycine tomentella | reverse complement strand
AGTCTATATAAATTCACTAATTAATGTGAAATTAATAGATAAAATATTTTGAATAGTTCACTAGTTTTTTTTTAAAATATTACAAAATAAATATTTACATAATTCTTTGGATTAAGACATTTAAAAAAAAAAACACTCTAAAAATTCATGTCAAATAAATAGATTAAAATTAAACTTTAAGTTTTAAAAGTAACACAACTAGAATCTTTATAATTTAATTTGTTCTAATTCATTACCATGGGAAGGAAGTATGCTACCAGAGTTGATAATTGTTAAGCATACATAAAGTTATATGTAAATTATTTAACAATTATTTATTCATTTCCTCTTTTAATGATTTTTTTTGTGATTAAAATATAAGAATTAACTTCTTCTAAGCTTTTATCCAATAGATGCTTTAACTAGTTGATTTATGAAGTGTTGGTTGTATTTTTTTTGTAGAATTCATTGCAACGGCATGGAAGATGAATTTCAAAGTTTGGAATTGCTCACTCAGCTCACCACAGGCTTGCTCAGCGCGACAGACTCGCCTAGTGCGAAGGTCCACTTAGCAAGACCAGTTTGCTCAGCGCGTGATCACTTATCTAGTTGGACATTTTGAGGCGCGCTCAGCGCGTCCTTTTCACCCTCAGTGCGCACCACTATTCTGGGCTGCGTTTTAAGGCAGAAAAGGAGGGAAAACGAGATACTCTTACAATTGGGAAGAAATATAGAAGCTTGGATCTCTGTTAGGTCACGAAGGAGACATTCTTCCACACCATTGGAGCTACCTCTCCACCCCATTTTCCTCCTTAAATCTCTTTCCAATACCCTAACCCTCTATTGTTGTAAGCTTCTCATGAAAATGAGGAGCTAAAATCCCCATTGTCGAGAGTTCACCAACTGAACACTTTGATGTAAAGATTCTAACTATCTACTCAATGTTATTTGCGCATTGTTGTTGTTTTCTGAGCCTTATTCATGCTTGTGGTTTGATCATCCATTTGTATGCTTTGTTTAGATTTTAATGCATTGGAAAATTGTTAAATTCTTTAGAACTAAAAAACGCTTCTAAATAATATCATGTTTAGGGATAAAATGATTTTGTTTAGTCTAGGTTACGTCATCGTCTCTAATCAATGCAAATCGGTTAATGTAACTCTTGAGGGATTAAGGGAAAACTTAAGTGATTTAGGTCTAGCACTTGGGGAATCAAGGTTAGATTATATTAATAGATAAATGTGATTGTATTTAATATTGAATAGAGAAAAATCTTTCATATCACATCGAAGTTAGTTCCGGTTAACGAACTCCCAACACCCGTCATATCATGTTCCAACCATCTGCATCATTCCGAGTGTTTGTGTCTTTTTCCTTGTAGTTATTACGTTTTTTAGTTTACATTAAGTATAGTTTAATCTTATGCTATTCATTTTATCAATTAAATCCATTCATTAATTATTTAACAACAAACGTACATTAGTCTTGAGTACAAGCAAAGTTCATGTGGAAATTGACATTCGATTTTGCCAGATCTTTATATAGAATTTTAAAATTATCTATAATAATTAAAAAAGTTTTATTTCAACATTTTACATAATAAAATTTTTATACTATTAAAAATGGAGAAAAAATAAACCTATGCATTAATAATTTAAATTAATTTTACACTTTCATCCAACCAATCATATATGATAAATTTGTTAAATTTTATAAAATTACTTTAAAAATCATATCAATATCCTTAACATTTGCTTTGAAATTAAAGTTTTATTTCAACATTTTGCATAATAATAAAAAAATTATATAGTTAAAAATGAAAAAAAGTTATACACTACAATATAAAATAATTTATATCATCTTCTAATCATAAATTATTATATATAATAAATTTTTTGATTTTTATATAATTATTTTAAAAATTATATGAAAATAATTTGTGATTAAATAAGAATAAGAATGAAACTCCACTTGAAATAAAGGAAGTTAATTCCCCCACTTACTGGGCATATGATGAGCTGGGGGCTAGGGTTGGGTGTAACATTATGCTATGTCACATTAGTGGGGGGTGTGTGTGTCAAGTGGTTGCAATGAATACAAAGTCACTGGCCAATCCTCACTCACAAGTCACAAGTCACTGTTAAGACTAGAGAGGTGTATGTGTTATGCAATGCGACAAAGCAAGTGAAAGAGAAAGCTTTGTTTGAGTGAAAGCGACACTCAGACAAACAGACACACTTGGTTACTATGCCCTTCAACCGTTTAGTTTCGTTTCAACTCGCGCGCGTATGTTGCTTCCTCTCCATCATTAGGGGAGTCGCCAACCTACTATTGCTCCAACCAAACCCTTATTCGCCCACTCGAGTTGCCCACGTTTTTTTTTTTTTGTTGTTTCTTTGACGCACGTGACTTTACCAATTATATGGGTTACTTCTACTACCTTTAATTTTTTTAATTATGTTTATCGATATATTATTATTACTATTTCTATTTTTAATCAACTAGTCAGGATTATTTTAATTTAATCAATTATTTCGAATTTAAATTTTAAAGATACAGTTATACTTAAAAAGAAAACTTTATTGTTTATATAGATGTTCCATAACTTGAATTATATTATCTTTAATAAAAAAAATATTATGTATAACTATGGTGTAAGATTTTCTTAAACTTGGATATAAAAATAATTTATTTAATAAAAAACTTTTTTCGTGTATAAAATTTTTCTTGATCAACGACAATCATACATTGTGAATAAAAATTTTTAATCGAGTGAATTGAAGAGTATTATGGTATATGATCAGGAAAAAAAAAAACTTATAAATTGTCATTTTATTAAATAATGTATTTAAAGAACTTTTCTTTGTCTTGAAACAAAAATATAAAAAGAATTAATAAAAAAATACAATCAAATTAAAAAATATTAAAGTTAAAGAACTTGTTTAAGGGTGGTTTAACATTTCCTTAGATCCTTAGGCCATATATAGCTCCGCCCTTTAATAGTACAATTCAATACCATAAAAAATAGATATCCAAAGACATCCTCCTTGACCAAGATTCCAACTTCACCTTTAGTATATATAATTCATCTGTTCATTTTTATATTAATATCCATTTATTTATCCATTATCCATCGATCTTTTTGGTCATCATTTTCCTTCTTTTCAATGAGTATATAAAGGAGGCAAGCACCCCAAACATTTGTTCAAGCCCACAAAAGCATACAAAGCCACACACATAAGAGGAGAGGGAAAGAAAACAAAAACAAAACAGCTGAATTTTGGTGTCTAGTCTACATTAAGATTTTCAAGAGATGGATTTTGATTCATCTTTCTTCCAATACCAAAACTTTAACTCTTCCTTTGTAAATTCCTCTGTTTGTGCAGAACCATTCCCTTGGGAAGACTTTCTTTTCTTCAATGAAGAAAACACCGCCACAACCACCACCGCCCTTGATTCCTTCACCATCACTGACCACTCCTCACAATCACAAATCAAGGAATCATCATCCTCAGATTATTCCAACTCTTCAGGCTCCTTGGTCAGCAGCACTGAGTCATCACAACTAGAAGTGTCATCCAATTTAACTCATGCAAGCCATCAACTCAAAGAAACAGATGCATCACCACAACCACAACCACCAAAGGAAACTAACAAAGACAAGAGACCCTTTAGAGGAGTGAGGAGAAGGCCATGGGGGAAATTTGCTGCTGAAATAAGAGACTCAACAAGAAATGGTGTTAGAGTTTGGATTGGCACATTTGACACTGCTGAAGCAGCAGCACTGGCTTATGACCAAGCTGCTTTGTCCACAAGAGGGTCCATGGCAGTGCTCAATTTCCCAGAAGAAGTGGTGAGGGAATCACTCAAAGACATGCAGAACAATAATAAGCCAATATCATTGGAAGATGGTTCCTCTCCAGTGTTGGCACTCAAGAGAAAACACACCATGAGAAGAAAATCCAAGGCTACCAACAAAAAAAACAAAAGGGACCATGGAATGGAATCACAAAATGTGAATATTATTTCACAAAATGTGCTGGTGTTGGAGGATTTGGGTTCTGAGTACTTGGAGCAACTTCTTAGCTTGACTTCCTCTTCTGATGATGATTATTTCCTTTGCTAGTAACAACTAATTAGTTTAATTTAATTAATTAGGTAATTTCCTGCATTTGAATTTTGTTCATTTATTAATTTAATTAGGTAAATAATTGTTGTTGCTATTCGGGATTCGCCACTTTTCATCGTTATCCCTCTTTCTTGGTGGTGGTGATTTGTTTTTTCCGGTGTCGTCATAAAGTAATGAGAGAGAGAAAGAGAGAAGAATGAATAAGGAATCCACCAATTGTATAAACAAATGCCATCAAGAAAAGAAAAAAAGAATTCAAACAATTGATTGATGTTGAAATTTCTGTCCATGGTTTCTTGCACTCGATGGAATTCTTAAATGAGGAGGGCAGAGGGATGGAATGGTGATCGATGACATTGACTGCCATGTTTCATTTTTTTTTCTTCCCTTAATTCAAAACTTGGTAATTAAAATGACAGCTTAAATGTTTAGTCTTATAAAGTTACCAAATTTTGATTTTTGCCTCTAGCTATAATTTATTTTATGTTTTTCATTTTTTTTCTAAAGTTTAAAATACTGTTTTGGGATCCTACTATAAAATAAGTGAATTTTATTTAGTTCCAGTAAAATATTTTTCTTTAATTTTTATCTCTTCAAAATTTAAAATAATTAATTATTTTGATTCTCTAACATTCATTTTGAGATAAGTAAATAACATTTATTTAAAAAGATTTTCTTTCCAAAAAATAGAAGTATCACATATGTTGACATAATACTGGATGTCATCTGAAATGGTTATTTAATCTTTCCTTATAATTATAAACATATAAGAGTGTTACATAATAGTAGAGATCAAAAATAATTATTTGAGATTTTTCAAAGAATAATATCAAAGAAAAAACATTATAATGACCAAAATCAAAACTCACTTATTATGTAGGGAGTGATATATATTTAAGCCCTTAAAATGTTATATAATTAATTAAGAATTGGTCTAATTAATTCTTGTACGTACTACAGATCGTATCATGCTATGGGCAAATTTGTTGGATAGTTTTGTATATTATAATAGTTTTGATGATAAGTCTTGTATTAATAATTAGAGGAGGAGTAATTAAATTATTTTTTAATTAGAATATTTATATTTTATTTTGATAAAAATTATGGGATCAATTTTTCACCTTGTCGGTTATTCCAACCTATTTTTTTTCCTAATATTTTGACTTTTTTTCATTAGTGTTACTTAGTCAAATCTTATCTACTATAAAAGACAAAATTCCTTTTTTGCGATGCTCGCTTTTTTCTCACCTCTCTCTTTATATATACATGTATCTTTTTCTTTCTTCACCTTTTCCTCATCCTTTTGTCTGAGACTAAGTTGATGAGATTTAATTATTTGTTATTTTGTCATTCATTTTAAAAGAGCTTACTGTAGTTTAGAAAAAATTCCCAATCTAAAAGTTAGCATTGTGAGGTGAATAAATCTTTCAAACAATGCTATCACATACCTCTATATAAAAAATATTATCCTCATTTTTAGGTTCAAATCAACCCATGCAAGTGATGAGTATATACTAATAAATCTATATTTTTCTAAATCTATACAAATAAATATATAATATGTTATTAATAAATATATCAACATTTCAGATATATTTTATAAAACATAAACGTGGATATGATTGAAAAATTAAAATTACTTTTTAATCACTATAATGATATCAAATTTTGGTTTTAATATTTCTAAAAAATAAAAGTTGGTTAGTTTCCTAATTATTTTTTAAAAAAATGAACACTTTCGGTATCTACATTAATTGTTACACATCTATTAAATAATTACATGTCACTTTTGACTTACTTATATGGGTTGAAAAAGTCCTTTAACACATGAGTAGTTAATGAATTTGTGGAAAAAAAAAATAAGTACTCACTTACGAAACAAATCAAAAATTAAAATTTAGACGTATTGAAACTAAGATTTCACATATATATAGAATCCAAAAATATTTTACGAACTAAAATGTAAATATGTAAAATAATTATAAGGGTGAAAGCACTACTACAAAAGGTTCTTTCCACGACGTGCAATCCACGTCGGTCGTCCAGTAGCCGACGTTGTAAATAAATCGGTGGCAAATTTGTAATTTTTTGAACATTAATACAAAAACGACGTCGGTCTTCATCATGCCCGTCGTTGTTTACCCTGATACAAAGTCGGTTATATAATAACCGTCGTTGTATTGCATTATTCAAAGTCGGTTTTCATCAGAACCGACTTTTGATTCTTTTTAAAATTTTAAAAGCAAACCCCGGCCCCCTTTCTCTGCGCCCCCTTTCTCAAAAATCCCTAACCTCCATTGAAGGTCTCCCCTCGCGAAGCACCCGTTTCAATCACATTGCAACGACAACTCACATTGCAACGAAAAACTAGTAAGCAACATCTGTCACAATCCGTTTCCATTGAAGACCTCTGGTTCACTGATTCTTGTTGTTTCAGGTGAGAGCCGCTTGAAGACCGTCGCTTCGCCGCCGCGGCCACCTAAATCAACGTCCCTTCTGACGGCGAGTACAACATTGGTTCCGGCATCTTTCCGCCGCACCTTAAGGTCTCCGAGGTCAGGGAGCTAGGGTTCTTGTTGGATAGAACGCGAGTTGGAGCTCAATCCTTAGAAACTCGGTTGAACTTGGAGGTATGTATTTGGAGGGATACAAATGCATTTGTTAGTGCCACCTTTTTAATTTAAATTTTGACTAAAGCATTGTCATTGTTATTTTTATGAGGCTAATCATTGTCTTAACTGGTAGTACAGATTCAATGGCAATGGATTTTTTCTGATGTCGCAACTTCCTCAGTACCTTGTTGAATCTAATTTCCTTCATTACAAGTGACAAGGTACCAAAGCGCATCTCTATTTAAACTATTTTCATAGACTGATTAGTAAAGATTAGTGTTAACAACTATAATTTGTTTAATGTTCAAAAAGTTTTTCTGTCATTTGAGGCTTGAGAGTGGAGGAGGAAAGTAGATTGCACAATAGCTTTGGTTAAGATACCCAACAGATGTAATGTAGACCAATGAGGCACAATCAGATCTCTTAGTTTAGTTTTAAAACTATTTTCAAATATTTGATTAATCTGTTATTTATCATTTATTATTGGTCAAAGAAAGAATAATCCTTGCTTGAGGTTTTAATCACCTTGAATTATCTATCACCACCCCTCATAATCTCAAAGAGTCCGCAGCAACTCTTCCAATAGGTGTTTTCCCTTTGAGCCACAGGAACAATGGTCTGTCATGTTATATTTTCTTTTCTGCCATGACCTCAGAAACCTTTGCTTCATAGGCTCGTCTAGTATATAGCTTTGCTTTATGTATAGATTGTCCAATTCAACATTAAACAAAGAGGGAAAAAAACTATTATCCCTACTAGTGTACTACTACAAACATAACCAAGCGTCTATGGAAAAAACTGTTTACTTTTCCTAGATTAATGTTTAACCTTGTAACACTCGACTTGCAACCATTTTAAATCAAAGCAAAACGCAGTTTCTCTCAAAAATTGAAAATCATTGTGTCTCGTGTGAGTGTGACTGGGAAAAGAAAAGCCAATTAACCCAAACGCCTTCCTTAATCTTGTTTAAAGCATGCATTTCCATGTTTTCACTTTCCAGAGGTGACTTATATGCATGGTGAAGAATGTCATACATAATGAGTGAGTTATTTCTTAATGTACAAGTCTGTTTGTTTTGCCAGTGTCAGCAATATGTTGTATTTATTTGTTTGTCATAACTTTGTTTCTATTTCTCTTTGCATGCATGATTCAATTGAGTTGGTATGCTTGGTTTTTGGGTCTTTAAGTTGGTCTCATGTAATTGCTGATGTTGTAAGGAAAGCATTTATTGTTTAATATCCTGTTGTTAAATTTTCATTTTGGACTTGGTAGAGCTGTTGACATGTAAAGGGAGCTGACCTCAGTTCCACTTTCATTTTCATTGATGATGTGTCTGCTTTGCTTGTTTATATATATATATATACACTTGCAATGCACTCTGCCCTCTTTTCATATCCTGTTCCATTGCACTCATACGAGAAAATATAAAATCAGGATTAGTGCAATTGCAAAAGATTATCAGGACACCAAAAATCTAATTGAAACTGGTAACAATAGCTTTCATTATGTTTTAGTATGCTTATTGTATGATTTGGTCTTTATTTATGTTAAAACTAAAGTGCTTTACCCATTACTGGTCAAATTTTGTTTAGCCTTAATCTTGAAACACTAAAACAAACACAAATGTTATCCTTGGAATTTCAATCAGCCAGGCTAGTTAATATTCTGGTTCGGAACTTGAAATTGAAGATCATCCTTCTGAATCAGCAGTTGCCACAGGCACAAGTCAGACACAGGACAATCTTGCCAATGTTGCTTTGGTGGCTAGCATTCCAAGTGAAAAGATGAATAATAAGGTAGGAACATGAAGTCTGTTTGACTTGCAGTCAATTGTGATTTGAAATGAAAGCAAAACGAGAGTTGCTTTTGCAAACTCAATTTGCAAAATGAAGCTCATTCAAATTTAAGTTTGTAAACTTTAATCCAAACATGTATGTAATTGCTGATGGAACTTACTTTTGCTGAATTCAGTTGTACTACTACTAGGATATTGAAGATGATCTTGTTTATACCTTTATTTCTTGGGAAATAAATGCTAAGGAGTGCATTAAGGATGCTTGGTTAAGGAAAAACAGTGGAAAGTTTTTATTGGAATGTATGGCTTTTATTGTTACTTATGCACTCCCACCATGGTTACCAATAAAAGCTTTCTATTTATTGATTTTTTAAGCCGTGGACTTAAGGAACTTGATACCAGAATCTTAGTTTCTTTCTTTTTCTGTTGTTTGTTTGAATGTAATATCTTCTCTTTGTTCATGAGTTATTTATCTTATGCTTGGTTTAATTCAAATGTTTGTTCTGGGATTTTGTTGCTTTTCCCTTTAACTGAACATGTACTCACTTCAGTTTGGATGGTGTATGCTTGTCTTGTTATTTCTTAACTGAATTGCTTTCTCTATTATGAAAATGGTGAATCAAACTGCTAATGAATTATCACACTGGCACTTGTAGAGGTTTATCTACACAATCAGGTTGTTTAGTCCCATAATGGCATAATCATTGTACCTTTGGTATGTGTGGCGGGTCTTGGCCTGTTTGCCAGGGGCTTTCCATTGGTAAATATTCCTAATGCCCCTTCCTTGAATAAAGGGGTTATTTATTATAATAAAAGAAATGTAAATAGTAAGAGTTCATGAACTCAACTTTCTTCTTCTATGCAGGTAGCAAACTGTGTGCAGATTGGATTACCTATGCTCATTCTACTGGTCATAACATAACAGGTTTACACTTATCTGAAACAATTTCTCGAGTTTTTTTTTTCGCTAATACTAATATGACCTTTTTTTCCTGGCCTGGCTATCAAGTACTTGAGAGGTTTGCTTTACTTCTCTGCATTGCTGTCATCTGGGCATTTGCTGCTATCCGGGCATTTGCTGCTATCCTTACTGTGGCTGGTGCATACAATTCTGCTCCTAGGTATGTTCAAGTGCTTTACCCACCCCTCTCCTCACTGCTGCTAACTAGGCAGTTATTTTTCCTTTTATCTGCCCTGGTCAGGATCAAGTACATTACACTGTTTTCTTCTCACATAACATAACATCATGGTAAATTTGAACCTTGTGACCTTTTCAGTGTCAATCATGTTTTATGAAGCATCATCATGCAAAATGATTGAACCGAGCAAAATTAGGGAGAAATATGGGATCAGAATTGTCATGGAAAAGAGTATATAGGTAATGTTAAAATGGTATATGCAATACGAAAAAAGAAGTATAGAGAATATATTATTCAAAGTAAAAGTGTGGAGATTGCACCTATGAAAAGTACGTAATCTATGAAAATTATTCATGCATGTTTTTTATAAATAAAAATCTCTGTTTTTCAATAATATTTTAATTTTAGACTGAGTCCATGAGTGAATTCCTTTCTGTTCAACATTTTAAATTAATTTAATTAATATTGCATCAAGAATAATAGTATGAAACATTATCATTAAAATATTTTTAAGTTTTATTTAGTGGGCTCTATGTGGTAAAGCATTTATGTGTTATCATTTTGGATTTTGTTTGAATAATAACACAAATAAAAGGTAAAACACAGGGTGTCTCAGATATCCTGCACCTTTTTCCTGCCTTTCTATAGTCTCCCTAATTATGTTCTTATAACTATTTGGGTCAACTTCCTCCCTTGGTTCCTTACTCACAGGTCCATCATGAGAGGGAATTTGATTGTGTTCTTGCAATAGAGGGGATAAAGCTTATTGGCATTTAACCACCGTAATCTTGGTATGTCTTGTCATTCTTCTCTCTCTGTGGGCCTTAACCTTTTCAAATTTATTTAACCAAATGGTTTGATATGCAGGTATGGAGGCTATTTACTAAAGGCAAATGCACTGAAATAAAAGGATCACCCAATTTTATCTGAAGTTGTTAGAACAATTCTCGCGGGAACAGGCTAAACATGTCATGTTGTAAAAATTATAGTAAATTATGTAATACATCTCAATTTATTTAAAGTCATGTATTTAAAGTCAATTAACTGTATTTAAATTATGTATTACATCTCAATTTATTAAAATTCACATATTTATAATAACTGTGTATTTAAAGTAAATTATTTAAAAATAATCGTAGTCCGATTTGCAACTAATGATCAAAAGCCATAACCGTTTAAGACACCATTCGAAGTCAGTTATTTTAAATAACTGACTTAAAATCACCTACCTAAATCCCCATTCAAAGTCAGTTATTTTACATAACCGACTTCAAATCGCGTACTTTATACCCCATTCGAAGTCAGTTATTTTAAATAACCGACTTCAAATCACCTGCCTATGACCCCTTTCGAAGTCAATTATTTTAAATAACCGACTTCAAATCATCTGCCTATGACCCCTTTCGAAGTCAGTTATTTTAAATAACTGACTTCAAATCGCCTGCCTAATACCCCTTTCTAAGTCGATTATTAAAAAAACCGACTTTGTATGTAAGAATTCTAAGTCAGTTTTCTGAAATAACTGACTTTAATATGAAACTTTCGAAGTCGGTTTTCAGAATAACTGACGTTGTAAGGTACCTTTCTAAGTCGATTTTTTAAAATAACTGACTTAAAATATGCCAATTTTTTTTAACTAAAAAAAAAAGTAAAAAAATTTCAAAGTCGGTTTTTTAAAAACCGACGTTGTTGGCTTGGGTATACTACGACGCTCAATACAAGGTCGGTTACAAAACCGACTTTGAATGGTGAAAATGACCGACTTAGAATCCTGTTGTTGTTGTAGTGAAGAGAGAGGGAAAATATATATCAGAAAAAGACACATGCCATTCGAATAGAAACGTATAATATCAAGATAATTCGCTCAAAAAATAATAATATAGAAGTAGATCAATATAAAACAAGAAGTTCAAAAAACATGTTTTAGCATCTAAACAACCTATCGTATACGTCTTATTATTTAAAAAGAAAGATGAAGATGTGTGTTTTTATCGTGGAACTCTAATATGTTCTTTAATTTGTAATATATACACACACTAAGAATTTGACTCCATATATATATATATACATAGGGAAGTTTGAAAATAATTTTCTGACTAGTTGGTGATATATCAACATAATTTAGTTAGCTCCAATAGTTATAGTTTTGACGTTATATATTTCTCGTTTATCGCGCGAATCGAAGCCTCTCACCAAACCCTGCTAGAGTCAAATTCAACAATTTTGTGCCATACGATCCTTCCAGAAGCAATACTTAGTCTTTTTATAATTTCCAATCCAAAATTATTCAAACAACATTTTCTAAAGGAGTAGTCATTTTTTAAAAGAGACAGATGAAAAGGCATGTGGAGAAGTGGAAATTAGAAGTACAACTAAAAAATAAAAAAGAAAACCCTGTTTGTTTATATTTGTATAAATTCTAACGAATTTATTATAAAAGAATTTATCATCATAATGATTTTAGAATTTGATGTTTTTTTAATATTTTAAAGTGTAGTTGAAGAAGGTATATGAGGAACTTTTGGCTCCAAGTAATATTTTTTTATATGCCAAAAAAAAAACATATATAATTAATAGAAACTTTTGGCTCCATTATTAAAATTAATACCACTATTTTTTGTATAAAAATTAACACCACTAATAATTTATTGAAGTAATTTAGTGTCAATTTATATACTTTGCACATTAGTAAATTAGTTTTTTATAGCAAATAGGATACAAAAATTGTCTCAACGAATCGCACATAGATATATCGATAACACACAGAATTAATGGTATTTCATAACTAATCGATTGAGTAGACCACCCAAAAAAAATATTTATTATTTGACCCATAACCTAATATAAGAAGTCCAATGAAAACAATCCTCAAAATAGCAATCCATACAAAAACACCAATATTCATATTAGATAAAATAAAGTTATAGACAAAAAGAATTAGTAAATAACTTATTATAATGAATATGACTAATATAGATAATACTATACTGAATAAACGAATATCTCTTTCAAATAGAATAAGATTTTCTTTGAAAAGTAATTTTGTTTCGTCGAATCTATCACCGGCCCAGCCTTGCTGGGATGGGTGGCCAGGTTAGCACCCCTCCTCGCCCCTTACTCGAAACTTACATAATTAGTAAATTCATTTGTTCTTTCCAATTGTGATCTTGTAATTATTGAACATTCAACAAATAAATTAGCACTGAAAATCATTGAGTAAACTGTAACAATCTCGCATCAATTTAGTGCTTAATAATAACATTAATGGATACAATTTAACTAGCGAGATAACCAATAACAATATTGATTAATGGGGGATATTATCTTTTTTCTATATATATATATATATATATATATTAATATGGGGATATTATCTCAATTATTAATATTATGATATGGATATGTATATTGATTAGTTTTGTGTTAATGGATATGTATATTGATTAGTTTTGTGTTAATTTAAGGATCTTGTATTAGTATAACAAAGGTTATAGGTTCTCTTAACTTATTTTATTTTATAAAAAATAAGGAATTTTTTATAGTGAAAATTAATTTCTCTTTTTCTTTGTTTAAAAAAAATATTAAAATATTCAAATTTATTTTTTATATTGGGTACCCAAATATTGACATATAGGTATACGATTTCCTTGTGTTCAAATAAGTGACACTAATATATTTAATGGAAGAATCTTTGTTTAATTATCATGATGTACAAAATTTCTTTGAACCAGTGATAACCAAAAATTATCGTCAACTAAATTAATCTCTGACTCAGTGTTTTAAAACCCGGACCGACCCGGCCGGTCGGACCAGTCGGACCGTGAACTGGTGGACGGACTGGATCGGTCGCATGTTCGGATCGGTTGTGCAATCAGCCCGCTTCAACCCGTTCGACCCGGCCGGGTTGTGATCGACCCGCCGACCCGGCGAATCGGACCGGGTCGCTCTTAATAAAAAAAAAATTCTACCGCTTCCCTTTTCTCCCTCCGAGCACTGTGGCATCATCTGCACTTATGGTGGGTGGAGTGGTTTTTTTGTTCACGGCGCGGTAGGGGTTCGCGGTGGGGGGAAGGGGTTCGCAAAGTGTGGTGGGTGGGTGGGTATTGTTCGCTATGGGGGAGGGGGTTTCGCAGTGGGAGGGGGGGGGGGAAAGCAGCCAAATGGACACAGAGGAAGGGGAGGGGGGGACTGTGTGATGAGGAAGAATTTTTTTTTTGGGTGGGTGGGGGGTGGGACTACGTGAAGAGGAAGGATTTGGGTGGGTGGGGGGAGGGGCGGGTTTCACGAGGAAGGGGTGGGGGGGTTGCTGCGTGAAGGATTATGTGTGGGGGGAGGAGGGATTTTTGGGAAGTTGTGGCTGTGTGGGATGCTGCACCCACTTAAATGAAAAGCTGTTTTAATGGATATTTTTTTTCTTTTTGAATTTTAAATTAAATGGACATCTCTCTATTAATTGTGAATAAATGGTATATATAAGAGTAATTTTTCCTTTTTTCTTAAACACATAAAATCTGTTTCTAAAATATTAATAAATTGTTAATAATATTAATATAGAATAAAAGTAAATTGAGTACATGTATAAGTTATTGAGTGAAAATGGATTATTAAGTGAGAATTAGTATTATATAATTTCGTATTAATGATTTTATTTTTTGTACTTAAACTTATTTAGCTTATGTTTATAATTTTTGTTATTTGTTTATTTGAATTTGGACAATAATTTTTTTTAATATTTTGGTATCTAATTATCTATATTATGATTTGTGATGTCTTTTTTTAAATATTTTATGACATATATAAAAATTTTATTTGTTAGTTAAGTTGTTAATATATTTGTTATTAATTTATTTTTGTCATTGGGAGATTCTTCTGAATTTTTTTTAATGAAGAAGAAGTTCCTCAAAATGATAATAACTTAGTTTATATCCATTAGCCTTAGAAAATAGTTGAAGTCTTGAATTTATTTAAGAACATATGTTGAACTTAAACTTATCTTATTTAGGTTATATTTGTGATATTTGTTACTTGTTTGTTTGAACTTGGATAATGATATTTTTTTTAACATTTTGGAATCTAATTATCTATGATTCTATTTTGGAATAATATTAATTTGTGATTTTTATAAATATTTTAAGACATTATCATGCGGGTCAACCGATTCGATTACTAATCAAGTCATACGGGTTAATAAGTGATCCATCGATTCGACTACTGACCGGGTCATGCGGGTCAATTAGTGACCCACTGGTTCGACCACTAACCCAATGACCCAATACCCTAACCGGTTCAATCACCGGGTCGGTTTTTAAAACAGTGCTAGTCTGACTTATTATAACAAATGTAATCTCTTACCCAATATAAAAAATATGATAATGTTATCTTGAGTAATCAATATCATCCTTAGAATCATAAGGATATAATGAAAAGTCTAGCGCAACAATTAATTTGTTTTAAAATTAAAATCTTATGTTCAAAACTAAAATAAATCAGTATAAAAGAAAAACTAAAATCAATCAAACAATAATTTTTTTCCTATAAATAACGTTGAAATATGTTTTTTTTTTTTTTTTCATTTTATCCAGAGTCACAGATAATAAGAATGCATTTATCCTATTGTGCATGTAATTTTTTTTATAGTACTGTTATTTTCTTCTTTTGATTTTCAAAATCAAATTTTTACAATTCTTTAAATAAAAAATTATTTTTCTTATTTTCATATTTTTTTTTTGTTTTTTCTAATTTCAATAATAAGTTTTCCTTTTGACTAGAAAGTTGATTTCAAAATTAATAACTGTAGGGGCTCATCCTATACTGTGATTTTAGGCAAATTTTGATTTTGAATATTTCTGTGGCAAGGAAATAGTTCGTAAAAGAATTAGGGTATTTTTTATGGTTCACAAAAATTTATTTGATAGTGGTATTAAAATGGACTAAGTCAGATTAGTTGACTGAAATAGCTCAATTAATTATGTAAGTTGGACTCTGAAAATTGAAACACAATATTAATATAGTCTAACCTAACTAAAAAATTAGCTTGAACATTCAGGCTGGACTAACCATTGGGTGGCTTGACATTTAAATTATTTTTAAGCGTTTTATATTTTTATAATCATTTAGAGCTTTATTTATTTGAACTATTTTTTTAAGTAATATAATTAAAAAATAATAAATAAAAGGGATAAGTTAAAAAAAACATTTGTGTTGAGTTTCTGTAAGTTAGATTAAATGTAGTAAATATATCGAATATTAACACGTAATATGTTAATGTAAAAGTTTGAAAATATTATAATTTGATAGGAAATTAATTATTTTATATAAATATATAGTATATAGATATTATTAACTTGACTGCAATTCTTTTCTCAACTTGTAATTTAATTGGTCCAGACTAAAAATATATTAACCAACAATGGAACAATGTATACAATGGTACTGATTTAAATTCATGCATCTATACATACATATATATATATATATATAGAGAGAGAGAGAGAGAGAGAGAGAGAGAGAGAGGTGGAAAATTAGCCAATTACACCATTTCAATGTATACAATAATAATGATATAGGGAAAAATGACAAGATAAAATGAATCATTTACTTATTTTAAATTAAAATCAACTTATGTATCGTAATTTTCTTTAAAAAATCTCTCATCTAATTCATCATAGTTAAAATGCATAGGCACATTTTAACTAATAAAATTTTTGTTTATTTTATTTATTTATTTTCTTATCGTATAAGTATTTGTCAAAAATTTATTGAAACTAGATCTATAGCAAATTTTGATTGAGTGTGCGGAGTTTATTACTTTAGATTAGTTATAAATAATAAATAATATGAAATTGATCGATTGCTTCATTCATTACATTAGTGAATCTTTATTAAACCTATTTTGAATAGTTTGATAGGCTTGAATGGGCTGGACTCATTAAACAAAAATACAAAATAATAAAAATTGATGACAGGATTATTTGGCAATTACTATTTCCACTTTTTATTTTCCTTGTACACTACCCCTTGCATTTGTTTTCCTAATTTACCCTGTAAAACATACTCCCTCGTCTCTATTTCGGAAAGCAGAGACCTTGGCATTTTCCGATTCCACAACCAGAAACACACAATCTATCTAGATGCAAAATTGTCTTCATAATAATGAAGGCCAAATAAATCGAATTCGTGAAGAAGGGAAAGAGAGACATAGATATTTGTATACGGAGAAGTGGAAATTAGAAGTCGAACTAAAAAAAGAAAAAAAGAACCCTTTGTTTATATTTGTATAATATTCTAATAAATTTATTATAAAAGAAATTATCATCATAATGATTTTAGAATTTTTGAGGTTTTTTTTAATATTTTAAATTGTAGTTGAAGGTATACTGAGAAACTTTTGGCTCCACGTACTACTTATTTTATCAGCCAAAGAAACATATATCATTAATAGAAACTTTTGGCTCCACTATTAAAATTAACACCGCTATTTTTTTTATAGAGAAATTAACACCACTAATAATTTAGTGTCAATTTATATACTTTGCACATTAGTTTTTTTTTTTTTTTTTTTTTTTTTTTTTTTTTTTTTTTTTTTTTTTTTTTTTTTTTTTTTTTTTTTTTTTTTTTTTTTTTTTTTTTTTTTTTTTTACGGAATCAGTAAATTCACTGGTTCTTTCGAATTTTGATCTTCTAGTAACATTCAACAAATAAATTAGCACTGTATTTATTTTTTCCTTTATACAATCAGGTATTTTTCACAGGATACATCTTACTCGAACTGAATTGGCCATTACGAGTAGAAATTGCATATTAATTTCAACTCAAAATTATTCAAAATTATTGATTATTAGAAAATTTGAGGACTTCTTATTCAACTGTATAACATGACTTATATACCAGTGTCAACCAATATCAATATCCATAATAAGTATGCTCTTATTTAGATTTATCCTAATTTCCTTTTTTACCGCATTTCATTCATTAAAAAAAAGTATAACAATCTCACATAAGTTTATTTACGTACTTAAAAGTAACATTAATGAATGCAATTTAACTATTTAACTAATACGATAACCAATAACAATATTGATTAATGGGGATATTATCTTCTTTTTATTATTAATATGGGGATATTATCTCAATTAGTACTATTTGTATATGGATATGTATATTGATTAGTTTTGTGTTAATTTAAGGATCTTGTGTACGACAATGGATTAAACACACCCGATGTTTCATTCGTAATGCGCAGAGTATAGATTCTGTACAGAAACGTTAGCTTTTACTATCTACGATGTAAGACAAAGCAATAAAAAGTCTTTTGCCTTCCCGTACCAATAGTTTTGGGTTCCTAATTTAGACAGACATTTTCTAATACTAGGAAGAAAATACTTTCCGGAACACTTTTTAAAATCATCAATAGTCAAAGGTAGGGGCAAAAAATGAATTTAAAGCATTAGATGCATGCCTTGATTATCAAATGATGGTCACAATCCTAACATGAACCATCTTATCTCTTCTTTATAAGAACCCTTCAATGTTCATCAAAAAATTGATCTGTGGGAAGTTTCATGTGTTCCTAATAACTACATTAAGCTGCTATGCTCAGCAGCAAGTCAGTCACCTATTCAATAAATACTGCTAGCTATCAAAATAGAGTGACCAATTACCATAGCCATTGTTTTTAGCATTCATAATTTGAGTAATCTAATGTTTACAGAAGTAATAAAATTATGGAAAGACCTTCAAAAAAGCAGGATCATATAGCAGCCACACGAAGACTCTACAATTCCATAGATTGTAGCCCAGTTGAAGCCTTTGATTTCTGCTTCTTGGATCCATTTTTGTTCACTTTTTTCTTGGGTTGTTCCCAGGCCCGGCCTGGGGCAGGGCCAGCAGGACCACCTCCGTCCAGGGTCCAAAATTTTTTGGGCCGGTAATTTAAGTAAAATTTTTATTAAAAAATAAAATAAAAATAAAACCTATGTTAGAGGTTTATTTTGTGTGTTAGGGACCTATTTTGTGTGTTAGAGGCCCATTTTTTTCATCTCTTAATTTTAATATTATTTGTATTTCAAAAAATTTGTGTATTAAAGACCCATTTTTTTCATCCCTTAATTTTAATATTATTTGTATTTCAAAAAGTTTATGTGTCAGGGGCCCATTTTTTCCATTCGTTAGTTTTAATATTATTTGTATTTCAAAAAATTTGTATGTTAGGGATCCATTTTTTGTGTGTTAGAGGCTCATTTTATTCATCCCTAGTTTTAATATTATTTGTATTTCAAAAAATTTGTGTGTTAAGGGCTCATTTTTTCCATCTCTTAGTTTTAATATTATTTGTATTTCAAAAAATTTGTGTGTTAAGGGTCCGTTTTTTCCATTCCTTAGTTTTAATATTATTTGTATTTCAAAAAAAAATGTGTGGTAGGGGTCCATTTTTTCCACTTCGCCCCGGGCCAAAGAATTTTCAGGACCGGCCCTGATTGTTCCTCTACCGGCAGTGGATCCGCTTGAAAGGTAGGATCGTTGAGAACAGCAGAAATTTGATCTCTTTCACTCAATCTGATGAACAAGGACAATAGGTTACAATTTACAAATACAATCTCACATATCAAATGATAAGTTGGCAATGCAGTACTGAATAATGATGGGAACCACTCACACTAACATCTGCCTGGATTTACACTTAAGTTTGCTGTCATCCTCACAACCTGGTTTCTTTGATGCCTTCACCTCAGGAAGGGATTCTAAAAGTGAAGATAGATTATATGCCTTCAATTTGTTCAGAGGACGTCATCACTTAAAAGACTAACAGTAATAAGATTAATGAAAGTATCAAAAATAAAAGTTTGGAAATGTCATTAGTAAAATAATAAAAAATAATTTTTAGGTAGTAAACTAAAAAATATATATTATAAGTATAAGAAATAAATTGTATATGTTAACATTTTTAATATTACTTTTTTAAAATTAAATATATTTTGGGTAAAATTTACCGAAATGAATCATTTTATTCAGAAAAAAATTGCAGGGAAATCAAAAGACGCATCCTGGAAGCAAGTAGATAGTGGTGAAAAAGTATGTAAACTCTTAAGAATTACACAAGATACTAATGGAAAATAAGGTATTTAATGTGAAATATATAGTAGGCCTCTGAAATGAGTAAACTAAATCAATTTATAAAAGGGAAAAAATTTATTCAAAATTTATATAAATATTGGAAAGAAGAATGCTAGAGATCAGTGTTATTCAAACCGGTTCGGACTGGTCGGTCCGACCGGTTGAACCGGGAACCGGTCCCCTAACTGGCTCGGTTCTGTTATCAAACCGGTTATGCAGTTGACCCACTTAAAAACCAGTCAAACTCGGTTAAACCGGCCAAAACCGGTCGGTCGGACCGGTCCGAGTTTTTTTTTTAATGTGTTTTTTTAAAAAAAAAATTGGCTTTTTTTTTAAAAATTTAGGATTATTATCCATAGTTATTTTAGATTTTGAAGTATGAATGAATTTTTTTTATTCAAATAATGTTAGTTATATACTTATATATAACAGATACATATATAATTTTAAATTTTTAATATATACCGGTTCAAACCGGTTTAATTACTGAACTACCGGTTGAACCACTGACCCACTACCTCGACCGATTAAATGACCGAACTGGTTTTCACAACACTGCTAGAGACATTATCTTTCTTAACACATTTTTTAGATTGATTAAAATTTATTAGAATATATTGAGAGATTTGAGGACACAAGGGAGGGTCTAATTAAAAAGGAAATATAGGTTTATGAAATCCTTATACATCAATTCTTATCTGAATCAATGTTAAAATGGTTTTTGTAATCTGATTTTTATTTAAATTAATGTAAAAATTATAGTTGTGAAAATCGATTCGGACCGGCTTGTTGGACTAATTGGATTGGAAATCGATAGTATAATTGGTCTGATTTTGCTATTGGACCAATTATGTAGTTGATCCGGTCAAAATTGGCCAAAATGAATGAACTTTTCTTACTCAAATAATGTTAATTATATACTTATATATAATAGATATATATAATTTTAAATTTTTAATATATATCGGGTCAAATCGATTCAATTACTGACCCATAAGTTGGATCACTGATCCACTACCTCGATCTATGACTGAACTAGTTTTCATAACTATGGTGAAAATAACATTTTTATTTCGATTAAGAAATAACCGATGTAAATGAATTGTTTTTAATTACAAAATTTCCATTGTGTCACTTTCTACATCAGTTTATAAAAAACCGATGTAGAAATGACAACTACATAAAAAAAAAAAAATTTATGTATGTTAGTACATGTGCTTCCATTAGTGAATTGGATATATTTGAAAAGGAAAAAGGAATTTTCCTTTAAAAAAGGAAATCTACATATAAAATACACATTGTTAAGACAAAGGACGAACTAAGAATCCTAAATGATTTGGTTTAACAAACAAATAGATAACTTTTCAAAGCTAAATTAAAAAATACATGTTTTTAATAAGAGTACGACTTCGTCTATTGTCTATTGAATAGACGATGCAACAACAAAACGTAGATTTTTATGTAATTTGCAATTGTAGTTTCAATATCTTTACGGGAAGCTTTATGAGCCCATGATCTGATATATCTCAAATGTACACTTAGAAGGCTAAAAAAACAAGGTCAACAAGGTATAAGCTACTGTAACTCCTAACAAGGTGTGCCAATTTATAAGAAATAGAATTTGAACGTACTTTTCTGAACATAAAGTAAACATGCTCACTTCTAAAAGATTTCATATACTAGAAAGGAGAGATAAACATAATGTTTTATCATATCGAAGTAACTAGTCAGTGAAAGACATTTAATGTCCCCAACGACTATTTTCTCTTATTGAAGAAATCAAAATAAAGAAACTCAACACAAGTCACCATGAATACTTTGAAGCCTTCCTTTAAATGCTAGAGATATCAAGCAAAAGCCAAGAAAATTTGCTAAAGTTTAACATTCGTTTATTTGTGAGTTTGTATCGTGAGCCTAATTTGACCATGATACACACCCAAAGATATCAAGTCTAATCTCAGTCATGATCCTTTTTTTGGAGACACTTTGCATCAGTCCTTGTTATTTGGAAATGCTTTTAGTGTGGATATATGTAATTTATCATACTTGCGTTAACCTTAAGTATTACCAAAGCACAAAGTTAACTGACCTAAACACTTTAACACCTATTGAGGATAGTCATTTTTCTTCCACCTTCTTTCCCACTTTGTGAAAAGTAAGAGCACGAGCCCTTATCCTATATAGGCATCATCCTTACTAAACCCTCATTATGTCTCCATCTCAAGTTAACTCAATATTTTTTCACAGAATAATCATCATCTTGCTCCTAATGTGAAAGGAGTAAATAGGTGAGTAAACACAGTAACACCATAATAAACCGAGCTAGAAAAAAAGTTCTGTCAATCAATACCTTAGCTTTTATAGATGAAAAAATGATGTAGCAGGCTAGTGAAAATTGAATGAAACCAACTCCACTATTTATTACTTTCAAAATGCGACCACATATTCAGTGCGGAAGTCTAAATTTCTGAAAGAATGTAGAAGAATGAGTTAAACTTCGTGGTCAAGAATAATTACTCTAATGATCTAATTCAGCAGGAAGATTATAGGAAGAACTACACATCGATGACGGAACTACACATTCCAATATCTATTTTCCCAAAATTCATAGAACAAGCAGTACCTCAGGTCCCTATTATTACAACAAGATAGAGCAGAACCAAATAGAAAAAGAAATAATCAAATGGGAAGGGGAAGTTTTGGCAGCAATTCCCTAGCCGAATTAAGGCACGACTTTATTCTAGTAACAGATCACTAATATCCTAAAGAAAGACACTGCATTATTCTGTTGCCATTATTTTTACACCATGGTTTCCTCTTCTTGCTCGCCCGAAATCTCCTCCAAGGATCTACCCTTGGCCTCAGGCACCAGGAAAGTGAACATGAAGCCTAAAATGTTAACCACACCTAACACAAGCAGTGAATTCCTCACACCAATACCTGCAGGGTACCCTGCATCTGCTTTGCTCGGGTCCTGATTCTGCGCCAAATATAAAAACCCGAATGCACCAACCATAGCCCCGAGCTTCCCGGATGCTGAAGATATTCCATGGCAAGTGGATCTGAATCTAGCTGGGAAAATCTCTGCCGGCACAACAAATGTGGTGGCATTAGGCCCAAAGTTTGCAAAGAAGAATGTGAGAGAGTAAATGACCACAAATCCAATTCTGTTCTCCCTAAGAGTCCAATGATCATAGGGAATGGCAAGAGCAAACATGAAGATAGTCATAAAGAAGAATCCCATCAATTGGATGGCGAATCTTCCTATCCTATCAATGAAGGCCACAGTAAACCAGTATCCAGGAACTGTACTGCATAGAGCAATAAGAGTTTGAGCCCTTGCAATAAAGAAAACCTCCTCAAGAGCATTCATTGTTTTTGCCGGAGGAATCCAACCAATTGCGCTGAAGATATCCTTCTGGAACAGATTTTGGCTATAGAATGCAATGTCAAGCAAGAACCATGTGCTTGTTGTTCCGAGCAGATGCAATCCATGGCGACTCATGAACTCCTTGGAGAACAATCCATATGATTTAGCTTGTGCCTCCTCCTCCTTCTTGGGCTCAGCTTGAATCTCCATGTTCATAACCTTAGACATATCTGCTGCAGCCTTCTCCATATTCTTGGCAACCAAGGCAGTGTAACGCGCGGTTTCTGGCATCTTGGATCGCGAGTAGTAAGTCATTGCAGCAGGAAGTGCTCCAAACATGAGAATTATCCTCCAAACATAGTCTGCTTGTGGAACGGTTGAACCCAACGGATCAACCTCGTACGGTGGAGAATCAAACTTGGACTTGAACACAGATGCTACGATAATAGCAAACACACCTCCTGCCAAAATTCCAAAACCCTGCATGGCAAACACTGCAGCTATAAAGGCACCTCGAGTCTTCTTATTAGAATACTCAGACATTATGGTGGCCGAAAGAGGGTAGTCTCCACCAATGCCAAAACCAAGCCAGAAGCGAAAGAAGCATAGAGTTGTCATCACAGTCTTTGCATCGCGTCCGAAGGAAAGACCCGAAGCAATGGAAGCTATAACCATAAGCGCAAGGGTCATGCCATAGACCTTTTTTCGGCCCATTTTGTCACCTAGCCAGCCAAAGAAGAGTTGCCCTGAAATTGTTCCAACAAAAGCTACACCATTAACTGCAGCTGACACATTTGGAGGCAATGAACCAGGCTTTGCAGCCCCATCAATGTGGTAGTAAATGCGACCAAGTAGCTTTGTGACGAGTGATATACAGAACAGATCATAAGCATCAGTGAAGAAGCCCATTCCAGCAATGATGATTGCTGTGAAATGATACCATTGTGTCTTTGCCACGTCCAGGGCATTCAGCACCTGAACTTGCTCCTTCCCCATCACTACGAAGCTTTCCTTCTCTCTCCCTCCCTCTCACTCCTAAATGTTTACTTCTCTGCTAAAGTGGATGCAACAGATTACAAAGTATTATAAAAGTTCAAAAACATAGCACCACTATGCATATGCAGGGTAATTTTTCATTAGTGAATGACATATGATGACCATGAACAATATTACATGACCTATCAATAATGATTATATTTAGAACACCACTAGAACCATCCAAAATACTAACTCAATCAAGCAATGAGACAATCAATTATCTGCCTTGGTGACTTATTGGTCATGAGTTCAAATCCGAAAACAATCTTTCTCTCCTTTACCTTCGCATAGCGAGAACCACCAATGTTATTGAACCCGGTCCGGCTCGACCAGTAGAATTGGGACTCGGTGACTTAACCGAGCCGGTTCCAGTATTGGACTGGTCATATAATTGGTCCAGCCAACGACCAAGTAGGTCATCGGATTCCGATTGGACCGGTCCGATCCGGCCATTTTTTTAAAAAAAAAAAATTAAATTTTGGATTTTTTTAAAAAAAAATATGAATTTTAGATTATTATCAATTGTTATTTTAGATTTCAGAATATGGATGAATTCTTCCTACTCAAATAATGTTAGTTATATACTTATATATAATAGATACTTATAATTTTGAATTTTTAATATATACTGTATCAAATCAAACTAATTATTAGTCCACCGATTGAATCACTGACCTACTCATCCATT
The DNA here is from genome assembly GCA_007407185.1 of Glycine tomentella. Classification (NCBI taxonomy): domain Eukaryota; kingdom Viridiplantae; phylum Streptophyta; class Magnoliopsida; order Fabales; family Fabaceae; genus Glycine; species Glycine tomentella. Next base: position 2,057,761 of record PYAF01005253.1, on the reverse strand, counting down.
ATCTCGATTGGATTAATGACCAGACCAGATTTCACGGATTAATGACATACCAAATTTCAGTACTATGCTTTCAACAATATGGTAAAAGCATGTTAAACAATACATGCAGAGTAATCCAGCTACAGCACCATGTGTTACCTTATATTGGAAAACTGGCAGGCCTAACCAAGTTGCGTGAACACGGTAGTTACATAAAAATTAAAGCTATGCTAATTCAATTTTTTAATAACATAAAAGAAGAATATATGATAGGAGTAATCAAACTAGTATTTAAGATATACCAAACTATACCTAATTATCTAATTAAAGTCGTACTCAGGCTGCATACTAATATTTCTGAACAAATTTATTTTAATATGTATCCAATACGTTTAACAAAACGAAATACTAGATCTCTACAACGTGGCGAACCAAGGTTGGAATTCTCGCTGGGAGAGATGCCCACTATCATTGCCCAACAGTACCTCAAATAGGATTGCCTCGGACGGGGAAACCTATGAGGGTGGAAAAATTGTAATCGAACAAATATGTCCTTTAGAAAGAAAACCAAGACATAAGAGAACAAACAGGTACAGGTGAATTCATATTTGATAGACTAGCGCTGCTGCCACGAAAAAATGCAAAAGATATCACGATCTGAACTCAGAAATCAAATGACATACACACAAAATTAATGGTAATGTAAATATATTTGCTTTCAGTTTTCGATTTTCATCCAAAGACAATCACTAAATCCCTGCCCATATCTGCAAATCAATTCAGAAATCGTCATGCTGAGTCATGTATGCTACGTCTAAATGGCACATATATTAAATTAGGAATTTAATTAGGATAAGAGTAAAGCAGAACATAAACCGGTAAATTCATGAAGAAACATTATATGAAATGGGATATAAAAGAAACATCAAGAGTAGACGTAGTGACATAATGCATGCATGGGAATGCGACAATATATAGAAGGATTCGATGCAACAAAAAGGACAAAAAGAATATTATTATGAATCTGACCTGCAGAGGTACGAGAGAAGTTGTGATGAATTTGGAGCGAAAGCAAAAGAGAAGAATTGGTTACACACAATGAGGTGAATGGAGAGTGGCCAATGATTTATAGAATATAACAGAACATAGGCAAAGGAAAACCACACTTATCCAAAATATTCGACAAGCATACATACCTTAGCTTTTCGCGCTCTCTTCGCTCCATTCAACAGCTATTGTGCTCCTACGATGCTTTTTTCCTTAATTGCCCGTTGGATATTACTAACTCTTTAATTAATTTCTTTGCCACCAAATTTTTTTTTTTTTTTGCATTCACTACTACATAGTATTTTTACGTTTATTTCGCTGTGATCCAGTAATAATTCCTCCAACTCACCAACAACATAGTGTAACGTACTAACCTGCGTGCCATAATTGAAGCTTGCAAGCTGATTAAGGATCGGAAGAGACATTTTGTTTATATGTTTTCAAATACAACAAAGGTTTTTTATCATTATTTGAGTACAATTAGTTGCAAGTTACTTCTATGTAAGGTTGATCCAGTGGTTGAGGAAGAATGAAGGAAGAATAGAGAAGGGAGGAAAAAGAAATAAACCCCCAACTATCATTTTTAATAAATCTAACGAACTAATAAAAAAAAGTCACTTCTCAAATTGTATACAAGATCAGCCCACTGGTGGGATTGAGATAGATACAAACAATGAAGTTTTAGGTTCACTTCTCATTGTCACTATTATATACCAAAATGTATTCAAATTAATTAAATGATACTTTCTTCATCTCTAAATATAAGATCTTTTAATTAATTCACATTCTTTAATAAAGTTGATTAATTTTTAGTAACATTAAGTATGTTAGTAATTTTTTATATTTTTTCAAAACTACCCTTAAAATTATTGGGACTCATCATCTTTTTCTTTTCACTTAATTACTCAATATCTAATTAATGATTATATGCTAGCTTTATTCTTCAGTCTTTATAAGAGAGAAAATGTATTTATCTTTTTAATTCATAATATTCATTGTAATGTAATTAAGGATATTTTGGTCAAAATTTGATAAAAAAAAATTAGAAATAAATAAATTTGATAAAAAAGTCTTATATTTCAGAATGAAGAGAGTATAATGTAAGAGAAATCGTATAGATTAGTTGCATATTTGATAGCCTGTAAGTAGTATAGAGATAAGATAATCGTACGTCAATTAAAAATTAATAATAAAATTTTAATAATTTCACAATTTATTGTACTTACTATCAGTTTTAGGGAGTTTAAAAAAGTGTTTAAACATGATTGACCCCAACCCCAAAAAAATATCACAAAAAATTCGTAATTATATTTGGGTTGGGTTACACAATAAAATTTCACTAATCTAATCTAACCAAACTCATACAATTCTGATTGGATTGGGTAATAGGTTTAATCAAATCCAACACAATTTGATCTATAAATACTCCTACACATTTGAGCATGTATTATGGATTGTAGTAATTTGTAAATTGCACGGAAGGTGACCAAATCTCTCTTTATTTGTGTAGATTGCATATGAGCATTGATATTTAATTTGTTCACCCTATGGGTGGATTGAGATGGAAAGAAGAATGACATATAGAGAGAGAGAGAGAAGAGAAAGAAAGACAATAGAAAGAGAAACTAATTGATAAGATCAGTGATACTATGAGAGAGAGAAATAAAAAGGGGTGGAAATGAGAAGAGAAAAAGTAAATAGATGATAAGTTTTTGTTTGATGACAAAATTCCCCCACCATTCCATAAAAATGTGATAGCAACAAAGAGCACACCAGCAGGCCCAAAAGGGCAAGCAGGAAACCAACCCACCTCAGCGATTACACATGATCATTCACACAAGGAAAAGGACAATGCTAACGGGAATATCACAAACATTCTCTCTGTCTCCTCAAATAAATTCTGTTATAGCAAACCTTCTAGAATTATGCTAGCTGGCCATGACTAGTCATAACAACTTTTGTTTGCGTTATTTTCTCAATATATATCAGCACAGAATGAATAAAAGGGACATAAGTTTTATCCACCATTTTCTTCTTTATTTACTTATCCCTTAGCCTAACAATTAGTCCGACCTGCCCACAGTCACCATGCCCGAACCAAATACCAGACAAGCAGTCATTGACCGCCTTGAGGTGGTTGTTGCCCAACTCACTCAGGGGCAAAATTCCTTGGCCCAGAATCACTCATCTTTATCCCAAGCTCAATCCACAATGAATACCAAAATCAATACCATCTTAGATCGATTAGCTGCTATTACCATACCCCCTACCTCGGCATCCCCAACTCCACAAACCCCATTATCTCACTCCAAACCTCACATGAAATTAGATGTTCCCCGATTCGATGGACAGGACCATTTGGGATGGATTTTTAAGATTTCACAGTTTTTTGATGATCAGAACATACCTGATCATGAGCGCCTTACAGTGGCATCCTTTTACATGGAAGGTCCCGCCTTGTGTTGGTATCAGTGGATGTCCAGGAACGGTTTCCTCTCATCGTGGCCCGCAATGCTTCAAGCCCTGGAATCTCGCTTTGCACCCTCCTATTATGACGATCCCCATGGTGCTTTGTTCAAACTATACCAGCGAGGTACTGTTAATGAGTACCTCACCGAGTTCGAACGGTTAGCCAACCGAATCGTGGGTCTTGGCCCACCGTTTCTCCTCAGTTGTTTTGTTTCCGGATTGAACCCTGAATTGCGCCTTGCAGTTTAGGCGCTCCAGCCTTTATCCCTTCCCCAGGCCACCGCTTTAGCCAAGCTTCAGGAAGACAAATTTTTCGAACGTCGTTGCGGGAATCGAAACCCACCCTCATTCCCGCATGCACCACGCCACACAATTGGACCCTCAACCGCTATGAGCCCTTCACCTTCACCCTCCATCGGCCCTAAGTTACCTTTCAAGCGCCTCACGACGGAGGAAATGGCAGTCCTCAGAGACAAGGGTCTTTGCTACCATTGCGACGAACGGTGGCTTCGCGGTCATCGTTGCAAGCCGCGTCTTCACTTACTCATCGCCAACGAGGACCTTAATGTCGAACCCTCTGACATTGATTTTCCGATTGACACAGAACCGGATCCGTAACCTTCGCCCCAAATCAGCCTTCACGCCCTCACAGGAACCCCGTCCCTAGAAACTTTTCGATTCTACGGTCACATCCGTAACCACCGCGTGGTGGTATTGGTGGATGGAGGAAGCACGCACAATTTTATTCAAACGCGCGTAGCTAAGTTCCTTCACCTACCCTCCTCGCCGACATCTGCTCTCAAAGTGATGGTGGGTAATGGTAATACCCTAGATTGTGACACCCTCTGCCCTCTTGTACCCATCGTCTCTCAGGGACACACATTTACACTAGACCTATTTCATTTACCCCTCACCTGTGCCGATATAGTTTTGGGCGTCCAATGGTTAAAACTTTTCGACCCAGTCACCACAGACTATTCCACGTTGACCATGAATTTTTCTTATTTGGGCCAGCCCATCACGTTGCACGCTGATGTTCCTTTACTCCCTACCTCCATCTTTGCTCAACAACTTAAAGGTTGTGGACGATTACCACGTTAGTGAGTTTCATTTATGATTTTATAAATTTTAACTATAATATTTTTATATTCCCTCTGTTTCTATTAATATTAAAAAAACTGATTAATTTAATTTATATTAATAAATTTATCTTATAAATAATATCAGATGGAGTAGTTTTTAATAAATTTTAACTTGTAACAAAATGCATGTTAAAGATTAAAACTTAAAAACTTAAAATATAAGGGCATTTTGCTGTGTTTTGAAGAATGCCCTGTCGTGGCCAATTCACAGGCAGCAGTAGGCTGCAATCAGCACCACTATGGCAGCAGCTACAATGGCTGCAACATCCAACTGCAATGCTACAGTGTTCAAATGACTGATCCGCTATGCCACTATATCACGCCAAAAACTCAAAAGACAGAAGGAAACATCAATCTATAGGCATCTAAACTCAAATTAGTTGAATTTATTTTCTTGTTCTGTACATAATTGCTACAACACTAACAAATCATGCTAGAAAGGACAAGTTTAATAAAACAATCATCAACTAGCCAAAAAAAAATTGTGCAAATTAACATTTACGATATATCCTGACTGCCTTGCAATACAACAGGTCACCCATGCCTTCCATAAAACGTGAGTAAGTAGGCTTTGTTCACCCAAGATGTGCAAAATTCATAACTATGGGAACCAGAATAATAATATATACATTCAATGAGGAACCGCAACGCACCAAGTGCCTATCCATTCAGTACAAAAGCAGATTTTTCCAGGCATTCACATAGCACAATGTATAACAGAAAGTTGGAGTGGCATTTTCAATCACAAGGTCAGGTCAGGATCATCTTCATAATCAAAATCTTGTTCACTTGAAGCCCTTGCTCTCTTTGCATCTCTTGCCCCACCTCTACCTTTCTTTGGTTTACCCCTATGGTATACATGCAGATATTTTAGCTAACGCATGCATTCTTTACGTATGTGCAAAGATTTAAGGAACAGTATCTGTAAACTAAGCTATTATTTAATTAGTTAATTCAAATATAATAATGCAAAGATAAAATAGTTGAGTGCTTACTGTCCATTAGCATAAATTCCTCCACCTTTTGAACGACCAGGACCATAATCTGGTCTACCATCTGAGATAACAGAAATACAATGAATAAACAACAAAATTCATGCCAATAAAGTAATTGAAAAGCCTGCCTATATGAACTCACCATCTCGTCCAGCTGCAAGCTCTTCCGCCTATAGTAAACAGATGAAGAAAATGCATGTTACTGTTACAAGTAAGAAAAAACCCTTTGTTGAAAATATTGACACTAAATAAATGGAAATTGAATAACTCGAATTGGATGAAAAAGAAAACATCCTTCCAAAATAATTGAGATAGCACAGAATTATGGATGTACTTTAACCCAAAAGTGTCAGAAACTAATGCTTCCATGTTTCACTCTTATTATCAAACAAAAGTACTATGACCATTTTTTCTATCAAGGATGTCAAAACTGAACAAGAGATGAATTGCAAGAAGTTATCTTTTTCCTATCCTTACATAGAAAAGGTATATAGTGTTCACTAGTGCACATTCTTTTTTCTATTCCTGGTTGGAAGCATATCACTGAATATCAAGAAACATATTACTATTACATACCGCTGGCGAGGTCACTGAAGATAGTGAGAAGAGCCTATCTTCAGGTTGAAACTTTCTAGACCTCTTCAAGCTGCCATGAAGAAATTTGATTTACCAATGTCATGCAAACATCAAGATGGAACTAAACTATGATGAAAAAAATTATATCTCACTTAAAACATGTGAACACATGCATGCACCAAAATTAAGTCATCTCAGACTCTGAGACTCCGATACATAAAAACACAGAAACACATAAATTGATCATAAGAAAATAATCATGAATAACAAAACTGCACTTCAAAAACTGTCCTTGCTTCTCAACATTTCAAACAATTTTATTTCATTATCCAAAATCTTGGTAAGATTCAATTACCAATGCATGTAAGCAAGTCCCAGCCATTTTATGTGAAATATCAGGGATGAATACAAGTAACAAAGTCATGAGTTAGCTTTTCCCAACCATCACATCAATGAATCAAGATTTCAGAACACCCATATTGAGGCCCAATAAATATGATCTGATCTGTGATCAAGTATATAACAACAGATCACATACTTGAAAGTCAATCCTTAACACTTCCTATGTTCCTTAGGATATGAGAATCACAGATTCTGACAGAAAATATGTGCGCTATTTCTTTTCAGCAGAAATGAAATGAACTCGAGAAACTATGAGTACAGAAAGAAAAGGTTGTTTGATAACGAGAAGTCAAAATATGGAATAAATTATTAGTGTCCAGAGAAAATAAAGAAAGAAGGCCAGAGAGAAGAAATCCATACAGTGCAGTGTTCTTTGATGAAGATAGGAAGCTTTCGAATCCTTTTAATACATTCCCACATTGTCCAGGATCCTGTAAGTAACTTGTCTCCATATCATACACCTGTGTTAAGGGGGGGAAATATCAGCTACTGCTCGCTATGAATCACATGGAATGTTCGTTTTACGAGTTTAACATCACACTTTTTATGTAAACTTGACCAACTCAACCATGGGAATGGGTTTTGAGCCTCATAGACATTGCACCAGATGTGCATCACTACATGCCCAATTAAGCAAGAGACTTCATTTACATATAATTTAAAATAACGTAAAGTGCCCAAGTTTAGGTTAAATAACATTTTGCCCAATTATCCTATTGCACACGGAATTGGTTCAACCAACCAAACAATGAGCACACTTTTTAATAATTTAAAAACAAAAAAAATCACAATTTTATAGGAACCAAAAAAAAAAAAAAAATTGTAACCGTGCATACATAGTGAGAGAAAGTTTTCGCCCCTTTCGAAGGGAACCCAGATGCCAACGTTGAAAAATCTACCTGCTTTTCAATGCTGCGAAGCTCTTCGTGAAGTTTGGCTCTCCTACTAAGCAGAGACGCTAACATCGCGGACGGGTTCACCGTACCCTTTTGCCCTAACAGAACATTGTGTTATAGGTTTAATAACCAGGAAAAAAAAATCAATTCAATCAGACAGTAACGGAAATAGAGGGTTATTACCTTCCGATTCCATGTTCGAGAGAACGAATTGCTTGAGTAATATGAAAAAAGAAGAAGAAAATGAAACCCTAATTCCCCAATTGATGCCTTGTAGTTCTAGGGTTCAATCTTCGAAGTCTATTTTCCCTGCGCTCGATTTCTTCTCAACTCGGAGGATTAACCAATCATATTACGCCAAGTCAGCAACTGCTATGAGAGTTAAAAATGAAGCGAGTGAATATGAGTTGAGAAAGACGCGGCGATTAGATCACCAATGGATTCAAGTCGAGCACTCCCACAGACGGTAGAGATTTGTCGCTCGTGTGTGTCAAAGTTTTCAAAGATTGCATTAGTGTTGATTATTTATTTATTACTGTAAAACGGTTTTCATTATTTAATAAAGTAAAAGAACTCAGTATTTATAAATTTTGAATATAATAAATATTTATTTATTTAATAAATTTATTAAACGTAAGAGGCTGATTAATTATGCTTTTTCTAAAAAGTTACTTAAAATATGAAATAAATTAATTGTATATATTAAAATGAGTATTTTATGATAAAATTATTAATTTTTATAATATTTGTTTTAAATATTATATATAAGATGATTTTTAATTAGTTGATTCCATAAAATAATTATAATGAAAATTAAATTCTTTACTTGAAATTTATAAGTAGTCACTACAAAAATTCATAAAAAAATTATATCATAATTTTTTCTTTCAAAGATCATTCAAATTTTCAAATAATGTATTTTAATTTTGATACATTATTACTGTATAAAAAAAAAT
>PYAF01005253.1:1959213-2049199 GCA_007407185.1 Glycine tomentella | reverse complement strand
AACAATAATACTTTGTGATAAATAATAATCAATAATTCAATATTAGTAAGATATTAGTTTAAAATAAAACTTTATTAAAAACAAATTGCTAGTATTACCTATCAAGTATAACATATAGAAAAATGTGTTATACAATAGAAATTTTTTTTTATCCTGATTCAATTATAATTTATTATATATGATAAATTTATTAATTTTTAAAATAATTATTTTAATATAATTTTAACGGTGATTTATGCTTGAATAAATATGTAAAATTGTCGTATATAAATATTAAATTCTAAAATATAATATTATTATTTTAATAAAATGTAGTATTTCATTTTTTTAATTAATATGCCTTTTGCAATTGTTAAGCTAGACACATGAAGATTTTATGAAGTATTTTAATATATTTTCTTTAAAATAATTTAATATCACACGTTGTAAGATACTAACAAGTAGGAAAATGATTCTCAAACAAGGTATGGGCGTCTTGAGAAAAAAAAAAAGAGAAAAATATAAATGATTGATAAAAAAAAGGTCTAAAAATTTTTAAGAATTTATCTAACATTTTGTTTTGAGTTCTGGGAAAAAAATTGTTACTTTGAGTCTATAATATATTAAAAAATTTATTATGAATTTTTGTCTTCTATTAAGTAATGACGTGACATATTTTAATGACTCTTCTAATATATTAATCGTTAAGATTATATCATATTATCGTTTAATTGACAAGAGAGATTCAAAATAAAACTTTTTATATATCAAAGATTTATTGTAACTAAAATTTTTATTAATGACTCAAAACAAAAATTAAATATATATTATGACCTAAAAATTAAATGAGAAATGTTACTATATATAGTGTGATGTTTATAAATAATGCGTGTTTGATTTTAATCCTTGTTGACTTTTGGGTATAGGAAATATGGATAATGTGTATGTTCATCAAGATTTGTCCTGCTTTTGATTGATACAGCTTAGTACTAATATTATGGTCAGAAAAAATGTCTAAATATCACCCTTAAAACACGGACTCGAACACATACTTAGGACATCAATAAACTAAAATTTAAAACATAAGACACGATGATACAACATATATAAATATATATTATAATCAATATCATAAAAATATAAATTGATAATTAAGATTTATATCAACATCAATAAAGGGTGTACCAGAATCACACAAAATGAGAACAAAGTTAGCAAACTAAAAAAGAAAAACAAGAGGAAGTGACAAACAGAGGAACAACGAATGCAAAGTCAGCCAAATAAGACAATCAGACATCGACAAGTCAACGATGAATAGAAAATAACCAGTAACACCGACATCGTAAAAAATGTGAGTGGATGTTATCCTACACAAGAAACAAACCACAAATGTATATGCTATGTGTCTATAAAAGTATCCATTGTGTGTCCTCAAACCCAAAAAAATTAAAAAAATGGACAACAAAAATGTGTCTGACAACGTAGCCGTCGCATGTGTCTATTGGTGTTACCTACATGTCCGACACGTAGACACGACATTGATCATAAATGTCCGCGTTTCCTATTTTCAGTTCATCACCCATCTAACAAGTAACAACAATCATTATTTTTTTTAAGAAAACAATAACAACATCCATTTCTATTTCCTACAACACCCAGATTTCCACGCTAATCCTAAATTCCTAATCTTGGTTCTTGGGTACTGGATAGCATCTTTCGTCAACGCTTTTCCAATTTCAAAGATTTAAGTAACACAAACACAATAATCAGGTCCGCAGCTCAAAGTCCTTACCTTTTCTCTTCAAATTCTGATTCTTTTCATGGATTTCCGGTTCCTGGTATCTACTCTACCTTTTCTTGGGTTCTTTTTCTTTTTTCTCTTTCATTTCCTTTTTTCCCTTTTAATTCTGTTTTTGTTTTGCAAAACTAGGAAAAACTTAAAAATTGGAAGAAAAAAGCAGAGCAAGAAGAAGAAGGTCCTCCTCTGGTGTGGTTCGAAATCTCTGCCACTGTTTCTCGCCGCTTCCAGTTTGAACCCCATGGCCAACTTTCTGTACTCTCCTACTACTCACCCTCTCCTCAAAGTTGTAACTTTTAAATAAATAAACAAAATTAGGAGTTAAAATATTGTTACTTGTTCTAAGGAAATGTTTTTGTTTTTTTCAAGGTAATTACAAAAACATTATCTTATTTCACTTGTTTCATGTTTCCAAATATTGGTACCATGCTGAAAACAAATTGTGAATTTCTTTTAAAGTGTCATTTGGTTTCTCTGTAGGTAACGCTTGTTGGTGATTCTAGACCATTATACCACAAGATTATTGACTCTTTCCTGAATAAATTTTTCCCTTCAGGATATCCATACAGGTTGTTTTGCTTTTTTGCTGAATATTTTGTTATATGCCATTTGTTTATTTGATAGTTTATTACTTAATTCACTTTTTCGATGTTTGCATTCTAGTGTAAATGAAGGTTACCTCAGATACACACAGTTTCGAGCACTGCAACACACTGCCAGTGCCGCGCTATCAGTGTTATCAACTCAGGTCTTCTTCTAATAACTTGAGAACCTCGGCAAATCATGTAACCGCTTTCCTAACGACTGATGCTAAATTCTTGTAGAAGTTAGGTGCATTTTGTTTTGATTATTTTTAGGGGGCGAGTTGCTTTCTTCTTGTAAGTTTATTCAAATACAGTAGATGTTGGCTTGTGCTAGTAGATAACTAAAATTGATTTATAAATTTATTGTGATATATCATCAAGAGAAATTAATAGAGGGGTCTAATTTGATTGCTACATCGTCTCTCTGCTAAACTGGAAGGTTGAAGTTAAGAACAAAAAAGGGCACTGGTTAGTTTGAGTTATTGTGAGGGATGAGGGTTTATGATTGAGAGCTACTCATACTGAGAGGACATGCTAGTGAAGGAAATTGGAAAAATAATAAAGGTCGTGGGCTTGATCCCTTCTACTAACAAAACTAACAACTAACATTTGTCGATAAAGAAAAAAGGTGGCAGGAGGAGATGGGAGGGGTTTGCATATAGAAAAGGGTATTTGCAAGGTCTCACAAATTCCTGGAGAGAGTTATACGTCTTTATTGCACTGTGTTCTTAGTCCTGCTGACTTCTCTATAACATTCTGATACCAATGCCAAGATAAATTATCTAGCAATAGGGATTACAATTTTGTCTTGTTTTCTTGTCCAGTTCTGTCAGTATTCTTGTTCTGTATGCTCATTCTTCTGCAGTCAGTGCTATTTGCTGCAGGCTTGCGGCCCACTCCTGCACAAGCAACTGCTGTTAGTTGGGTAATTTGATACTGCTTTGCAAATGACAATTTCTCAGACCAGTTATGCTGGCATGCATTTAATGTATAATTTGTTTCTCTTACGGATATGCAGGTTTTAAAGGATGGTATGCAACATTTAGGGAATATAATATGTAGCAAGTTGGGTGCAAGAATGGATTCTGAGCCTAAACGTTGGAGAATCTTAGGTTTTCATTTAAGTTGGAACTTTTCATTTATTTATTTTATATCAGCTCTTATTTGTCACAATCTATGGTGTATGACTGTGATAAGCCTTCCATCTTGCAGCTGATGTGCTCTATGATTTAGGCACTGGTTTGGAATTTCTTTCTCCCATATGTCCACAGCTTTTTCTTGAAATGGCAGGCTTAGGGAATTTGGCCAAGGTACACACCTTTATTGAGTTTTTAAATTAATGGTGGCATTTGTTGTCATACAAAGTTGATACAGTACTAGTTATTCGTTCTCATTCCTGCCTATGTAGTGTATGTCATTATACGGAACATTTCTTTTTCTAATGAAAGTAACTGTTCATTAAACCATTTTATTTTGGGTGTAAAATTACTTTTCCATTCATTTTGGAGTCAACAGGGGATGCCAATTGTTGCATCAAGAGCCACAAGATTACCTATATATTCTTCATTTGCTAAAGAAGGAAATCAAAGGCTTTGTTTGGGAGTTAGGAGGGGAAGGGAATGAAAGAGATTCAAGGGGAAGGGAGGGGAAGGAAAGGAAGGAAAATGAGGGAAGTTTCTTCTTCCTTGTTTGGGAGTTAAAAATATATTAAGAGAGGAAAATGGAGAGTTAATAAGATACTTTTACAATTTTACCCTTACTTCAAAAATTAATACACTCTATATTTTACAAATAAAAGTTAATTTTGAATTTGTAGCTGGGGTAGGATAGTAATTTTATTACTTTTCCTTCTAAAAATCCCCAAATTGGGGGAACAACAATTTTAATGGTTTGGAGGAATTCAGAGGAGTTTTAAAAATCCTCAAATTCTTTTCCTCAAAAATTAAAAGTCTCAAACAAGGAGATGTTACTACCCAAACCATTCTTTTCTATCCCTTCCCCTCTAAAATCCCTCTCCCAAACAAAGCCTAAGTGACCTATTTGCTAGAGGAAAGGCTATTTCAACTCTCTTTAATGTTATTGGAATTGGAATAGGAATTCAATCAGCATCTACTGTATGTGCCTCAATACAGGGAAAGGTATACCCTATAATTTTTAGCAAAGCAACATATCCTATAAAAAAAATTGTGATTTCTGTTAGATTTGGTGATAACCATGTTGCTTATTTGCAATTAGAAGCATTGTTAAAAAATGACAGCAAATAACTTTATTATTTTATCTTGTGATAGAAATAATCAGGCCATGTGCTGAAATACTTATAAATATGCATTTATTTATGAATCCAAACTGACGGATTATGAAACATTTTTTTTTTTAGTTGGTTGTGGGGCTTCTACTATCAATTATACACATATACAGCGTTTCTGAAGAAATGAGAGCAACTCCTGTCAATACCTTGAATCCACAAAGAACTGCAATGATTGTGGCTGATTTTCTCAAGGTGTGGTTTTTTTTTTTGTAAATGAATTCTCTCTTGGTTTCTTTATTTGTAAAACTGAAATGCTTTTGGCCTGTTAATTGAGTTCAAGCCAGGCTGAAAGTGTATCAAGCCCAGCTGATTTAAGATATCAAGAAGATTTGCTATTTCCTTGGAGACTCATAGAAGATGCTGGAAATGTAAGAGTTGGTAGGGCTTTGCACAAGGTTATTAAGCCTTCAAGGCTTCTTGAATCAAAACAATTATTCCCTGGGGAGAAGTTTCTTTTAAATGGTGATAGTAGGTGCATTGGCATGGTATAGGAGCAGGATGCTATCGGCGAAGATGCATTGAGAGGGTGGCTAGTTGCTGCATATGCTGTACAAATTGACAAGTCCTCTCATGAGCTCAGTGGCAGTACCCTGCTACAAGCCTATGAGAAAATGAATGAGGTCTTCCCTGTGTTTATAAAAGAAATACAGTGCAAAGGGTGGCATACAGATCATTTTCTTGATGGAAGTGGTAGCCGCTTTGCATTGTAGTGTACAAATTAATCCTATATTGACTTTAGTAGGCTTTTAACGTATTGTGAGAGATTGGATGCATTACATGTTATGGTTCAGGTTACTTCTTCAAGTTAATCTTAATATAGCAGTTTGTATCTAACTATGCTGCTGCAGGATGATCAACGGTCCATATCCTGAAATGTAGGATGCATATAGTAGCAATTGACTTTGTTTTCTTCTCTTGGCTTGGTTTCATCTCATTAATTCTATTTTATTGAATAAATCATCTTTGACTTAATGATAATGAAATAGAGGCCTTTCCATAAATTGATATAAAACATCAGAATGTATCTTTTTTATGATTTTCACAGTTTGATAAATGACATACCCTTGAAAGTTGAAATAGCTTGTGGGAATGTGGGATGTCTTTGATTTATGATAGCATACGAATGTAAAGAGACAAAGTGGAGAATCAATTAAAAGATATAAAAGATGTCTGCAAGTATTATCGATGTCACTTCACAATAACATTCTCAACCTGAGATTATAAAATCGGAGTATTTTTTAATACAAAGTTACTCTTTTCTATCACAACCAACAAAATGTTTGGAAAGATTACAAAAATCTACTCACAAGGTGAGAATATGTAAGTTCAGCACAAATACAACGACTTTGCAATCCTAAGGGTAGAGTGTTTAATCATAGATGTTTCGTCCAGGAGAGTTTATCAGAGTAAGTAGAATGTTTTGTCCAATATGATTGTTGGACACATATTTAGATGTTCGTTTCATGTCCTTATATAGGTTTGAACGAAGTGTATTTCTTGTGTGTTAAAGTCCTTGATATTTTTCCATATTGAATCCTCATTTCATTCACAAAAATGTTGACGCATTTTCACCTTTGATGTGTCCACTTTTACCGAGTATAGAGAAAGGATAGGTGTCCTTTCTTTCTTGAAAAGTACTAACACTTTCTGAAGGTGTGTATTACTTTTTTGCATTTGTTCATTTTAGTCTTTCCTTTCTGACGGAGTCTAGGGTGCGTAACCAAAACTCGTTACGCATCCTACGAAAGCAATCTTGATCGTTCGATTATTGAAATATCGTGGTCACGTCTACACTAGATCAATTTATTTTCTCGGCCCTTCTCCCGTACCTCTATGTCATCTCCCCGCCCAAGGCTTCATCACCTTCACTAGCTCCGCCACCGCGCGCATCCTCTCATGACCCTGGCAAAACGCAAGTCCCAAGAATCTTCTTAATGGTTCCACTGAGATCCTTGGACATGGAGCGAGGACTCATGACCCTGGCGATCTCAACGACGTCGTCGAGGGAGATGTTCCCGCTGTGCTTGATGTTCTTCGTCTTTTTCTTGTCCCTCTCAGGTTGCTTCAGCACCTTGATGACAAGCGCGGTGGCGGAGGGCACCACTGTCACCTTCGCCTGTCGGTTCTGCACTGTCAGCTTCACCGTCACGCGGAGGCCCTTCCAGTCCTTCGCGGTTTCCTTCACAATGTCTTCTCCGATCTTCTTTGGGGAGAGACCCAAGGGACCGATCTTTGGAGCGAGGGAACTCGCCACGCCGACCTCGTCGCCGATGACTCGGACGAGGTGAGAGAAGGGAACAAAGCGGCGATGAGTAAAGGGTCAGAGAAGGAGGCATGGAGGCGATGACGAGTGGGTCGGAGAAGACGGAGGGAAGAGGAGGGCAATTTTTTTTTAATTTAATCCGGTGTATGCATGCCTATCGTAATCTTCGTTTTCCTTAACCGTTGATTTTAATATTTTTATATATGAACGACCGGGATTATTTTCGTAGGGTGCGTAACGAGTATTGGTTACGCACCCTAGACTACATCTTCCTTTCTATTGAACCTTGAAACGTAGTTTACTTTTGATAAGAGGGTGTACTTATACTTAGTAATTCTATCTTTTCATTAAATGCTTGAAATTCAAATGTTAGAGCATATTTGAAAAATAAAGGGAATATTATATGAAAGAAATATAAGAGCAGTTTAACCTTAGCATTTGAAAAATGAAAAGAGTTCTCATCACGTGATCTTTGGACGGAAAAAAAAACTTAAAATGAATAAATAAATTAAGGTGTAAGTTTTTCTTAATAGCGATTGGATGGAAACAATGCACTGGAAGATGGATATATTGTTCATAAAAATGCTTTGGTCGCAACTTCATTTGTATAGCGTTGGATGTTTGATTCTTATAAAAGCTGTCAAAAATAAATTTAAAAACTGTCAAAAATTAATAAATTTAAATTGAATAAAGTTAATTTATATAATCATTAATTTGATTAATTTAAAAAACTTATATATAAAATTAATAACACGATGAAAAATGTAAACATGTTTTTGATTTGTATGAAACAATACAAAATGAAAATACATTTCTGTTTTATATTACTCCAGCACACCCTTACAACAAAATAGAAATATGTTTCCAACTTCAGTTGTTAATATTGATTTTCGTTAATAGAGACACCTCCGGTTATAAGCAATTAAAGCACAGCTTCACCGAACACAGAATAAAGACAAAACTTGAAGAATAACATTTTATTAAGGCGATTCAAAAGGTACAAAAACAAGCAGCACATAAACTCAGATATTAACACAAGCTCACTCGGAGGGTGATATGATATACATAGGCCATACTTTTATTATTGTTCAACATTTGTAATTTTGTTATTATTTCACAAGATGGCCTTACCACACCTTCATACTTGTCATTTATGCTACATTAACACGAGGTGAGCGTCGTTGAGACTCGGGCAGGGGCGGGGCAAACTTTCTTGGAACCCTATTTAATATTTCTCTTTTTTAAAAAACGGGATCCTCAATTGGTAATTTAAAAATAAATGACTCATTTAAATAAGAAAAATACTTTGCTCAGTAAAAATTATTGTTGGTAGGAATTGAACCTTGGACTCCTTGGTTATTAAAAATAGACATTATCATCTCCTCTAGTTTTTAGTATTGAACATATATTGTAATAATTAATATTTGAGACCCCTTATTTTTTGGGGTCCTGTGCGATTGGACATCTTGCACATGCCCAAAACCGGCCCTGGACTCGGGGTTGATCAAAGGACCCCAATTTCCTTGGTACTTGAGTTCACGCACTTGACTTTGTTGAAGGTTGTAAGAATTAACAAGAACCTCCGAGGGAATTGCCCTAAACACATCCTTCAAGTAGCTAGTGACCGCGTTGTGGTGTGTCTTGAACACTACGTATTCGAATCCTTGTTCTCCGGCTTGCTCCGCCACCACGAAGTTCTTTGGCACCACCAGCGGCAGCAACTGTCCCCTCCTTAGCTCACCGTCAAACACCGCATTCCCTTCGCAGTTCACCACTCTAACCCTTCCTTGCCCTCGAGTCACGTAGATCGATCACGCTGTTTGCGTTCAGGTTCCAATGTGGAGAGTAAATTCCATTCTGCGTGGATATATATTATTAGGAAAAAACATATACTTTTAGTTCCTACATTTTCAATCAGATGTGGTCTATGTTTTCATATTTATAAATTTGGTTTTCAAAGATTAAAAAAATGTAAATTTAATTCTTAATAATATTCTTTTGATTCCTAATTAATTATAAAACATAATTAACTAATTTACGTTTATTAAAAATATTAATTGGTTTAATTATTAATATTAAATTTATCTATAATTATAATATTTTCAAAAATTGTCCTAGCTTCTATTGGAAACCTATTATTTTTTTCTAATCTTCGTAAGAAAAAGAGAAAATAATTCAAGGTATTTCAGTTATAAAATAAGTAATATACAAAAGAGATGAAATAAAATTTTATAATTAAAAAAAATTATTGAATTTGTCTTACGAATAAAGATGGAAAAAATAATAGTTATTGATATTATTTTGATACATGTGTATATGCTAGTTTAATGTTAATCAATTATTTTAATATGAATGATTTGAATTGTGTAGCTTGTAGAGGACAACATATTGGGCACTGAGACCAAACCAGCGTTAGGGTTGTAGAAGTCAGCGCGTGAAGTGAAGCTTGAAGCTACAGATATTTTCCTCAATCCCGTCTCCATGTCCCCTTTTCTCTACTGGGTCTTGGCTCATCTTCTTCGTCTTCGTCTTCCTCTTGTTGTTGTTCTTGCCGCCACTTGGGGCTGATGACACTGAGACCTCCCTTCACTGTCACGATCTGCTTCCTTTCGTCATCTGGAGACTGAAGTTTCTCTGCTATGTCTTCGTTGATGCCCAAGGGTTGTGCCAAAAAGTGCTTGAAGCCACTTAGCACGCTGCCATCTTCATCTTCCCCCTCCTACTGCTGCTGCTGTTGCATTGTCTCTGTAGGGTGCTCTAAATCTGGCTTCCCACCAAGGTAATATACCTACAAAAAAACCCATCCCTTATTAGCTAATTAGTATATAAAATATATTGTAAAATAGTTTTTGTAAGTGTAGCTTTATTCTATAGGAGATTACAGCTTGATTGGGTTCTTGGACATGTCACCCAACCAAGTGTCGTTAACTTTGTAGAGAATGTTTGTCCTTTTTTTCTTCTTTTTTTTTTTCAAAACAAAAAAGTGAACATAAATATTCATAAGTTGGTATGATATATAAGTGAGTATATTGGAAAAATTATTAAATATTCTAACTATTATTAATTTGTTATCTTAAATTAAATATATGAACCATAGAGTGGTAGTAATCCAAAACTATCTAATTATATTTATTCATAGTTTTTTAATTAGATGAGTTGTTTATTATGAGTCTTATAATTTTATATAAATTTAAACATTTAATATAAAAATCAGTATAATGTTAAGGTTATTAAAATAATATTTAAATTAATTTTGGAGTCCTACAACTCTTAAAAAATATGTTATTTTAGTATAATTTTGTTAAGTAAGGATACTCATATAAACAACTACATATCATATGTTCTCATGAAAAAAAAAAGTTAATAACTCATGTAAGTATTTCCATCATATATACTCTAAGTATAAATAAATAAACAAATGAGGAGTGTTGAAGGGCTAATTGGTGGAATGGAGAACATGAGGAGTGGTGATTTATTGTGAAGGAGAGGAGAGTGAGGGTTCATGAGTTTGGTGACATTCTTCTCCTTGCATCCAATTTTGTAACACCTCATACACTTTGTGGAAGCATGTACCATTCCATTTCTTCATGCATGCTTATCATAATCGTCCAAAGAATCAAATTGTTTGCATGCTTCATTCATATCTGCGACCGACCAGTTGAATGAACAACACCAAAATTTGAGGCACCCTGCACGGTCCCCCCTCTTCAGATTCTCCGCGTCTGAAAGCCTATCCTCTTATACAGACAGACATTTATTCATGCATCATCATTTTTATACGATTTCTTTTATTATAAGAAATAGGAGAGATAAAATGATATGAGAAAATATGTGAAATATAATAAAATAAGTAATATGACAGTAAAAGATAACAAATATATATATATATATATATATATATATATATATATATATAAACATATAGCATCTCTTATACAATTATATTATGAAAAATATTCATAAATACTTCTTAGATGTTTTTACACTTTGAGAGAGATGAGAGGAAAGGAGAGATAATTGATTAAGGATAAATATGTGTGCTTATATGTAGATATTTACAAATTTTAAATATCTAGTTCATACTTTTTGTTCTATCTCTATCACTCTCTTCCTATCAAATTATGGGTGTGTACACTTCTTTCTCTTCTCTATCTTTCTCTCTCAAGACTTCACATAATACATGAATGTTTATGTATATTTATTCGATAAATATATTTGAACACCTAAATACATATTCTCCACCCAGTGAGAAAGAGAAAATAAAGAAAAATGTGAGTATGATAGATTATATGATGTGATACAAAAAAGAGAAAAATAAGAAGTGTTAATAGAGGATTTAAAATTAAAAGATGTTCAAATATTATTTTTCATATGATAGATCGATAGATCTAGCTATTAATTAAGGAAAAATATTTGTAAACACCCTAAATGCTAGTTAGCATCTAGAGAGAGAGTAAAAAGGAAAAAAAATATATATAAGTATAATAGATTATATGATGTGATAGAAAGAGAAATATGAGAGGTATTAATAGATTGTTCAAAATTATGAGATGTCCAAATATCTAAGACTTATTAATTAATTAGTAATGTTTGGATTCATGATTTTTTTATCTATATGATTCATGATTTATAAGCATGGGCAACAATAACTAGTAAGAGAAAGTATAAAAAAAGAAAAAAAATTATTCTTTAATATATTTTTAATTATTTAAGATTATATAAAACACAATAAATGATACATACATTAATACAAAAATTCAAATAACTAGTGACTAAATTTAGCGACAAAGTTTTTGCGTCCCTAATTAATACTCGAGTCACAAAAAAATTTATGACAAATTTTTAAAACTCACATATAAATTATTTCATCTCTAATTTTATTTTTTATTAAAAACTTACTTAATTAGGAAATAATTTGAGCCATAAACATATAAGTGCGTTAAACACTCTAAATGATGAAAATTAATATGTGAGTATTTGTAAGACCCACCTCATAAAAAATCCACTTTGACTAAAGTTAAAGTCAAGTATGAGTTTTTCCCAACTTCTAAAATAGTGGTCAAGGTCAATATCAAGCAAGGATGTAAACCTTCAATCTTCCATTGTTATGCCTGCCCCAATACACACTCATACATACAAGCGAGCACACACACACACACCCCTAACACAAAATATACATTTTCGTTCTAAATTGATAGATTTAGTATTTTCATCCATGTCTTTTTATAAATATGACCCTAAACCTAATCCAGATTGAAAGAGTCAAACTTGTTTTCACTGTCACCCAGTTTCATTGACATGTCTACTTTTTTGCTCCGGTCACATGATCAAATGAATACCTTATTAAAGTATTGGCCAAATTAAAAATCTAAATATTTGATCGACTTATGTATTTGCTTTAGAATGCTAGGAGTCTTTTATAACTAGGAACTTAGAGTATGATGTTTTGTGCTGAAAGGGCCTTTGAGTATGATGCTCCAATACAAATCTAAACTAAGAATATCCTATAGTTTAAATTATTATAAATCCAAAACCAAAAGAAATATTATTCCACTCTCGTGCATAAAGTAAAAGTCTGCTTTTTCTATAATGACTCATATATATAATATAGAAATTCTAAATATTTAAAATTTCGAAGGATTTCTTATTAGCTCAAGTACTATCAAACCTTTTGACATCGATCACGTTCATCAATTGCGACTTATTAAATTGGGAATTTCATATTCAAAACCTTTGTTGTTGTTGTTGTTTTTTACTTTTCAACACAATATCTTGCCTTATAATTTATCAAGAGTTCCAAATTTTAAGTAAAAAGCAGCTCAATATATCTTCTCAGTAGGCACATTGTTATAAATTAGAGGCTATTTCACGTATTTTATTATAATTTATTAAATTAAGTTAAAAATATATTAAAAACTCAAATAAATATATGCATATCAAATTGAAAGATAATTTAATTTAGGTAAGTTGTGCTGACCTTATTATTTCATAAGCAAAATATAAATTTGATTGAAATACGATAGAACACGAGGTGTTCAAAATATTAAGAAAATACTTTAAATTAATTACTTCCGTTTATTTCAAACAAGATTTATATGGAGATCAAATAATGCCCCAGTAAACATATAATCAGTATTACTCATTTAAACTTAGATAAAAGCTAGCTTGCCCCAAAAAAAGAAAATAAACACAGAATAAAGACAAAACGTGAAGACTGGCATTTTATTAAGGCGATTGAAAGGTACAACACCACTCAGATATAAACATAGGCTCGCTCGGATGGTACATAGGCCATACTTTTTATTATCATACAAAATTTATTTATTTGTTTTTATTTCATAAGATGGCCTCATCTTCACACCATCATGCTTGTCATTTATGCGACTTTAACACGGGGTGAGCGTTGTTGAGACTCAGGGTTGACCAAAGGACCCCAATTTCCTTCATACTTAAGCTTAGGCACTTGACTCTGTCGAAGGTTGTAAGAATGGGCAAGAACCTCCGAGGGAATTGCCCTAAACACATCCTTCAAGTAGCTAGTGACCGCGTTGTGGTGTGTCTTGAATACTATGTATTCGAATCCTTGTTCTCCGGCTTGCTCCGCCACCACGAAGTTCTGTGGCACCACCAGCAATTGTCCCCTCCTAAGCTCACCGTCGAATACTGCATTCCCTTGGCAGTTCACAACTCTAACCTTTCCTTGTCCTCGAGTCACATAGATCACACTGTTTGCATTCAGATTCCAATGTGGAGAATAAATTCCATTCTGCATGGATATAATAACATGTGTTACGTATCATTATTATTATTCTTCTTATATGTTATATATTTATATATACACCCCAATATCTTTTTAATTAAAAGCAGTAGAACCAACAAATAACTATCATTATTATCAAATAAGTCTTCATTGACATGTTCAAGTAACTCACTTAAAAAATCAATGCACAATTTTACTACATTACAGTTCAACTACCCCTAGAGAATCTCTAAAGAATTACCCATATCAAATGATATTTTAATGACATTAAAAGGAATCCAACCCTACAACATACTTACTGACATTTTTATGTCTTCTTAATTATTATATCATATGATTTATGACATAAAGATTTCTCCCTCTTTTAGTGCTTT
Source organism: Glycine tomentella (assembly GCA_007407185.1). Classification (NCBI taxonomy): domain Eukaryota; kingdom Viridiplantae; phylum Streptophyta; class Magnoliopsida; order Fabales; family Fabaceae; genus Glycine; species Glycine tomentella. The sequence goes on along the minus strand of PYAF01005253.1, from coordinate 2,035,133 downwards.
CTTTTATTTCTTAATTTTCTCAAGATAGACTAATTGAGAATTGAATATCCACAGAAACATTACTATGGTAGATGTGTAAGTATGCGCGTATATTAGTTTCATGTTGATTACTTAGTAATATGAATCAGGTGATCAATTACATACCCTGTAGAGGACAACATATTGGGCACTGAGTCCGAATTGGCGGAGGGCTGGAAGGGTGAGGCTGTTGAGGGTACTAATGCGACCAGCTTTAGGGTTGTAGAAGTCAGCGCGTGAAGGGCGAGCAATGTTCTCGTGAAGCTTGAAGGTGCAGATATTTTCCTCAACCCCGTTTCTTGTCTCGCATCCTCTTCCATGTGGTTCTTCTTGTCCAGGTCTGCTGGGTTGTGTCTTTTTCCAGCTCTTGTGATGTTTCTCATCTTCTTCCTCGTCCTCTTCTTCCTCATGTCCTTGTCCTCCATGGCTTGGTCTTTGTGAAGGGTGATGAGGGCGAGGTTGATCTTCATCTTCGTCCTCTTCATCTTCCTCGTCCTCTTTATGCTTTCCATGGCTTGGTCTTTGTGAAGGGTGATGAGGACGAGGTTGATCTTCTTCTTCGTCCTCGTCCTCGTCCTCTTTATGCTTTCCATGGCTTGGTCGGCGTGGAGGGCGGGAGGGAGTTTGTTCATCTTCATCATCTTCTTCTTCATCTTCGTCTTGTTGTTCTTGCCACTTGGGGCTGATAACGCTGAGACCTCCTTCCACAGTCACGATTTGCTTCCTTTCGTCTTCTAGAGACTGAAGTTTCTCAGCTATGTCCTCGTTGGTGTTGAAGGATTGTGCTAAGAAGTGTTTGCTGAAGCCACTGAGCACACTGCCACCTTCTTCCTCTTCCTCCTGCTGGTGTTTCCCCTGCTTGCGTCCACCATGACTTTTCTGCTGTTGTTGCTGTTGTTGTTGTTGCATGGTCTCTGGGTTCTCTATATCTGGGTTCCCAGCAAGGTAAAATACCTGAAAGTGAAAAAATTAACATGTGAGGAGAACATGTTTTTTGTTAATTAATAGTAAATGAAGTTGAGTTGATAATAACCCTAGGGGTTTGATCAAGCTGGTTGTTGAAGTTGGAGGTGTCAAGAAGACTGATGGCAACAACTGGTTCATCGCCAGTGTTATAGGTCCAGTAAGGAACACCAGGAGGAATCACGAGTACGTCTCCTTCATTGAAGTGACGAATCTTCTGGTGACTGTCCTGTGGCTGCTGCTTCTGCGACCTTGAGCCTTTTCTGCTTGATTGTTGTTGTGGCTCCTCAAATGTCTCAGGACATCCTGGAATTGCAAGTCCAAGTGCTCCCTTCCCTGACATCAATCATCACCAAACAAAACAATCACATTATTATTTAATCAGATATCTTAGTTGATATATATAACTATAAAACTTTTAAGGTAGTTAATTTGTCGACAAAGTTATTCTATATATAATAATAATAATAATTTGTAATTAGATAATCATTTAAAAATTACTATAGAGATACTATTTACTTAATTAAATCATTATTATCTTTTGTAAATGATCTATGATAATGTGATGTTGAAATTTGTACAAGTGGTCACAAATGGATTAATATACAGTGAGAAATGCTGGTAATACTCTTTCTTATACGTGTGTTAGAAGCACTCCTTATATATATGATTACCTTGGACGATGAAGATCATCTGAGGATAAGGTGAGTACGATGGCAAGTGGAGGCCATTGCGGTTGAGGGTGCGTTTGCAAACAGTGACACCTGCGCATTGTAGCTCAGGGTGTTGAGAGTTCCATGTTTCAATCAAACCACCTTCGGACTCAACGCGGTGGTCGGGTTCCAACGCGTTGAGGTTCTTGAGTTGGCACTCGTTGAACTTGCTGGAGCTAATAGCAAAGCATGCACTCGACAAGAGTAGCAAGCAAAGCGAAGAAAGAGAGAGAGTGAAGGGCTTCCCCATGTTGAACTAAGGAAGTGTTAATAATTAAGTTTGAAGGAGTTGATGAAGTGGAAAGAACATGAGGAGTGGTGATTTATAGGTACGAGAGGAGAGTGAGTGAGGGACACGTCAATGAATAAGGGTTGCTAAGTTTGTGACATTCTTCACCTTGCATGGCTATTGTTTCCAATTTTGTTACACCTCATACATAAGCATGCATGCTTCGTTTATATCTGCAACGGTACAATGAACAACACCAAAATTGGAGGCACTCTGAATGGTCCCCCTCTACAGATTCTCCGCGTCTCAAAGTCTATCCTCTTATACAATATGAGAATATCAAATCAATATTATTCTATTCAGTTCATCATATATATTTTTATATAATTTTGTTTATAAATGAGATAAGATGATTAAAAATATGAAATAAAATAAATAATATTACAGTAAAAGATAAAAGAAAAAGGTTATAGAAACTGTTAAATATTTTTTTATAACCATAGTATATATCATCGATCTTTCATATGATGCATTAATTATTAAGAAAAAATAGATCCACAATATATAATCTTTGCCTTACTCCTCCAGCATAATTGTCTCTGTAAAGATATATATATTAAATACTATGGTGTGTTGAGAATCCTTCTCAATTTGAACTGTTTTACTATGCAGTTTGTAAGTACTATATATATACGCAGGAGATCTTATATTATATAGTAATGGCGCCTCCTCTTTTCCCACTCAAGACTCAACGTTTGCAAATAATGATTTTTTTTTTTGCATTAAGGATATTTTCAGTTGAGAGATGAATCCTTATTACATGAATAATTACAACTATATACAAATTTTCTCTTTTATTTTTCTTTCTTTTCTTATCATATTATTTAGTACATTTTAATATTTCTCCCTTTTCTTTTTTTATATCTCTCTTCCCGAAACAATTATCTTTTCAAAATTCTCTTAAACATTGAAACAGATAAATAATTATTTCTTTAAATGGAAGAATCATTTAGTAAGTTTAATTTCATGCATGACTAGCTAACTAGGAAGAGCACTAAAAAAATCGCAGAAGATGAGAAGGTGAGTACACGTGTACAGGGTAACCTCTCTTCTGTGTGCATATGCATGGCTATCATATGATATAGTTTACACGTGCCTCGCTTATTTTATTCGGATAGTGAATTAGGGCTACAGTCTAAAAAATATAGAGGCGTCGATTTTATGCGTATATACGATCAATCGGTGGATCTAGCTATCTGAGTAATGTTTGGATTACAGGATCATATAAGCATGCGCAGTATAGCAAGAGAAAGAGAAGCAAGAATAATTGATTAAAGAATAGGACCATGTCTGAACTATTTTATTCAATACAAGAGGAATAAATTAATGTTAATAGTGGATCACAAAATATAGTGATAAATTTTCAAAATTATACATAAATTACTTCGTTACTAATTCTATTTTTTCTTAAAAATTCACTTAGAATTAATCATACACTGAATTTTTATATATAATTATGTTAAATACTTTTTAAAAAATTATTCTTCATAATAATTTTATTTAATTTAAATAGGATTACCTCCTCTTATGAAGGATATCAATACTTGTTAAAATTTTTATAATAAAAAAAAAACTTAAAAGATATTTTTTTGCCTAATTGATTACATGACGAGCATGCATGTTATAGTAGATAGACACACATTTCACTAGATTAAATATTTTTTTAATTCCTCAAATTTTAGTAAAGTTCGCTTTTGGATCGATCTTTAAGTTTAAAACTAAACGTTTTCATTTTTGTTTTGAGTAATAGACTTGTTTTCATCTTAATTTCATACTAGTGACATTAGGTGAAATGCTAATTAATGTGGTCAATGAATTTATATGCCATAGTTCGATCACCACATGTCATTTATGATTCATGTGGCCTAATGGTGTCACACATCAAAGGAACTAAAATTGAATTTTATATTTTAGAGGGACTTGAACAGTTAAAAACTTTTACACATTTAGAAAGATTAAAATTGAACTTTGTACGAGAGCCAAAAATATTTTATGTTTATATAAATTAATACTTAAGTAGAATAAAAAGAGAATAAGCCATGAAATTGTATTTTAAAACACTTTTTTTATAAAAAAAATTGAAGTCGTGTTTGAGTATACCACTTTTACAAATTTAACTTTTTATATAGTTTGGGTTGAAGTGGTGTTTAATTATACGACTTTTGTATATTTTGATCAAAAAGCGCGAATTCTCCAGTTTCAATTTTGATCAAAGCCCTAATAGCCACTAGGTTCTTCTGGTTTGTTTGGACAACTTTTCTATAAACATTCAAACAAGGAAAAAAAAAAGATAAAATGTAGTATTAAGTTTCTTCGTCAACTTAACTTAAGTACCTTAACTTTCAATAAAAAAGAAATTCTATAAAACTTGAGTGCATAAAATTTATTTTCACTTATGCGAGAAAGTCAAATTATTTTGCTATAATTATTTTCTTTTACTATAAATATTTATAAAAAAAAGTTTATCCAAATATTACCTGGTCTACTTTAAGAGATTAGTTGATAACACTAGGGAGCACACTTATAAACTAGGACGGGCTAATCAATCTCCTAATTTACTCTTATGAAAAGAAAAGTATAAAGTATTTATTAAAATATAATATTTATTATATCAAAATTAAAAAATAGTTATATCTATATTTTACATAATTAAAAACATTTAATAAAAGAACCAAAAATAATAATTAGTGTCGCTAGCCAAATCCATAAACAAGATAATGAATGGGTTTTTATTGGGTCTCGAAAATCAAATGGATTTGACTTTTTTCCATGTTAAAAACTAATCAGTTGGAGTTATGATTCATGAAGTTTCCAACATTATTTATGATCATAAATCATTTAGCTAATGGTTTTTCATAAATCATTTGACTTCTTTAATATTATTATAATCATTTTTTTTTTTCTTTTTAAGTGACCCATGATAACAATAAAGAAAAAAAAATATAACAATGAAAAAACTGCCTTAATGTTGTAAATCAGGGAGTATTTTACTTATTTCATGAATTTAATTATTAAATTGAGCCAAAAACAGATGAAAAAAATTCAATAAAATATGCATATTAAATTGAAAGATAATTTAATGTAGGTGTATTTTGCTTATTAATTATTAATTATTTCATTAGGGAAAAAACTGTTTTGTTGAAATACGTACGATATAACACCAGAGGTTCCAAATATATTAAGCAAAGTTTTTAATAATTATCTACTGTTTATTTCAAACAAGATTTATAATTTTATATGGAGATCAAACAATGCCCTAATAAGAATTAATACAGTAGTCGATATCAATATCAATTAAAAGTTAGACAAAAACTTGTCCACAAAAAATAAAAACAGAGGTCAAAGAATAAAGAAAAATCTTGAAGACTAACATCTTATTAAGGCGATTCAAAGGTAGAGTATTATACAAAACAACAAGCACATGCATAAGCTCAGATATTAACAAAGGCTAGTTTGTATATATGGTACATTTGCCATGCATAATTTTGTCTTTTATTATTATATTTTTGAAAAACAAAATTTATTTTGTTATTGACACATGGATTTTATCTTGCTAAATTCGAATCCAAAAACAATTTATGACACCACCAGCAACCCTTCCTTATCATATCCTCTTATTTCCATTTCACATCTCATATTTTTCACTTTTTTCATTCACACTTTATAGTTTATCTTGACTTTATTTCCATGATTTGGATATAAATTTCATATATTCAATTCAAACATAAATTATAATAGGAAAATAATATAAAAACATCTTTAAAAAACTATTTAATTTTCACCTTGATAAAAGTAAAGAAATATGATAATATTTATACTAATAATAATTGACATGCAATATGAAACTTAATCATGAGTTTAAAAAAATTCAAAGAACACTAACCGGAGACATTTAGTCTGTGGATTCTCTCCCAGCAGCAGGAACAACCTTGCCCCTGTTATATTCTTTCGTGGGGATGAAACCACTGAATCCCCGTGATTGGCCTATTTGCATGGAAGAATTTAAGAATGAAGATTTAATTTAACCATTTGGAGTGTGTGTGTCCATAAATTTCATTCAGTCTTGCATTAATTGTGGATTTACTTGTGATTATACTTAATGATGCATCCTGGTAAAGGAGTTTTAAAACTGCTAGCTGTAGGCTCAAGGTGTTTTGTTTTGGAAATTGATTCCAGAAAATTTTGGTTGAGTTTGTTGCCGAGTTCTGCAATGGAATATATTAATTTTAATTAACTTCCATAAGCAGATTCTTATTCCTTTCACTGACAAAAATTTCTTAATCCAGCAACCAGAATTAAATATGATTAATAATCATTTTTTTTTTTAATTCTGAAAACTTGATGCACCCTGATGCATTTTCCATTTTGCTGATGCAACCAATTGTCTGCATTTTGACGACGTTCTTGTCTATCTCAAGATAAACAAGTTATCCCCCAAAAATTATCTACAACTAAAAGAAAAGGACAAGAGGTAAATATTATCATTACTCAATATATTACATAATCATCCAATCAAAATTTTCATACAACCAATTGTTGATTTTTACAATAAAATTCATATTTATCATTTTTTTTTGTTGATTAACAGTGTAACAATTTTTACACTGACAATGAAATTAATCTCAATAAGAAGAATATAACACTTCAAATAAATCAAACTCACTGTGGTTGAACTAGGCAACTAGCTGTAATGTAAAGTATGTGACATGAAAAACTTCTATTCCATTAATTCATGGCTTTGTGTTCCAAATGTTAAAAAAAAAAACATTAGAAACATATGGATATGCAAAGAATCAATTCTAGTAGCCGTGAACTAAAATCTTTTGAATCTTTAGCAGTGAGTAAAAGGGGTCTATTCTGCCAGCAATTTCATGTTGGTATAACTGAGTGTGAATGTACAATATCTTCAAATCAAATTGCTACTGTGACAAGAAGAACATTGGAACAGTGGTTCTAGCTGTAGATCTATAGAACATTTTCTTCTTCTTGTAGGTTCCATTTTCAACTGTTATCACTATCTTCCCAGGTTCACTGATGTAAAAGGAGTTTCTAGTGCTGCTACCATCTACACTTTGGTTTTGCAATAATACACTGTATGAGCCTTCATCATCTGGAATGAACTCTTCCTTGTAGGACACATCCCATCCCACCACAGTTACATCCCACATTATTGTCACTCCAACCTAGACACATTCCAAAATCAAATTACGACAAATAAGCAAATTAGTCCAACATGGTTAATAATAATAGAGTTTAATGTTTATGTACTGGCATTGTAAAATAGTTTAAAAGAGTTTTACACCGTCATTCAATCATAAATTACCGTTTAAATTATTTTAAGATAAAAGTCAACAAACTTATTATATATGATGGATTGTGATTAGATGACTATGTAAAACTTTTTAAACTGTCAGTGTATAACCATTTTTCTCATAATAATAATAGTTTTAAGTGCATGTGCACAAGTGCATTCAATTTGGAACCAAAAACAAATTCATGTATATACCTGTTGGACCGGAAATTCAACTTTCGAAACCGTACTTCCTTTGATTTTAAGCTCTGAAACCTTATCAGAAGGTGAGAAATCTTCATCATTGTTCCTCCTTACACCACCATATTCAGTTGGAAGGTGTTCTGGGGCTATAAACCTTCACAAATGACAATGTTAATTAACGGTGGTTGAATTAGACAAGATTGAGAGAATGGAACACTAAACACTTACTTAAGAAGTGTCTGTGTGACCTTCTGTGGCCTAGCTAAGATGAACTTCTTTTTATTTCCCTGGTTCATGAACCTTGAGAGTAGCACTTGAGAAGTGTAGAACCAAAATGGAGCATATACTATAATCTGCAAAATTAAATAAAAAATTGGGGGAAAGAAAAATCAATCAGCATTCTGCAGTTTCAATTTAGATTGAAGACATAATAGCCAATATGCTCTATTATACATTTATAAACTAACATTTTTGTGAATGATCTCAGGGTAGTGATTCTGAAACAAAATTAGAGCCCTTTTGCTGAGTGAGTTGAGCTCCTTGGTTCCTTGCATTGGTGTGTTCCTCAAATCAAAAACCTGAAGTACAGAGTTCACTCCTCCTTCCCTAAAGCAAAGCTTCTTCACAGCCTTTTCAATCAATTGAATTCTCCATCTCAAATACTTGTCACATTTGTTATCTGATCCAAAGGTCTTCTTATAGACACGCCTGTCTTTGAAAATCCCACAAACATGGTAACACACAGGACGACCTTCCCTATCCTTACTGCACAAGAATCCTGCAATATTATTTCCAAACTCAGAACGCAAATCCTCATCAGTGATCCCATCAACGTTGTTCTCGCGCCGCCACACGAGTGTCTTCTGCAGCATGTCAAATGCCTCACTCACCTTGAAATCCTTGGCCTTCAAGAATTTCCTCAAAACAACATCAGTCCCCTCATGAGCCTTGCTTGGCAACAAAGGAACGCCCCAGAGAGTAATCTCTCTAATCTGTTCCCTTGCCACTGCTATTTCTTGTGGCGCAAGTTTCTCATGATCTTGTTCTCCTAACAGATAGTTCCCAAGAATGGCATCCTCAACCTTGCAACGAAACTCGAGCAATGACTTCTCCGTCTTGAGCTTGATCTCAGCAGGACTCGGGGCCGCGTCTCCCAAAGATGTGGCCACAAGATCATCATCATCATCTTCTTGGTCACAATCATGATCTTCTAATTGGTTCTTCTCTAATTGGACCTTGAGACTCTTCTCAATATTGTTGGTGTTATTATCAAAGAAATTGAAAACTAAGGGCACCCCAACAACGATTTTCCCATTTTCATCATTGCAACAACATTCATTGGTGTTGTTCATGGTTGCAACAAAAATGTAGCAATTAATTCTTCTTCTTCTCCTCCTCCTAGATTAGAGCATTTGGCAGAGGGAGGGGGTGGAGAAGGAAGAGAGAAAAGGTGGCATTTACATTTACATTACATTACATGCATGGATGCAATGCATATGCATGAGAAGGCCTTGTTAATTTGTGACAACTCAATAATGTTGAATGATGATGGATCACTTTCCCTCAAATTGAGAATTCTCAACCGTTAGTTTGTTTAGGTGAGTGGCGCCAAATATAGATCACAAATGGCTTGGTTTCTTATTCATTGGCAATAATGCTTTTTGAATGATTTAAACCAAGTTGGCATGGCAAGAGGCACACGGACCAACCTCGTTGTAATCACAACAACTATCTTTGATTTCTTCTCTGCAATCTTAAAACCTGCCTCAGAAGAAGAAGAAAATACAGGGAGCGACTTTTTATATAATTGCACACACATGTTGAAATCTTAATATAAAGTTTTTCTATTTAAGGTATTTTTTAAATTATTTTAGTGTAAATATATTGTAATTTTCTTAATTATGGATTTACCCATAAAGTTATTTGTCTTCGACATTTCAACTTTATCAAACACTCAAAATCTTCTTAAAAAAACACTAAAAAATGAAAGAAAGAAAAAGTTAAATAATGGGATATGTAAGGAGTGGTCAAATGAAAACAAAAAGAAAAGAAACAAATAGAAATATGTAATAAAAAATAATGAGATGAAAAATAAAAATAAAAAGAAACATGAACTTACCCATAATTTCTTCCTTATTACGTCTTTTAATGGTAAGCCTTTACTGAAAAACCAACAATAGACATAGAAGAATGATGCGTGCAATGATGATCGAACGAAAGAAGAAGAACATATATTGATTATAATTATACTAATTAAATTAAAATAACATAATTAATTTAATTAGTTTACTTTAAAACAATCTTAATTACCTCAATTAACACATATTAGTCATAACTACCTTAAATTTAAAATAGAATATATACATTGTTAAAAATAGCCTACTTAACAACACTTCTTTTTATTACTGGTACGGCGTGCCTACGCATGGATAAGACAGTTGGTTAAGCATGTTGTAAAAGAAAATAAACAATTTTATATTATAAATATAATACTGAATTTGGTAAGTTGATTATTATTAGATAATGTATTGTTTACAAAAGCCAAAACAGTGAAAGAAAATTTTTAAACATTTAAGAATGAGATGGTTATTTAATAGGGTTTAGTAACATGAACAGTAGGATAAATTGAGTTTAAAAGATTTGTTTTGTAGCAGCAGAATAAATTGTATGCAAGAGGAGAAACCAAGTTATTGCATATTAAAAAATTGTAACTAATTTTTATGAAGATTAGTTATTAATTATGATCAACCGACAAAGAAAAGGAAATGATATATTTCATAAGATATGGAAGGTACCAAGTAGAGTACACAAGAAAAGAGACAGTTACAAAACCAAGAAAGGAGTTATTTGTAATGTCCTAGTACAAAAAATCATCTTATATCTAAAACACTATATTATCCATCCTTTCTACATATATTCATATCCAAGTAAAAAAATGATGATGAATATAAAACACGTATCGCAGCAGAAAACACATGCAAGATGCTTAATGATGTTGTTGGCAGATAGACCAAACATACAAAGAATGAAAAAAGCTTCTTATTTAAGTTGCATGGTACTATGGTGAGCCATTTCTACCCCTAATCATGTATAGTACTTGATTGAAATTTAACGGCACCTAAAAGACAAATTGTTATCATTCTCCTCATGTCGAAATCAAATGATTTTTATTTGAATAAAATGATAGATACAATGAGGAATAAAAAGAAAGAACATGTTAAGTATCATATTGAATTTTTGGGTATAAAATTCCATAATGATTAGTTTAGTTTCATGATCATAGGAAAAAATGACATGATAGTTTAGTTTACAAAAGATAAGGTATTATTTAGATAAATTATCATCAAAACATAATACTAATATGTAATTTTGCACTCAGCTCGCAGCAGCATGTATTGGTGATAGATGTCACCTAATTAATTTGTATTTGTAATCATGAAAACATTAGCTTGAATGGAATGAGGAAGAGTAATTATTTAATTCATTGTTAGTAAGATTATTTTAGGTATAATCCTTACCAAAATATTGTAATTGTTTCTTCGAAAAATCCTCAAAAATGATCCTATAGTTAGAAAGTCTACATGAAGAAAAAAAATGTGGTTAATTTTTACCAAATATATATAATTTATAAATGATACATAGTTATTTACATCCTGACCATAGGTTTTGAAAAAATTCCTTAAAGACAACATTGGTGGTTGTTTTTTAAGAGTTTTTCTTCTTTGTCATGTATTAAAATCTTCAGCCCTTTACAATTGTCCATGATTAAATATAGGTCTAGGCAAGTATAAGCCGATGCTTTTCAATGATTGACCTTGCAACTTGTTAATTATCATAGCAAATGAGACAATCAAAGAAAATTGTCTTCTAAGCTTGAAAGGTCATGGTGATTGAAAAGAAGATAAAGACATTTGTGGAATGTAAACTAAGTTTTCAATGTTCTTAAAAATTATCTTTGTTTCAATAACATATTTACAGGTGACTATTAATCTAGTTTTATTAACAATGATAATCATAATAATAGTTATTATTATTATTATTATAATTGTATAATAAAATTGATTTAGAATTTATATTTGTACAATAATTATATTTTGAAAAAATAAAGTATAATGAATTAATTATTATTATATTATATTATATTATATTATATTATATAAATCACAATATGTATAATTTTTAACGATTTAATCAATTGATTTAATCTAAATACATACATGTAATTGAGTGATTGGACACAAGTAGTTACATCAATATCAACATCAACAACATCTTTAACCTAAGTTAATTGGGATCGGTGATAGATGAATCCAATGATAAATCGTAAATGACACAAAAAGAGAAAGGGAGAGGGGAAGAAAAAAAGTGAAAATAAAACAAAAGAGAGAAAAAAGGGTGAAAGTAAAAAGGGAGAAAAGAAGAGGAAAAGAACTAAAACAAGGGAATAACTGGAACATATAACTACTGGGTTTAACCTTCCACCAAACTTATAACTTTTCTCCACTCCGTCCTAAGACATACCGTCCGTCAATCTATATCTCACTCCATTAGGTATTGTTTAACTACTTTTTCCCATGTAAGTTTCGGTCGACCTCTACCTTTTTTTTTTGTCGAGCTCTTGGTAACAAACTCTTGTTCTTACGGAAGCATCTAGTGTCGTCTCATAACGTACTCAAACCATCTCAATCTATGCTTCCTCATCTTTTCACATATTGGTATCACTAATACATTTCTTCGAATATCCTCTTTTCTTATCTTATCCATCTTCGTATATCCACACATCCATCTTAACATCCTCATTTCTTCTACCCTTATTTTATGCTCATGTTGTCTATGTGCTGGCCAGCATTCTGCTCCATATAGCATTGTCGGTCTTACAACTGTTCTATAGAATTTTCCTTTCAGCTTAAGAGGAATTTTGGGTCACACAAAAACTCCGATGCACTCCACCATTTTATCCACCGTGCTCTAATTCTATGATTTGCATCTTTATCAATCTCACCACATTTTTGTAATATTGATCTCAAATATCTAAAAACATCTTTCTTAGTAAACACAAGTAGTTAGTATATTAAAATTAAAATTAAATTGAATGAGTACTAATTGAGTTCGATCATTAGTCAAGCTTTACTTACCTTCAATTAAACTTTGGATTAATCAAGGTCTTTTTCCCTTGATGAACAAAAGGATTAAGACCAAAAATCTAAATACATATAATCACCTAAATTATTATAATTATCTTTTTTTTTATAAATTGATTGTAGATTAGTTTGAATGTTCAAATAAAAAATCTAATTGATCATAATTTCCTTAATTTTATGTATTATAATTAGAATATATATTATTCACCGAAAAAAATTAGAATATATAATAGTACTACAAATTAATTTGAAAAATAAATACTTGTATTATTAGTTTGAATTTTTTAATCAAAAAATTATACTAAGCATAATTTCCATAATTACTATAACTACTATAAATATAATAATTACTTTAATTATACATTTTAAAAGATTTTTTTCATATGCTAACTTATTTAAATTTTCAAAGATAATAATGCGAGATTATCATCCTATAATATATTTATGTCACGAAACTAATATAAATCCTATGCGATTTCTTAAAATTTGAAATTCGAATATTGAATTAGAATATAGTGTTATAAATTAAAATGTGATATTAAAATCGTGATAATAAAACTGTCATAATTATAAAAAAAAGGTCTATTAAAGATTTCATGTTTTAATTGATTAATTTAATCAAAATACATATACCTGTTATAAGTGTCTATGTTACTATAATTAAGTAAAATAATGTATTTTTATGAATTAAAAAATAAATAAATAATAGAATTTAGGCATAAAAAATGAATATGATGGTTTTAACCGTGCACCATATCAGGCATTGACCTTCCTAATTTTGACCAGGACGGTATGCACGTACCAGATGTTAAAATATTTTTTTTTTATAAATCAGAAATAAAAGAAATGTTAAACTATATAATCTGCTTGAAAAACAAAATATAAAAATTGGATGATAGAGTTTGCTAAAGTTATAGTTCTCTTCAACTAAAGAAGTGACGAAAACAAAAAATTTAATCAATGGATTAATATCCACTTGACCAACAGCATGAGTTTAATTAAATATCATATTGTCAAATATTATAACTTTAAACTCATTTGCAGACAATTATTATTTTCTGAAAATAATTATTTCAAAAATAAAACATAATAAGCAAAGAATTCATTCAAGTCATAAACAAGGCTACTACTTTAGGTTGACATTTCAACAATTGTTTCTTTGCAAATTACTTAACAAACTTGGCCTCTTTCATTTAGTTCATAAAGATGCTTCAATTCTTATGCCTATTTGAGATTTAGGACTATACATCACATATATGAAAGTAATAGTCAAGGCAGAGAAAAAAGTTCGATGAATAAAATATAATTCAAGAACGAAAGTTTGGACATCTAGCTACTGTATTCTACATAGAATGTGAGGAAATTCTATTTACAATAATTTTAAAAAAGAACCCAACTGGTATTAAAAAACAAGAAATTGAAGAGGGGTGAAAAGAAGAGATACACACATAAGTTTGGCCACCTCCAAACAAGAAATAAAAATGCAACCCAGCTCTGAATGCTCTGTACATAGCAGACGGCTAATGAACTGTACCCTATGGATGAATTTTAGAACTCTCGGTATTTAGTCAAATCAAATGTGAGAGTTCTCGAACAGCTGCAAAAGACAAAAATCATGGGTCAATACATTGGAGTTATGCTATCAACATAATGACTATTTAAATCAATTAATGATATCTCAAGAAATTTACCCTCTTTCAGAGTCTCTGTAAACCCCAACTAATGCTTCGGCTTTGTCATAAAAGGTGTCTTTCAGTGATATCACAATACTCTGGAAACCATTTCCACCATCAGCATCCTGACTTATCCTTGCTCCTTCACAAGATCTTGAACGAATAAAGCCAGCAACCTTGGCAACATTCAAGTTGTCCAACGCAGCATCAACTTCGTCCAATATAAAAAACGGTGATGGCTTATAACTGAAACAAGAAGCAAGTAGGGAACCATATTAATGGAACATGAAGATAAGATATCAGCAAAATTGTTTTAGGCTTATGTGAGATGTGTCAGTATATTGCTTAGATCAATTTTTGTTATTAAAACACAAATTCATAGTAGTTATAAAATATTCTTGTTCTAATCCTAGTAGTAGTACAAACAACTCCTACCTATGGATGGAGAATAGCAATGCAAGTGCAGCAACTGTCTTTTCCCCACCAGATAGCTGCTCCATATCACGGAAGCGCTTTGTTGGGGGCATAGCAGTGTATTTGATGCCATGTAGAAATGGATCATCGTCATTTTCCAAGTTTAGGTATGCTGTTCCACCCAGTGGATGTGTGTTGCTCTTTGTAAGTTGTTTGTAAATTTTATCTATATTACCAGATATATGGGTGAAAGCATCCATGAACAAGTGGTACCTGCATCCAACACAAACTTTGGCTTCATCAGAAGACAGATAAGATACAACAAGTATCTTTTCAAAACAAGGTCCAAAACAGACTGCAAAGAAAAGTCCCATATATTTCAATATAAACTCTAAGCAACTAGAAATCAAAGATACACAAAGAAGTCAAATAAGGAAAGCACGTCAACTTTTTCTTTTCTTTTTTTTTTTTTTTTTGGTGTGTGTGGGGGATAACAAAAGGTTATAGTTTTCAAAATTAGAAAGATTCGTAAGGGAAAATGTAGGGCAACACATGTTCAGCAGAAACTTATCCCCAACCACTTCAGTGAAATTATCAAATAATCAAGTTGACCAGGAGCTGATTGACCTTTTAGGGGGAATCTTTTAACGTAAGATCATATTTTGTGGATTTTATGTAAAGTTACCATCACAATTAACATTGGATATTAAATGATGCTACTATCACAGTTCTGAGGGATCATAAAGGTTCTTCTGAATTCTATTATGTGATGCCAAAATAGTAAAAGGTGGAAGACAGTGAATGGGTGACCACCCCCAAAATGCTATATAGTAGCATAGTAGATTGTGACTTGTGAGGCAGACCCTAAAGCAAGATATTATCTACTATCTAGAATGAAAATAATTGAAAAGGAAAAGAATAAAGCACACAAATATGCGTGTGGAGTAGCACATTACAGCATTTACTCAAATTTGATAAATCACACAATTTAGTATAACATCATCTGTTACGCCTTATTTGGTAGGAAGGAAGGAAATAATTTTGAGTAGGAGGAAATAAGTTGGTGTTTGGTAGGTGAGACTTAGAGGAAAATTAATATTAAAACTGGTGGGACCCACTATAGTAGTTCTAACTTATTTCCACTCATCTCTCTCCTCATCTCTTCTCTATTTCTCTTTCAACCAAACACCTTTAATTTTCACTTTATTTCTCACTTATTTTCATTCATCCTTTTATTTTGATCCACCCTATTTATCTCCTCTACCAAACAGGACATTAAAAATCACTCCTCGCTTATACAAACAACTAGTCATTTCATTTTTTCTTTGCATGTTGCTGTTGATATGATGTTTTCTGATGTAATTTTAAGACTTAATGTGTCCATCTAAATCATGCACACTATAAACTATTGGCTAGGTATTAATGTTATAAATAATACAAGTAATGACAAATGAAACAAAAATAACTTATACCTTCTCTGCTTAACCTCATTGAATCTCTGTGTTTTTTCCCTCTCCTCTTTCCTGACAGCTTCAAACTCTTCAGTTACAGCTCTTTCTTTTTCTAGCAGAGCTTCATATTGGTCCAATGCCTTCAAATTTGGTGCTGTTCTTTCAATCTCAGATATCAAGGCATCCATTTTTTGCTTAAACTCTACCTCAATTTTATCCCTGTCTGAGTGTCTCCTATTTTTCAGTGCCCTATTTAGTTGATCAAAGTCAAAAGATGGACCTGGTACTGAGCTATCGGTATCCATAGGATCCAGTATGATCGGGAGGCTAATCTGTTCTAGTTCACACTTTTCTAATATTTCCTGCTTTTGCACATTCAACTGATCAATCTGTGCCTCCTGTAAAGACAATAAAGATGTTGGCTATCTATATTATGCGGTGTAAGTTACACAAGAGAGAAGAACTGTGCCCATCTAACCTTAGAGTGTATCAGACGATTAAGTTTGGATATGTTTGTTGTGGCTGCAGAAGCTTTCTTCTTCCACTCTAGGATTTCCTTTTCACAATCTTCTGACTTTGATTTCCACTCTACAAGAGGAAAAAGAAAACAGAGAAAGAATAAGATTCCCATGGAAGAAAATTGAAGTAATAGTTGATCTGTGTTCCCATCAATTTCAAATTGCAAACAGCAAAGGACTACCCAGATAACCAAGCTTTCACCCCAATAACACTCCGAATCCACAAGGGGAATAAAAAGATAGCAAATCCAAAGAAAAACAACTATGTCACATGGTATTCTATCAGTATCATAAAGCAAACAAAGGTTGCACCAAATATACCTTTAGCTTCTTCCTTAAGTTGATTAATCTCTTCTGTAGCATTCTCAGCTGCTAACTTCGCTGCAGCCTCTCTGTCATGTACACGTTTTAAATCTTTCTCTAAAGCACCAAGAGAAGCTTCCAATTCTTGAATTCGTGAACTCATATCCCGATTTTGCTCATACTCCAACCTGTAGAATATTTTCCAAAAATACAAACAAATCAATTCAAGAGTGACTAGCTAGATGGCAAATAAAACTGAAAGTTGAGCTCCAAGTATCTTCTCTTTTTTTTCCTCTATCAATTCTCTTAGGTAATTGAAAACCTTCTGAACATAAAAGGAGATGCAGTACAAGAAACTTTGGGTAAGTGAAACCTTCTCATAAATGCATTCACACATGTAAAGTTATGTACATCAAGTTAACAAATAACAAGTGGTAATTTAAGTAAAAGAGAAGAAGAAACACACTGATATTTTAATTTTGAGAGTTGGCTACTCAGGTTCAGCCTCTCCTCTGCTATACTTTGAGCAGCCTTGAGTCGATTTTCTTCATACTCACGGATGTTTGCAACCCCAACTGACTTGCTGAAGTCTCTGTATATCCTGTCAGTAATTTCATTTATCCTCTTCTCAAGCTTACGTACATCTGCATTGCTCTTGTTAACAGCATCATTTAACTGCAGAGCATAAACACCAAGTAACCAATTAGATATAGAAGAATATTGCTAAGAATGAACTAAGGAAATGTAAATGTGACCTTCTGCAGTTCTGGACTGGTGCATTCAATTCTTTCTTTGATGGTCTTTTTTTCTTGGCTCAAATTTGAAAGTTTATCTTCAATGCTTCGCTGGGAAAATTAAAAGCATAGAAATAAAATACTTGAAATATTCCATATGGAACAAAAGACATAACTTCAAACACGCAATCCTTAATTAATGTTAACTTGCCTTTGATTGGTGCGTGTTTTCAAAAATAAACAACAAAAAGTGCAATTTTAACTATTTTTGCAAGGACAGAATATGACCAGTTAGATTTCTAATGCCTACAAATAAACTACAGCCTCATCCCCTAGTTACTTCCTGCTAATTTAATCCTGATATTTTAATGCCTATGATTATTAAATTTCAAATCTAAAAACTTATGAAACAATTGGATGAAGTTTGTGCTACTAGAGTTTGGGTGGAACTTTTGCATCCACAACATATAAACTAGTAAAAAAAAAATCCAATAAACCCTGCTTTACTTGGACATTTATTGTATCCTAGTTAGAAATTAAAAGAATTGCAGCTTCCAAGTTTGATTGTACCTTTTCAATCTCAGCATATTGAATTTTCTTCTCAAGCCCACTAATTTTTCCAGATGCTTCAGACTCTTTAAGGTGCATATCTCTTATTGATCCTAGCTCTTCCAATTCTGATTCATACTGCTCTTTCTTTTTATTAAGTCCTGAAAAACAACATGATTATTGCAAGAGCAAAAGCTTTGAATTAAATTTTTAAAAAAATGATAAAAACCTTCAATTTTCTTGTCATCCCACTGTTTTGACCTTGCTTCCATTCCACCACTAGTGCCCCCAGTCATTGTGCCGGATTTTGTCAACAGAATTCCGTCCACAGTTACAACTAAGCAAATCAAATTACATAGAACAATGTTCACTAATTTGCAATCTAACAAGCATGATTGTATTAAATGCACCAGGAATGCATCACAAGCATAATAGGTACACAATAGGATTCTCCAGAAGCCAAAAGGTTTGTTAGATTAGAAACAAAATTACAAAACAACAAAGAAACACAAAGTGTAAAGACCATAGAGTCAAGTAAAAGTTATAAACTGGGTACCAAAAAAGTAAGGAGAATGAGAAACCAGAGGGGAAAATACATGGGGATCAAAATGGAACAACATCCAAGTACTATCATTAAGCTCTAATGGCATGTCAGTAAGAAGGTAAAGAACCTGTAGATAATAGAAAGAAAAAAGGTCTTGTTACCTTTAAACCTCTCACCGCTCCAGCTTAAAATTTTGGCCTCCTCAAGATCATCACAAACAAGAGTATTCCCAACAGCAAAGAGAATTGCCTTCTCCAAGGAGGGATCAAACTTGCACTAGTTAAGTAGAAAAGCTTAAAGCACTTCAGCTTAGAGGTGTATAATTAAGTGGTTTGACAAAAAGCATGAAATTAAACTTTATGATGGGGTATTCATGAGAAGGAAAGAAGAGAAAATACAAGAATGATTTATGCTCAATGCTTAATAGACCACCTAATTATAATCCAAGAATGCATCTGTCCCTATAGGAATTCATTAATTCAACAGTATGTCAAATAGCATTTTGATGAGACAAGAGAGGAAACTACTGAAAAAAATCTGCAAATCTGAAAGAAAAAAACAAAAACTATATATCTTATTAGGGAGAGGATTTGATTTTAGTGAGCTACAGGAAACAGCACCGACAACAGAAGCTAAAGCATAAAGCAATACGCAACAAGAGGGGTGAGGACAATGTAACAATAGAAAACTGTTCAAAACTACCAAAACCAAGTGGCCAGCAAACTCTGATGATGTTAAGATGACAGCAGCTCAATGCATCACAATGACAGACATGGTTACTCCACCCACAGGAACAGCCATTTACATGATTTTGTTATCTAAGGAGATTGCACATTCCTTTAGGATTTTGATCATACAATTCAAACGCGGTATGAAGCATACAACAACCTTATGCCACTGAGTGAGGTCAACTACATGGGTCACACAATGCCATTGACCTCAAAGCAGGAAGCATGTAAACCAAAAATATTTTATAACTCCTTTGTGCCTTCCCAGATTCAGAAATTTTCAATCAATGTGGTTAACGTCAAACATTGCTAAATTTTTGAATTAGTCAAAACTCAAAACAATAAAGTCATGATGTACAAGCTATCTACAGAAGGTAAATTTCAAGAAAACTTCAGTTTCATTAGAACAAATTTAAATAACAAATTTGCAAACACAATCAGAACCAAATTCTTCAAAGTAGCCACTGGAGAAAAAAGGATATTGAATCACGTCAAAAATCAGTTTTGCTGTACCCCCTAATGTGCGCAATCTTTCCATTATTGGCTTCACCCGAACTGATTCCAGAGGAATAAATGTCTGGGGAGGAAGCCTCTGATCTTTTAAATACTGAAAAGCAAAGAAATCAATATCAATACATATAACAAAATGAAACCAATTATAGAGCTTCAATATTCAAACAGGCAAAGTTGCAATTTTAACACCAAATTCTAGCTATCAAGCAATTATATTTATAACAATCTGGTCAGTGCAACCAAAGAGCAGTGTCAAACATAACAAATTCCACTGGAATGACAGATGCAGCAAGTGAGTTCTAGTCATCAAGGATGAAAAGACAACAAAATGAAGCTCCCCCAGTTTGAAGGCACCAAACAAGCTTAATGTTTGAGCCTCAATTAACAAGGTTTATGTAGCACATGACTTTTTGCTATTTTGGAAGTCCATAATAATTTTTTTATTTTTGTATTTTTTTCAGAGCTCAAGGAGTGCTCCTATCAGTCCTATGCATATACATCACCAAATCAATTAATGCTGCTTTGGCTTCTTTTTTTTACTTATTCATGCTGTGTAATCACCAATACTAGAGACAAAAAAGGGTATTCAAATCAAAAGCAACAAAAAACCATCAACAATAAATAGAATCTGAGTTCTAAAATATGACTTGGCAATCATAAAATCAAAAGGATAAAGCAAAATGGCAAAAAAAAACAGAATATTAGGAAAACTTATTAGGACCTTGATGCATTCCTTCCCAGTCTTTTCATTATCAACTACGACTGCATCCATAAATTTACCCATAGCAACAGTAACAGCTAGGTTATACTTCTTCTGTGTTGGCCTACAAAGATCAGTCATGCGACCATGAACTCCTTGAAAAAGGCGTTTCAGAGTCTCGACAGCCTGAGACAACCTAACATCTCTCTCATTTTCATATCTATCAGCCTTCAATTCCCGTAGTTGATTTTCTAATTCACCAATTTTTAACTTCAAATTTTCATATTTTTTCCTGCAGATCAAAAGTAGCACACACCATTA
Organism: Glycine tomentella; assembly: GCA_007407185.1. Classification (NCBI taxonomy): domain Eukaryota; kingdom Viridiplantae; phylum Streptophyta; class Magnoliopsida; order Fabales; family Fabaceae; genus Glycine; species Glycine tomentella. The sequence continues at coordinate 2,014,067 of PYAF01005253.1, read as the reverse complement.
CAAAAATATCATCAGTAAAGTATTTTAGCGCACTGGGAAGCTTTAACAATTTAAAAAAGAAAAGCGTTGAATAACATGTTAATTTACTTGGAATCACGATGTTTGTCCTGCATCACACGTAATTCTTTTTTCAAGTTTTCAAGGCCAACTTTATTTTTTGCAGAATTATCAAGAATTTTTTCAAGCCTTGCTCGCATCTGTTCTTCCTGTGAATTCAGTTCAGACTCCCTGTTTCTTAACTGTTGAAGATTTTCTTCCAAGTTCTTTTGAGCTTCACTATCAGCGTTTAGTTTCCTATCTAGAAGCTCCTTTTCCTCTCTAAGCTTTGCAGTTTTCATTCCAGCTTCCTCTTTGCTGTAATGCAACATTGCAACATCATTATTACAAGTTCCAAAACAGAAAAATGTAATAACAAAACGAAAACTTAACATGCATGATAAGTGATAACTACTAAGTACTGACAAATAAATTTTTAACTGCTCAGAGAGAAAAAAATTGGCTACCAGAAGACAGAATTGATGAAATTCAGAGCAAATTATGTGAAAAATATCTGTTTCTTATCAGGAAGTTCCAATTGATAACATATGACCAAACCTGCTAATGAGAGGCAATTGGTCATTGAATGAAATAACATATACAAGCAACACCATCTACACCATTTTGGCTGATATTAGTCAAAATCACCATGAATACATGTTCCAACTTCTGGCTAATGACACTTGTTTTCCTTTTCCTTTTCATTTCTACACTATCCAACTAATGCACAATTTTAACCCACATAAATTTAAGGATTTTCCTTCAAGTAACAGAAAATAATATACAGAATTAACAAAATAGCTTTAACTTGTATCCCTAACAATCTAGCTCACAAATTATCTCAACAGGCCAGCATAATCAAATAACATGAGTACACGGTATATGTGGCAGACATGATTTTAAGTGCAAGCCAAAACACGATAGCATTAAAGTTTTCTCTGAGCACAATGCAAGTATTCTGTTTCCAAAAAAAGGAAGGAAAAAAAAAAATATATATATATATATATATATAGAGAGAGAGAGAGAGAGAAAGGCGGCAGTGGGCAAAAAGCTACAGCAAATAAAGACTCACATGCGAAAATATTCTTCCAAGTCATTGCCTTGCAAATCAAGCTCGTCATCAACATCTCGTCCCTTTTCCTGAAGGTCTGCCATTTTTGCTGTAAGATCCTGGATGTCATTCTGTAGTAATGCTATATCAGCGTCATGCTTCATCCGTTCAACCTTTTTTTTATCAAGCTCTTTCTTCCCTTTTTTAATTTTTGAAGTTATACGAGTCATTTCCTCCTTTAACTTCAGAAGCTCAGGTTGCTGCCAGGAGGGAGGAAAACCAGAGAAACAATCCCATAAACTATTCAGTGTATTTAAGAGCATAACAAATACAATCAACAATAGGATTACAGGAACACCTAAAAGAACTTAGCTAGATGATTTTCAGGTACTCCCAAATCTTTTATCTCTATTTTGTGTCTAAAGGAGTTTCCATCCTTATTGCCCATGCTATTCCCAGATTAACAAAACCATTTTCCAAATCTTAAAATTGCAATTTTCAACCCAGTTTTCTTCAAAACAAATATGACCAAAAGCAACAAAGTTCAAAGAGTAAAACATAGAATCAACCTATGTAAAAAGTTCAATGGCTGGAGTTGATAATAGTATGATGACAATCATCTTAACTTATAGTCCCCCCACCCCAAATGTAGAAAAAGCACTTACACTCTTGTCAAGCTTGTTGCCTTTCTCAGCAATTCTCTTTTCACGTAGTGCAATCTCTTTCAGATATTTGGCCTGCTCTTTTTTCTTTTTACTAGCTTCACTTTCGAAGTATTCTAGTTCTTTAACAACACCTTCACGGCTTTTTTCCTCATCTTCAAGATCCTTAATTGTTTCAGCATAATCATTGTGTATATTAAACAACTTCCACAAGAAATGTTCTCCCTTCATAGATTTCTGCAAGAGAATAAACAAAGAGATACTTGAAAACTTCACCTGCCACAATAAGTCTGATGACTGATAGAGAAAATGCATGAACTGTTGGTAGTTGCACACATGACTCCTAGTTGAAAATGAGGTAGAAATGTTGTCCAGGAATGTAATCATATCTTTAATTCAGTTGAAAGTAAAAAAAATATCTGTAGTTACTTGATCAAACATACTGTAGTGATATAGTTAGCCACCAATTCCAACCACTGCAGGGGTTGTAGAAAACTCAGGTACAAAGATTATTTATCAAAGAAAGTAGAAACTATACACTTACGTGCAGCTTAAGCAATTTCAGTGAAAGGGGAAACAGAAACAGGAGACACGTAAAGGTCACTCAAAGCGGAACCTATAATTTGTCATCAGTAGCCTTTGGATCTTCAAGAGAAAGTTCCACTTTCAATCAACTATCTTTATCAAGTATCAAACCCAGTCAATGGAGCAATGGAGGTGGGAACTGGGAAGAACTCAGAAAAGCATTGAAGTTGTGGAAGTGTTGATGTAAGAAGGGTGATAGAAAACTGAAGGTGAAACTCTTACTTTTTTTACTTGTTATAGTTAATAGAAGTACCATCCTGCCATGGTCCAATTAGCCATGTGGCAGAAGAAAGTACAATAAAACATAATCTTAAGGCTAAACCAAGCAAATGAAACTACATCAAACTAAAATAGGCCAATTGGAACAACAGGCAACCTACACCTACACATATAAACAAACATAAATTTTGAAACAGATCCCATTACCAGTTCATGTTGCAGGCGGAGATGCTTCTCTGCTTCTTCCTTCTGTTCTTTCTTCTGCTTTCTCTCCATAACCACTGTCTTCTTTTTCTGATAAACAAGCGCTGATTTTTCCTCAGCAGCACCTTTTTCCTCCTCAAACTGCTCATAGTCCCTCTTGCACTCGTCAGAGCCGGATATCTGCTCCACCAGTGCAGTGAGCTCTTTGGGATTCTTCGATGCAATAGACTCCACATCACCCTGCACAATTTAGCATTGACAATTGAGACCTGTAACAGATATAAGCCATGTTTGAATAAAGTTCAATTCAGAGTTTAAAATCTAGGAAGCACAGACACTTCCGATTAATGTGTGTACACGTTTCTGACACCGTGTCAGACACGTTTTTGCGGTGTCCAATTTTTTTAATTTTTTGGGGGGGCTTGGACACACCGCAGACACTTCTCCAAACAGTTGGACACGCATCGGACACTTCTATGGACACTTCTCTGATTTTTTTTAATCAAAATTTTAAAAATCAACCTAAAAGATTAGATTATAAAAAATCTTTTTAAAACTAGCCTATTTTGATAACCTCTTTCACGTAACATTCTGCCTTCTCTTCTATTCACAATTGTGGTTTGCCCCTTTTGTACGCCATCATCCTTCACATTCTCGAGTACGCCGGTGTCATTGGTTATTTTCCACTAGTCATTGCCTCGTTGGAGTCTAGTCATCTTGCTTGGCTGACTTCACATTCATGGTCCCTCTGTTCGTCACTTCATCTTGTTTTTCTTTTCTAGTTTGCTCACTTTCCTCTCCTTTCGTGCGTTTTTGGTACACCCTTTGTTCGTCTTATATAAATCTTAATTATCAATTTACATTTTTGTCATGTTGATCATATATATATATATATATATGGGAGGGGATCCACTTACTCCAGGAGTATTTTAGAGTTACTCCTCATCCTCAACATTCATTTTCTCAATATCTAGTAATTGTAATAAGTAACTAATCTTAACCATTAGATCTCAAGAAAATGAATGATGAGGATGAAGAGTAACTCTACTCTTGAAGTAAGTGGATCCCTCCATATATATATATATATATATATATATATATACATACACGCGCACACATATTTCGTGTCCCCATGTTCTATGTTTTAGATTTTAGCTGTGCCCGGTGTCTATGTCATGTTCTGCATTTCATAGTTTAAAATAGCATTGCATTAGTGCAGAGCGGCCCCTGGTGGCTACAAGGGCCGCCATAGTGAAGGGTTTCAGTGTAACAGCTGTAGCAGACAGAATAGTAGTTCTATGAGTTGTTTCCAGAAAAGCCCTTTGAATAGATAATTAGGGCTTTTTTAGGGGGCTATTCTTGGATTTCAATTTCCAAAATGAAATGTACAGCTATAATAGTAGTGAAAATGATAAAGAAGAAGGCTTAGATTTTAAAGATGATGATTGATGATTCCTATCTAAGAAACCTAGTATTTGACCTTTGTTGATATTTAGTTGTATGTTTTGCTTAAGGTCACGATTATGACATTTTATTGTTAATTATGAATTACGAATGTCATGATTTTTAGAGTAATTTTTATTTATTTATCTTTGTATAGTAACAATAAAAACTATCCCACTCTAGCATTTTTCAGGGATATAAAAATAAAACAGTGCTTCTCCATAGAAACTTATATTCACGTCAGCTTTTGGAGAACTAAAACAATAGAGCTTCAATAAAAGTTAATTGCACAAAAATGGGGAAAAGAAACGAAGCCGAACCTGAAAGACCAAGAAATTGCGAGCTTTGACGAGAATGCCTAGGGATTTGAGTCTGTTGTTGTAGGTCTCCCAATTGACGAGGGATTCGTCGATGCGGTACTCGCTGGCGCCGGCGCTGGTGATGGTGCGGGTGAACTTGATCTCGGTGGAGTTGGCGAGGTGGTAGACGAGGCGGACGAAGGCTCTGCGGCCTTTCTGCTCCTTCTCGCGGTCATCGAAGGCGTAGATGAGGTCCTTGAGCTGCGCGCCGCGGAGCTGGCCAGTGCGGACGCCGAGGACGAAGCTGATGGCGTCCATGAGATTGGACTTGCCGGCGCCGTTGGGGCCGATGATGGCTGTGAAATCGTAGAAGGGACCGATCACTTGGAAGCCCTTGTAGGACTTGAAATTCTCCACCTCGAGGCAGTGGATTTTGCCCGGGGAGAGTAGCGACGGCATCGTGAAGTTCGTGAAACCCTAGGTCGAATCCAAGGTGCGGTTCCGGAGAGGGTGGAGTGAGGTTAGGGTTTGGAATTGAATTGGGGAAGGGGAAAATTGGCGGGAGAGGAAACCCTAAGAAAGAGTAGAGTGTGTCGTTAGTCGTTACGTAGCGAGAAGGGAAGAGAATGACTCAAGCAAATCCCACTGTTCTCAGGAATCTTCGCCTATCGAGGGCACTTTTCTGCTTGCTCGCGTCATCGTAGCTCTTTAGATTCAAAGCCTTAACGAAAATTTTAGGGTCGTTGATGGCGGGATAGAATGAGGATTTGATATACTCAAAAGTTTTATAACAAAAAAAAAAATGATTGTTGTTCTTACTCCACTCAAGTTCTAAAATCTTTTTATTGTGTTGCATGATTTACTTCTCACCGTTGAATTGAATAATTAAATGTTCAGTTTTTTTTTTTTTTGGATTGTAAATGTTAATGTAATCACCATTAAAAAATGTCATATATTTTTACTTATAAATCCATGACTAATAAATCACCAATACACAATTTCATCGTTGTGCCAGGACTTGTGGTCACATTGTCCTACTTCCATCTCCATAGGTTATGTTGTATGAAAAAGAAAACTCGTTTGATCTTCTCTATTATGTTGTCGCTACTGTTTCAAAACCTGCTTCCTTGGACAATCTTTTCTTGGTTGGACCTGATGCATTGTTCCACTAATGTATTTCAAAAAAATAGTAATTAATAATGTCTACAATATACATACACCAATAATAGTGAAATCTTGAATAATACCTTGTGCATTTTCTTTTCTTTCACCTAATCACTCACACTTCTTGTCCTGTTCTGTTTGATGCCTTGGTGCTCGCATCCCTCCCTAACTGCAAAATTCAACTGATCATCCTCCTTCTAAATCATCTACCTCCATTTTGTTATAGCCTTGGTGCTTGCATCCCTGCCCAACCCAAAGTGGTGAGTTAACAAAGATTCGAATATGCAAATATCAAGCATTCAAATCCAAATGAGTGATAACAATACCACTTTTTTGAATATGAACCTTAAACAAATCAGAACTTGTTGCAACAAAATGATTATAGGAGAGTGATATGAACACAAGAATTTTGTTCGTGTTTGACTCTGTGTTGTGCAATTGGAAGAATGATGGTGTTGCAGTGTGGTTTGCTTACATTCTGTAGGTCAGAGAAAGGGATATAACATGAGAGCAAGAACATGAAGAATCGATTAAGAGAAAGTGTGCAGTTACTTACTCGTTATAGTAGCCACCCTTCAACTTACTATGTAACAATTAAGCAATGGCTCTGAAACGCATAATGTAAGAGAAAATATATATACATATATATAAAAAAACATTCACTAAACATTATTAAATCGATAGTGCAATGAATTCGAATCACATATAGTTGCTAAAAGCGCATGTGTCCGTCACTAATTTGAAAATGCTTTCCTTCAATGAGTTAAATTCTGCTTGAAAGTGTTGTAGATTGAGAAAGATGTATAACAATATAGAAATGAAGTTGTGCATTGAGATAATTGAGAGAGAGAGGCAGAAAAATGGAAATAAAAAATTGGTGATGGGAGATTAATTTGTGTCGTTAATGAAACAAATAGGTCGTGGGAGAGAAGGTTACCAAATCAGAATTGTGGGTAGTTACTTTCGTGGGCAGGCCAAAGGATTTAGAAAATAATAATAATTGTTATCTTTGTAATTCGTATTGAAAGGGAAAAGATTTCCCAAAAAAAGTGGAGAAAAAATAGTAGAAATTTTTAGATTTGTATAATTATTTATTATTTATTAAGGGGATAATAGTCTCATAAAAAGAGGCCAATAGGTGATTATCAATATGAATATCCCTTTCATCTATTGTTATGTTATGTTGTTATTGTTATAGATATAAAGATAAATATATTTAAATTTTATTATATAAATATTATGTTTATATAGATAAGTTGTATAGGTAAGCATAGTATACATTTATATCTTCTATTACATTTATACAGACCACTAATTAATATATTTCAAATATCTTTGTAAATAATAATAATAATAATAATAATAATAATAAATTCATAAATATATAAAATAAATTCATAAAAACCCCTTATATCAAGTTTAATATACTGGACCACGAGACGAAAGCTCACTTCTTTTACAAGAAAGCTAACTTACAAATGGAACAAAACAATACTTAGCCTAAAAAAGAAAAGAGTTTTCATAAATGCAAAAGCGTCATAAGAAATAGTGAGAGAAAAATTTTGGGGTTTAGAGGAGAAACGGCGAGAGTGATTTGCTTCTTTTGCTGCACCCTACAATGGCTTCGCCCCTAACATGGTTTAGCTACGTTGTCCAGAGGATCAACTACTCCGTCTTCCTCGGCTTCCAGGTCCTTCTTCCCTTCCTTTACTCTCTCACCCTTTTATTCTTCTTTAAATCCTTTTTTTTTTTAATTTTGCTGATTATTGTCAATGCTAGTCATTTGTAATTGTTGTAAAGTTTTCCTACTTTTAATTTGCATACTGCCCTTGTTAGTTATTTGGTGGAGGAATTTCATTTGTTATTGTTAGTGGGAATTAATGATTGCAAGTACATTTAAAACTGTTTTGCTGTTAAAGTGTTCTGCATGGTAATGATGATGAGAAAGTTCTGTAATTTGGGTGTAAGGTAAGATCCTTCTCATAATTATTCTAATAACTTGTCTTGTTTATTTACAATGAAATCTTTGCTCTTAGCTCATTCAAAAGTTCTTACTCAACACGAGACCTTGTTGAATTCTTTGTCAATAGGCACTCTAGCTTGTATGTTAATTAGCTGTGGGGGGAAAAGCTTACTGAATGGATTTTTTTTTCTTGTCCTCAAATCAGGAGCTGTGTAGTTTGAAATAAATCATATTTGATGTTCTCGTGTGTTGTAGCAATAGAATGGTGGCTGAAATATTAAAGCTGAAAACTTTAGCTTTAATTTAATACAACAAAGTGAATAAGGGCTTGTTTGGACTTTGGATAAACTTATCCATAAACATTTATAGGAGAAGAAAATAGGAAGACAAAATGAAATAAGCTTCCCCATAAGCTAAATTTAGCTCATGCATAAGTTAAAAATAAGTTTTTGGGGAAGCAAATATGAGAGAGCTTCTACAAATTAGCTGATGCATAAGCTAATTTTGGCTTATGGAGAAAACTTATTTCATTTTTCCTTCTTATTTTCTTCTCTGATTTGTGCTTATGGAGAAGTTTATCCAACAGGTCCTAAGTTTAACTGTATGTCTAAACTGCCTTGGCTAAGAAGAAATCATATCCTTTCAAACACGTTTTGTTTTATTTATTTTTTGCTGGATATTGGGTATTGTTCAAACAATAGGTCTTCTCGACTCCCTTGTAAATGTATGCAGTGTTAAGAGAGGTGTCGGTGGCTTGGAAACCAATTTCTATCTTATTTTATGAAAATTGAGGGATGCATTTGATAAGAGGTGTTGGAGGGCATGTGATTTCCAAGAGTATGCTTTTATCTTGAAAAGACTAATCGATTGGTTGTTAATCATTTCATCCTAAACAATTAAATTCATAGGAATATTTTTCCTTGTAGTTTCAGTTCTACAACTGTGCCGGTGCGAGGTTTTGCCTGTTTTCTGTAGCTGTTTATCACATTGTTAGCACTTATAAATCCCCTCCTTTGAAATGATTTTTACTATTCAATGTTTAATGTGAACAGAACTATAAATATAACGGAGGTCAAATTAATATTTTGAAAAAATTCTTTCAAGTAAAGCTGACGTACTTGCACTGGAATAAAGGAGAGGAGATGGCCCCTACTATTGATGGAAAATCAGTAACTCTTGTTCGGAAATTACCAGCTGTAAACCCAAGGTAATTTCATACACTATGCTTTTGTGCAAATCTATTGACTGCTATTGCTAGTTGTTTGATATGGACATTCTAAAGCTAGAGATTTAATATTCATATACATGCTTTACATAAAAAGCTTCTATTTTCTGTATACGCTTTTCTTAGACTCTTGGTATGCTGTATCTTCTTCTTGGATAGCTGTGCAACCCTTGCTTACAAACTCTTTCAGTCACTTATTTTCTTTTCAATGTCTGTTGAGATTATTAGGAAATATATTGTATGATATAATCAGATATATATTTACTTTCCTATGATAGAATAATTCTGTATATACTTACTTTCCTCGAATACATTAGATCAAATCCCACTAACAGGGGATCATAGCTGATATGCCTTAAAATTAGCACAAAAGATTCTGTACATGTATTATATATTGTTATCAGTCAATGGAAAGAAGACACAGAACATTTTACATGTCTTAAGAGAGATAGACCCCATTTTTTTTTTACATCTGACCCATCATATATTTGTTGAAGTGAACTCTTGAAAGACTTTTTTTCTTGTTAAATTATAGTTTATCCATTGTGGTCTGGTGTCACTATTGAATATCTGTGTATTACAATTTAAGTTTACCCACTTTATCTGGACAACATTAAATAGCATATCATTTTGGTGCTGTGTCCATCCAAAACAGCAGAATGGCATAGACAGAGATATTTAAACATTGAAAGGGAAAATATATACAGAGGTTGAGTCTGCTTTGATCTTTAAGCAGTTTTTAATAATAAAAAAAGAAAATGAGGCAGGGGTATTTTCGTCTGTACCATTCTAATTTGCCCCAACTTCATTTAATTTTGGCACATATGATGATTGTAGAACTTTACCGCTGTGCCAGGACTTGCCCTCCCCCTTACCTGCGCATATCGTGGAGCCTCCGGGCAATGGGGTACGTAGTTTTTAGTAGTTTATGATGATTGTAGAAAGAGAGATGTGCAGAAAATTTTTCATTCACATTAAATAGTTACAATACTAAGTGTTCATATATACATACTTACAACTACCCATAAATGTTAACAAAGATATTATAATTCTCATAGTTATATGTGTGTGTTTGATGCTGTGTCCATGTTCTACATTTTTAAATTTAATCCTTGGTGCAATTAAGAGTCAAATTCTCATACTTACAACTACCACAATTAAGACCAGCTTTCCAACCATAAGCCTTGGTGCAACATTAAGTGTAGCTTCCTTGTAACCTGGTTGTCAGGTTCTTGTTGTGGAAACAGTCTTCTTGTTCACAGTATAAAAAATGGATTTTGTGCATAAACTCTCCGCAGACCCTACAATTGTGGGTGGCCACTGTATAGTCAATAACTTGAACGCTGTGAGGAACACTAAAATGTTCAGATCCCATTTCGAGTTCAGATAATGGTTTCTTGTCAATAAGTGGCCCATGGAGATTAGTGCCAGACTGTTTCTGTTCAAATGATTTCTCTTAAATGGTTGGGCAAATATATGATAAATGAGTCTAGAGTTTGGGACTGACTGTATATTTTTTGTTGTAACAACATGAACTCCATCATAAATTTGACCATTTAAGTTGATAGGATTGTGTTAATATTAACTATGAATTTGACTCTTTGTAGAGATATTAAAATTCTTTTATATTCCAGCATTTATCAATTCGACAAAAGGTAACAGTAGTACCAGTGAGTGAAAAAATGAGGGAGTATAGATTGAGGTGTTTTGGGCACGTAATGAGACGGCCCCTGGATGCTCCTGTAAGAACTAGAGTTTGTCACAAAGAGAGGTAGAGGTATACCGAAACTTACCTGGGAAAAGGTAATTAAACAAGACTTAATGGAGTGACATATAGATTGACGAAAGGTGTGTCTTAGGATGTAATGGAGAAAAGTTATAAGCTTGGCGGAGGGTTAGACCGGTTATTATCTCTATATTCCAGATTGGTCTCTTTTTGGTTCTTTTCCTCTTCGTTGTTTCCCTCCTTCTTTCACCCTTCTTTTCTTTTATCTTATTTTTCTTTTCTTTTGTCTTATTTCTCCTCTTTTTTCTCTCAACTTTTTCGTATCTATCATTGGATTCATCTACCACCGACCTCAACTAACTTGGGTTAAAGGTGTTGTTGATGTTGATGTTGATGTTCCAGCATTTATCAGTTTGGTAGTTGAAACTCTGAGCCGGTTCTTACCTGTGAGTCTGTGACATATCTTAAATATGGTAAAGTTCTAGTTCAGAGCCATGGTTGGACAGGTTGGTTTTAGGAAATGATATGTATAAAACTATAAATTAGCTGCCCTTCAGTGGTGTGACAAACTTCATACTTATCATGTGCAGTGGTTGTGACTTGTGAGTATTATTTCAATTTTTTTTATTTCGTTATTAGGTTGAAGCTTAAGGATGGTATGAGTTGTGATCACCCCTTTCCGAAAAACAAAAAAGATTGCCAACTGACTGGCAGTTTAAAAAATGTTGAAACTAGGTCTTGCTCCATTTTGTTCTTGTTATTCTTTGAGTTCCACAAAAGTTGGAGAATGACTGATGATTGACTTTTTCATCTGGAGCTTATTAATTAGTGTATTCCCATCACCATTTTTTGTTAGTGATAGACTGGGTTCTTTGACAGGCGTGTTTTTGTAGGAGATGTTGTGGTAGTGAAGGACCCTGAGAATCCAGATAACTACCTGGTCAGAAGATTAACTGCAATTGAAGGTTATGAAATTGTTTCTACTGATGAAAAGGATGAACCCTTTATTCTCGAGAAGGGTCAATGCTGGATAGTGGCTGAAAATGAAAAATTGAAAGACAAGGTAAAAGCTGCCTAACTTTGCTTTCCCTAGGTGGATCCTTATGCACCTCTGTCACAATTTGAACGCTATTATTGTTATATTGTATTAATGTCATAGTAAAAGTTTTAGATTAAAATATCATTTAATCAAGCAATGAGTTATCATTGATATACGAGTATTCAAAGTTGATTACATACATACTCTTAGTTATTTAAATTTTATGAAATTAGTGTCTAAGATTAATTCGATAACTGGATTTTTACAGAAGAAACGATACAAATAAATAGATTCTCAATAGATTCCTTGGTTAAAATAATTTTTTATAATGAGTTAGTATATGGTGTTGGTGACTTCACCTAGTAAGACACGACTTTTGTTGTTTGTTGTTGATTTAGTGGAAGTGTAAGCCAATACTTTCACTTTTGTAAAAAAATCTGACATTATTGACTGGATCCAGACTTATTTTTCTGTTAACCCTCTTTTTAAGACATAAAAATGAAACAGACTGCAGCTTATCATGGCAATTCAGTTAAGCAACTTTTGGAATTCAGTTTATGATATTGCTAGAGGTCGTATATGTTTGAGTTTTGACTTGGATTCCCCAAGTGGAAATGTTCAATCCATGTTTTAATTCATTCATGATTTCTGGTAATACCAAAATTGCTTATTCCTAAACAATAACCTTGGTAGTAACCTGAAGAAAAACAAAAAACACCTCTAACAGAAGAAAAAGAAATCACCTTCTAACGATTTTTAGTGTCAAACTCTCAATATTTTTTTTTTATTTTCTATGTAGCACTGTATGGTTAAGTGAGAACTGAGGATAAATTAATTTGAACCTCATATATTTACTCCTTATTCCTTGGCGCCTTCTTACAGCTTTGGAATTTTGTAAGTAACCAATTATCTTTTAAACTTCAAAGTGAATGTTTCCACAAAGGCTAGTAAATCTGTTGTCATATTTTTGCTATGCTTTTCTTTCCTCAGTTGCTTGTAGAACACTAGGAACAATTCATTGTTTAATGCTCCCAACCCAAATGGCAGGAAGTGAAGGATAGCCGAACATTTGGACCAGTTCAGATGACAGACATTGTAGGCAGAGTCATATATTGTCTGCAAAGTGCTGTAGACCATGGCCGTGTACAAAACAGGTGAACTAAATTTCTTAGGCTAACCAAATTTATCATGCACAAAAAATGGGGTTGCTCTTTTGAATTGATTGTTGATGTATTTTACCCCTTTACCAGTTATTTCGGCATGCGAAAGGATACACCAGTGTTGGAAGTGGAACTTGATGTTGATGAGATGGCAAAGAGTCACAAAGCCTGAACATTTGTCCCGAGAAACACTAACTAGTTTACTTTACGCATGCCTTAGTTTCTTCTTGTGGATTTTCCTTGAAGCACAGATTGAAGACTAAAAATTATGATTTTTAAATTGTTGCAATGGGATGATGGTGTTATGTAGATGTCCTCTGCATATTATGCAATTGGCTAGCTCTTCCCAAGCAGAAATTTGAAGCGGTCTGTGTTAAAGCTTGAGTTCCACATTATTGTATGCTAAGTTCTAGCAAGAACTAGTCTGCCCTTTGTTCTATTCATTTGGCTGTAAAATTGACCGAGTTTTGGTCTTTTTTTGTTAATGGTCGAGGATGATAAAAAAAAGGCTGCATTGGTAGAAATAATGTTTTCAGATATTTTCATTTTGTGAAGACCTAGTGCCTAGACATTGTGTTCACTTCTTGCCAATTTGTCTTTCTAGGGAATAATCCTTGATATCTGTTCCTCTATTGTCGGTTGAGTGAAGAAGAACGTTTAACTGAAACTTACCTGAATCAACACACACAAACGTTTAAGTCACAATTTATGGTTAATGAACTGCATTAACATGATGCATGCAAAAGTGGAATTGATTTCTTGGATCCTCTAGAGTAGAAGAGTAGAAGAGATTTTTTTGGTGGAAATAAGGGGAAAACCCAAAGGAAGTAAAAAGCCGCGAGGAAACAGAGTAGAAGAGATATCTGCCAAAACAACATTCAATATAAAAGACGAAAGAAAATCAAAAATGGGTAAACGATCATCAATAGAATGTGCTTAGTTTGCTAAGGCATCTGCAACCTGATTAGCTTCCCGTAGAGTATGGTTTCCATGAAAAGTGTCTCCCTTCTCTCCAAAAACTCAGGATGTTCTGAACAATACCATAGCAAGTATGACTTTTGCAACAACCTTCTCGGATCAGGCTGATGGCAACTTGAGAGTCAGATTCAATCTCAAAGATCCTGAAGCCTTGACTCAATATTAGTTGCCTCATAATACGATGAACAATGTTGGACGGATGATGATCCACATTCTCAAAAACTAACACATTCCCGAAATACCAGAGATTATCTAACACCACTCCAGCTTCGGTTATCAATAACAGCATCAGATTGCAAGTGCTGCAATATCCAGTCATCAAAACTCTGACTGAAGAAACTGTTTTGAAGCTCCACAGTAACCAGAATTTCCCACACAGCCTTAGCAAAACAACACTCCACATCAACCTGAACACCAGGTACAGGTCGCATCATTGGTCAGATGTCTTCTTCGTCTAGCATCATTTGTCATCAGAGCATCTGATAAAATCTTCCACATCAACAGCCTCAGTCTTTGAGGCCCTTTCCACTGCCAAACATACTTAAACTTTGGCTCTTGCTGACTTGTGGAGTAATCAGAAATGCTGTCATATGCACTAGTAATAGAAAAGGTGTCATCTACAGTTCCCAACCAAGAACAAGTGTCACTTCCCATATTGTCATTAGGAGGATGAATGGCCTTAATACAATTGCGGACACCCATTTGCTGAAATTTCCAATCTCCATTTTCATTGACAAAGTCATGAACTGTCATTGCCAAAAGTTGAGGATATATATATAGGGATGGATCTAGAGGGGCATAAATGAAAAGTATCCCAACTTGCATATATAAAATAATAGAAAATTCATCCAATTATATAAATATAATGAATCAATTTATGAATCCAATGAGTTAAACTATATATATTTCAATTTTACTCATTTTTTTAACGAGCTTAATTTTTAACTCAAGTTCAACTCATTTAGTTCAAAAATCAAATTCAATAAATTGATTATCAAATCGAATTTGAAACTATTTTTAAGTTGATTGAATTTATTATCATCCCTAATATCCAATTATTGGTAGTGTGTTTAAATAACGCACACAGTAATCAATTTTATTTCATAAATTATGTTAACACCATAAAAAAAAAAAAAAGAACAAGTATTCATAATTTTACCTTTACCATAAAAATTTAATTAATTATTTACCCACCATAAATCTATTCCAAACATACTATTAGTCCATCAATCTTTTTCCACAAGTCATATGAACATTTGTGAAGTACGGTTACTTCCGTTTAATATAAGGTGGCTTTCTGATTCAAGTCAATCCTGGTAAACAAATTTACGATTACTTTCGTTTAGTTTACGGTGGCTTTCCTGGAGAACATATATGGCCGAATTTTTCGTCTTCGACATTGCTGAATCCCTGCTAGGGAAGCTTGCTTCTTATGTTCATGAAGAAGCTTCTGGAGCATATTATGTGTATGAGGATCTTCAAGGGATCAAAGACACCTTGTCAATTGTGAAAGGTGTGCTGTTGGATGCTGAGGAGAAGAAGGAACAGAAGCACGGGTTGCGGGAATGGCTGAGGCAGATTCAAAACGTGTGCTTAGATGCTGAAGATGTGTTGGATGGATTTGAGTGCCAAATTTTGCAAAATCAAGTTGTCAAAGCTTCAGGCAGCACCAGGGTGAAGGTAAGCCACTTTTTTTCTTGGTCTAATTCTCTTGTTTTCCGTCTTAGGATGGCTCGTCAAATCAAACATGTTAGGCGTAGATTGAACAAGATAGCAGCTGATGGGAACAAGTTTGGTCTTGAGAGGATTGATGTTGATCAAAGACTTGTGCAGAGGAGAGAAATGACTTATTCACATGTTAATGCTTCTGGGGTGATAGGAAGGGAGAATGATTTGGAAGAAATTATCAATCTTTTAATGCAACCTCATTCTGGTGGTGATGGAGATAATAAAAGTGTGTGTGTTATTCCCATAGTGGGTATTGGAGGTTTGGGGAAGACCACACTTGCAAAGTTGGTGTTCAATGATAAGAGGATGGATAAACTTTTTCAATTGAAGATGTGGGTGTGTCTCTGAAGATGACTTTGATATTAGGCGGATAATTGTTAAAATCATCAATTCTGCTTCAGCTCCAACTAGTGGTGCTCTTGCTCACCAAGAAAACATTAACAACTTAGATATTGAGCAGCTACAAAGTTGTCTTAGACAAGTGCTTTCTGGTCAGAAGTATTTACTAGTGTTGGATGATATATGGAATGATGACCACGCAAAATGGATAGAGTTGAAAGATTTAATAAAAGTTGGAGGAATGGGAAGCAAAATCTTGGCGACTACTCGAAGTAACTCAATTGCTTCAATGATGGGCACTGTTCCCTCGTATGTTTTAGAAGGCCTTTCTATGGAGAATTGTTTATCACTCTTTGTCAAATGGGCATTTAAGGAAGGTGAGGAAAGAAAGTATCCAAATCTAGTGGAGATGGAAAAAGAAAATGTGAAAAAATGCCGAGGGGTTCCACTAGCCGTGTGGACTTAAGGAAGTTCTCTGTTCTTAAATTTTGATTTAGAAAGGTGGGAATTCGTAAGAGACCATGAGATATGGAACTTAAAACAAAAAAATATGACATATTACCTGCTCTTAAGTTGAGCTATGATCAAATGCCATCCTATTTGAAGCACTGTTTTGCTTACTTTTCCCTTTTCCCTAAAGATTTTGGCTTTGCTGGTGTTCAAATTTCAAGTCTTTGGGTGACATTTGGATTACTTCGATCTCCAGTTGGAAGTCGACATGTAGAGAAAATTGCAAAACAATATATAGATAAGTTACGCTCAAGATCATTTCTGGAGGATTTTGAGGACTTTGGCCACCTTTACATGATTTGGTGCACGATCTTGCGCTGTATGTTTCAAAAGAGGATCTTCTAGTGGTAAACTCGCGTACTCGCAATATTCCTGAGCAAGTAAGGCATTTATCAGTTGTTGAAAATGATTCACTTAGCCATGCTTTGTTCCCCAGGTCCAGAAGTGTGAGAACTATACTATTTCCCATTGATGGAATCGGTGTTAGCAATGAAGCTCTCTTGGATGCATGGATAACAAGATACAAATATTTACGGCTTCTAGATTTAAGTGATTCCTCTTTTGTTGCTAAGTTGGAACTTTTGCGCGCTCTCAAGCTTGAAAATAATCGCAGAATAAAAAGACTTCCTCATTCTCTATGCAAACTCCAAAATTTGCTATTTTTGTCACTTAGAGGATGCGTGCAGCTTGAAACGTTGCCTAAAGGATTAGGGATGTTAATCAGCCTTCAACACTTGCATATAACCACAAAGCAAACTATTCTGTCAGAGAAAGATTTTGCAGGCTTAAGCAATGTTCACACTTTGACTTTTGAGTATTGTGACAATTTGAAGTTTTTGTTCAGACGTGCACAACTCCTTTCCCTTGAGGTTTTGCTTGTTCAATCATGTGGGAGCCTAGAGTCCTTGCCTCTTCATATTCTTCCTAAACTTGAGGCTCTGTTGGTAAGACAATGCAGGATTCTAAATCTGTCGTTGAACTGTGAAAGCGCAATCCAAAGATTGAGGATGAAATTCCTGCATCTTGAGCATTGTCCAAGGCAACAGACATTGCCTCAATCGATTCTAGGAGCCGCTGACACTTTGCTGACATTGTTAATTATAAATTTTCATAGTCTTTAAGATGCTTCCCGAGTGGCTGACAACAATGACTCATCTTAAGATGCTTCATATTGTTAATTGTCCTCTGCTGTTGTGTCTCCTCCCAAGTGACATGCATTGCCTCACTGCCCTTGAAGATTTGAGCATAGATGCTTGTCCTGAATTGTGTAGAAAATGTAAGCCACAATCTGGTGAATACTGGTCCTTCATTGCTCACATCAAACACCTTTCCATTGGAGAAACAAGAGAAGGGCACCTCCTTTTTCGAATGCAGTCACAGCTGCGGTTGGAATTGCGCGGTTAGTATAACTAAAATGTTAGGCACAAATGCAGTCATGACAGAGGACACTACACACGGAACCCTCCACCTTCAGCTTCTCGACATTACTGTAAGCTATCCACTACTATGAGCCAAATCATTTTCCTTTGAGTTTGAATCTCACCCCACAACATCTTCTGTTCTTCTTAATTTTGAGAAACTAGACTATGCACTGATAGTATAAAATATACTATCATTCAATCACAAGTTTCCATGTATGGTTAGTTTGTTGGCCGCATAACTCCTTGCTTTTCTGCTGTGTGCTTGACTGCTTGCCTTTAAATCTATTTTGTGCTGCTGGGTTCAGCTAACATCATGTTCTTTTCGAACTATGTACACAGATTAAATATACTTCTATTTTTGAACTGCATACATATTTTGCATTTACATTTTACATTCCGTAGAGAACAACCTATTTAAATTCTGTACATACACGTGAAATGTGACATTAATTTCTGCCACATATTTTTAGACATCACAAATTCCTTCGTATATTCTTTTTGCTTATGTAAAATACTTCTCTCATTTAATCACTTACATTACCCCTTTACCAGTTATTTCGGCCTGCGAAAGGATACACTGGTGCTGGAAGTGAAACCTGATGTTGATGACATGGCAAAGAGTCACAAAGCCTGAATTTTTGTTCTGAGAAACAGTAACTAGTTTTTTTATGCTTGCCTTAGTTTCTTCTAGTGGATTTTCCTGGAAGCACAGATGAGCAATAAAATGTATGATTTTTAAATTATTGCAATGGGATGATATTATGTGGATGTCCTCTGCATGTTAGGCAATTTGCTAGCTCTTCCCAAGCAGAAATTTGAAGCTGTCTGTTAAAGCTTGAGTTCAACATTGTTGTATGCTAAGTTCTAACAATTGACCAAATTTTGGTCTGTTTTGTTAATGGTCGATGATGATGAAAGGCTGCATTATTAGAAATAATGGTTTCAGATATTTTCATTTTGTTGACTGCTCAATGTCAATGATGAAGAGTTCACATGCCATTTGAATTTCAAGGGCGATAATCTTTGATATCTGTAATTTTTAGTCAGTTAAGTGAGTTATGAAAAAGAACGTTGAAGTGAAACTTGATTGAATCACAGACACACACAAACGAGTTCTTGTTTTAACTAACTCAACTTTATTTCCTTTTCATGGATCCTCTGTTGATATTATGGATTATCACTTCTTCACAAACGTTCATTATTGATTTGGGAGTCATGTATGGTCATCATGCTAGCTATGAATCATTATGGCAATTGCATGCATTACTACGATATGTTCATACATATTTTAGGTCATTCAATTACTTTTTTGAAGATCTTAAGTGTGATAAAAAATAATCTTATAAAAACTTCCATTAAAAAATAATCTCTTAAAAACCAAAATATTACTATATTTATCTGTTGTCTTGATCCAATGTTTTCTAAGATCATCCCTGCAATTTTATGTTTAAAATGGATTTCATCATTACACTTTTTTTTTCTTTACAAATTAAGTAACTCTTCTCTCCAACTCATCTACTTAATTTTTTTACTAAATGGATTCCACAAAAACCACACATCCTTACAATTCATCAACTCTAATTATTACAAACTTATTATTATTTGATAAAAAGTACATCTTATGTAAAAAAAAAAAAAAAAAAGGTTTAGCATCGGTGCTTACATAAGCACATGATGCTTGATAAGTTCTTAATTAAAAGGAGCTTGAAGGGTGGTTCTTAAATTTAATAGGCACTGTTTCTTATTAAGGAAAAAGAATATAAATACCTAGGATGGAGATGGCCTAAATGTGAGAATATCGTCTATAATAATGCAAAATATTAACCAAGAATTTATTTTAATCATGTGTATAAAAAAGAATTTATTAAAAAAATTATATTTATTTTTATTGACTCTACATCTTAAAAAGATTAATTTCATAATAAAAAAACATTACCCCTTATCCTTTCAGAATGAAAAGGGGGTACTGTTTGAGTTTTATGGGTGCAAGAAACTACTATAGTTGCTGTGGTTGGGCCATTGCCCTTGTTGGGTATTTTTAATTGTACCGATGACAAAAAAAAAAAGGCACATGATGACACGTTTGCCCCTAAAATATTGCATATTCCCGAGAACATCCCTTATCAAACAAAAGAACCTACGAATCGCATGAAAAGCTGCATTGAGTGAGAGTGCTCCCTCTCCTCTCTTCTCTTCTGTTCAAACAATGTCGCAAACATTGCATGCTTTCGTCGCCAAAAATCTTGGTTAGTGTCTCACTTCTCTCTGCTTCATTTGTTTAGCTTAAATTACGAATTAAACACTAGGGGGGTTTCAATACTCTTTTGAAGTGACATAAATTTTTGTCCTTTTTCAATAAAATTCGTAGCCTTATGAATTTATGATTGAAAACTTCTTACCCTGTGACTGTTTTCTTCTTTTTTTTTGCAGTTCTGTTTTTAATGGTTTCTTAACCCCCATCATGTGTGTTGTTACTTGTGTTTCTTATCTATTGGCGTGGCTATTAAGGGCTTTTGAGGCTTCTTCCTTTTGGGGAAAATGATATTTTGAGTTTGGGTTTATGATAGAATGTTGTTCTGTGCGTTTCTGGTTTTGAAGCTGGCTCATATTGCCCACTATCTATTTGTTGAACAGTAATGTTATATCTACACCAGGATTTCTCTTGGTAATTGAGATGTTAATGAACATAAACCATTAAGCAAACGATAAACGAGGGGAACTATTGAACTAATAATTTACATATAAGTAACCATGTGTAGATCCCTTTGGTCTCGAATTTAAGTAACAAAAACCTCTTATTTTTTGTTTCAAATATAAACAAATCTCAACTAACGAAATCTTATTTAATGAGACTATCCTCAAAATACCCTTCATTGAATAAGACCAAAGACTTTTTTTTATGTTTGATATCAAATTCCAATGAGGGGTACTTTAGGGGAAAAAGTTATTTTTTAATTGGAAATGACAAAATTTAATGAAATTAACTAATTTCCTTAACAAATGTGAAACATGTCTTTTTTCTTCTTCTTATAATCTCGAGACCGGAGAGAGTATAATATAACCACTTGTTCAAACGATCATTGTGAGTGGTAACTGGTAAGCCATGGCAATTGTTCATTTCTGTTATTAACGGAAGCACTGTTTCTCCAGTGTAGGATTTTCATCTTATGTACTTAAACCTTATTTATTTTGTTTTGAGTTGAGTGGGGGGTGGGGGTCAGGAAGGGCTTATGACTTGTTAATGGGCTTCTTGGTATAGTATGTCAAAATAAGCTCTTTTTAGTTTATTTCAATAAATTTCATGGCCAAATTTATAAGTTATCATGTAATAAGAACTTATTGAATAAGTGCTTAACTAAATTGTTTACCCATACACGCCCTTTGTCCGTGCAATGTTTTCTTTCCTGAATGTCCTATTTGTCCTGCATTTTGCAGTTGGTGATAGTTTTTATATTATACATCATTTTCCATCATGGTTATCAACATTCTTTTTGCGAAAGTAAATAATCAAAGTGCAGTAATGAAAATGTTGGTCTTCATTGACAGTAGAGAACAAGCTTCATGTTGTTGATGACTCTTTGAGAGGCACTCACCAAACTTAACATTTGCCTCTCTTTCTTTCTTGGATGATTGAACCAATGTGGATTTGCATGTTTTATCTGCAAGCTGCTTGTAGAATAGTGTTAAGCCATAATGATTGTATCATGATTAGTTTGTTTCTAAGCTGGCTTTTCTAGAGTTGGCTCCATGTTAATATTCAGAGCTTGAGTACTTGGTGTGTTATCATGGGTTTATTTGGCTTGAGACCATGTTTTGTGTCATTTTGCCCTTTAATTTTTTGAGGAGTGCTAGGAACATACTCTCTAACTCACTCTTTGCTACTGGTTAGAATTTATTGAAAATTACAAAATAAGATTCAAGAGCATCACAAAATTTTGCGGTTTTCAATAAATTGAAAGCAATAGGAGTGTGTTAGAGAGTGTGCTCCTCTATTTTTTTCTTCCTGTTCCCATACATCTATATATGTGGTGTTAAATTATTTGAGTGTTATTGAAGGCTGTGGAATGGCAGAAGGCAAGTGTCTCCCATGTTCAGGTGTTTCTGGAAGAACTGCTGCTGTATATTCCTACTCTTCTCTAGGTCATCACAGAATTCATTCCCGTGTCCAAGTTAGAGGACTAATGTGTGGCTTTAGGGGTGCATCTTTTGTATGTGAAGCAAAGAGGAACCCAGATTTCTCAAGGCAAAACAAGCACGGGTCCTCCAGAAGCAGAAATCGGAACAGTGATGGGAGAGACAGCTTTGAGAGCTTTGACGATGATATGTTTTCGTTAAAAAATGGACCGCCTTTGTCTCTTTCAACCTCAGGAAAATTCCAGGCCACTTCAGCCCCTGGTCCTAGGGAGAAGGAGATTGTTGAGCTATTTAGGAAGGTCCAGGCTCGGCTGCGTGAGAGGGCTGCTTCCAAAGAAGAAAAGAAAGTTGAAGCCTCCCGAGCGCAAAGTAAAGAGAACAGTACTGTAGATTCGCTCCTCAAACTACTGAAGAAACACTCAGTTGAGCAAGTGAAGAGAAGTAGTGGAGGAGGCAGAGGAAAATATTTTAGTACGGACCAGTTGCCAGAAAGTAACCAATACGATGGAGGACGAGACGCTAAAATTTCTGATTTGGATAGTACTCCTAAGGATGAGCCCCAAGAGGACAATGTCTTCTCCTCCTCGGTAGCCAGGCCTCGGTCAAATTTCCAAAAAAGATCTCCCGTTCCTCGTGTAAAATACCAGCCTGTCTCTAACGATGAGGATGATACGAATGTAGGGCCAGTAGGTAGTGAGGATACAGAGAACAATCAGGATCAGATAGATTTGAAGCTTGATGATGAAGCCGAGTCTGACTCTGAATCTGATGTTGATTCAAAGGATGAGCTGTTCTTCCCAAGCATAGGGATGGCTGAATTGTCTGAGGATGATGACTCCGAGCAAACCTATAATGATGAAAGTGTGGAGGAGCAGCCGGTGGCTCAACACGAGGATTTTAGTGCACTGAAGCTGTCTGAATTGAGGGCACTTGCAAAGACTCGTGGTCTGAAAGGATTCTCAAAAATGAAGAAGAGTGACCTCGTGGAGTTGCTAACTGAGACCTGATTCTGATGGAATGATATACGAGAAGAAAAAGGGACAAAACAACACATGCCATGGTAAAATAGATTTTTTTCTTTTCTTGTTTTGACTTGACATTCTATCTGATGTTTCTGTGTTCTTTTTTTTTTTTTTTTTTTTTGTTTCTCTAAATTAATTTTTCCAAGTACTTGAGGTTGAGAGTTTGTGGAACATTAGAGTAATCATGATATCTTTGCCTCGGAAAATTTTTAAATTTGTAGTTATATTCCCGGGATGATATCTTGTGGCTTTTGGTTATTGAGAGATTACATCATTGCCCTAGTATTTTGGTTATCTCCTTTATTCTTTTGTTGATAAAATTTTTGGTAGTCATTCATATAATGCATGTTCACGCATAAAGTCAGAAGAAATATCCGATGGTTTTAGGTTAAGAATGTACACCTCAAACCTTCTGAAGAACTTTGGTCAAGGTGGCTCAAAAAGTGTCTTGGCCCATGTTAGTTTATCTTGATGATTTTGTTCACAGCAAGCACATGGTTTGAGCCTTTGAGGCATCAGGCATGATTACCAAATACCAAAAGCCGAAGAAGGCATCTACTTTGCCTAAATGGCCGTTTGGAATCTTAGTTACACGCAGAAACAAACAAGTCATTAGTCTATTGTCGTTTTGGACCTTATTTCTTGTAGTTTTAGTAAAAGAATTGCTTTCTTTTGCTTAGTTTGCAAGATGGGTTATGATTCTCTCTTTTTTTTTTCTTTCTTTCTTTTTGATAAATGTTAGTTGTTAATTATGTTAGAATGTTAATGAAAAAGATTCAAACTCAATCAACGATTTTTTTCCTTTTTCCTTCTCCCTTTAATCATCAAATCAATCTTATAACTCTTATATGATTGTCCCTTAACTGATTTGCAATTTTGATTAGGTTGATTTTTAGATCTAAACCTTGTTGAGTGTAATTCAAAATTAACTAATCAGTGATTAGTTAATAAGGGTTATGAGTGGTTTCTAATAGTTATAAATACACGTACAAATGTTTTAATCCTATCATGTTCTAATCCTATCATAAAATGAGTGAAGAAGAATAAGTATCCTACATAATTTTTTTTATTTTTTTGCTCTCTCGAGTGCTATCAAACTAGTCTTTAAACTCAAAGAAATTAATGCTATGAGTTTAGTTTATACCAAATTTAAGTTGATGGGATCAAGTAAATTAATCTAAATTAAAACAGGGTTGAATGTAACTCCTCATAATGTGATAAATCAAATTCAAATTTTGTTAAGAGAAGTGTTTATATTTAATATTTAATTATGTTTTGTATAAGATTGTCAATATATTTGTAGAAAATCAAGATAAATAAATAATGCAAACTTTTACCCTCCAAAAAAAATAATACAAATTTTTGTTGTGGTTTTGGGGGGAGGGGGTTTGGGATTTATTATAGGATGAACTGATAATTATTAATCTATTAAAATAATGAGAATCGTATATTATGTACAGTCGTACAGATCAGGTGGAGCGACAAAGAATCGAATTAGATCCATCTTGAATTAATATTGGGACATGATTGGAGACATTTAAAAGATTTTTTTTTTGGTTTGAGGAATATTATATGGTCAGACAGCAGACTTGACCTGCAGTACTTACGTTCAAATTGGGCAAAAGTACAGGGGTCCAATTTTAACTATTAATTATAACCTTAAATTGTTATTAAATGTTATCCAAAAACTTAAAGTGTAATTTCTTGAATTAATAAAATAATTTTGTCAAACATTCTTAATTATATATACATGTATGTGTAATCTTTTTTTAAAAAATGAGATCACTTAAGCATAGGACTTGCCTATCCATCGAGCTAGCTATGGATTTTAGGAGAATTCTTTGATTTTGTTAGCTATACATGACCAAACAACTTATTACATTGTCGGCAGCATCTTATTATTTTTAAGGAGACAACAAGTAGTCCAATTTAAGTACATCTCCAAAAGTGGACTCAATCTCAAAGACAAGATCCCAAAAGTGGTCGAGTTGGATGTTTTTTAGTGTAGAAAAACTGAACTTGCTAGTCAAGCGAGTAAGTAACAGTGCAATGAACTGATAGTAACTCTCAATTATTAAATAAAAATAATTTCGTGCTTTAAATTAAATTACATATATATATATAATGATGAAACTATCTAGTGTATGATTAATTGATATGAAATTATTGTAACTTTAATTAAAGTATTAAATTTGAATATTAAATATATAATTGTATTAAATATTTTAAAAAAATTGACAATCTAACCACTTGACTTGAATAAAATTAACTCTCAATCTAACCACTTGACTTGAATAAAATTAACTCTCATGAAAGATAAAAGATGAATGTGATCTCATATCAAAACTATGATAATGTATACTGTATTAAATTAAATACAAACATTACAAGTAAGTTTAATTCAAACAACCTTTTCTTTTGAAATAAAATTGATTCTTGAAATTGTAATAACCATCGAACATTTTAATTGTTGATTTTATAGAACTATCATTTTAAATTCACTTTAGTCACATTTAAAAAAAAAGTAATTCAAAACATTATAACGAATGATATTCTACGAAATTAAATATTAAAATAGGCCAATCTCACATACCAACATAGAATTTACTTTTTCTCTTGCGAGGTAGGGTGGGATGAACATGCCCATTTCATTGATGTGATGACTTGTTTACAGGCCCATAATGATTATTATCCGAGTCTGAAACACAGTAACATAGTTATAGTTTGGACTGGAGCCCACAATTCAACTCCAACTTTCCTTTCCTTTGTTGGAAACAGCAACACGTGCATGCTTTTTGCTTGCTTCCAACAGCAGCTTCCGTCAGAAAATAAAAAGTGAGAATATTTACAATTTCACATGTTGAGTGACCCCAAACCAGAAAAGTTTAGCTATCTATGAGACTTGTAGTTGTGGATTTTGGGTTGCTGATTTTGTGACTAATGTGTGCTTTTTTCTATCCAAATTTAATCCATCACATGGTGAAAAGGAGAAGGGGAAATGAATCCTTTTTATGATCTACTACTATAACTACAAACCATGACGTATACGGCAAACAAGATAGGTAATTAATTAGCAATTCATGACATTAATGTTAAGATCTTAGTCAGGATAATCACGGTTGACTTGTGAGTTTTTAGGGTGAATGAGAGTTGTGCTTGAATGAAGGTTAGGATTAGATTAAACACTTCTTCATTGGATCCAAAATTTGTTAGCTTCTTCTCACCTAAAAAACAAAACTGAATTTATGAGGGTTTTTTTCTATAGGGGAAGTAGGTAGGGACTTTCGTGCAACTTTATGAGAATGATATACAGCTATATATATAAGCAAATGGATAAAGCATTACAATGAATCGTAATTATTATTGGAGAAATGATTATTAAACATTATGTGAATAAGGAATAAAAACTTTTAAAGATTCACTTCTTACAAATCTCGAATGTGAATTTTTACACTTAACAATATATATTTTTAAAATATTCCCTTGTACATGCTAGAGTATGTGTGGGAAAGATTAATTTTAAGGATTTTAGCTTTTTTTTGGGAAAAAAAGTTGTATGTAAAATAATACTGTACTATAAATTTAATAAATGTGATACATTCTTATTAACTCATTTTAGAATTGAAAATGATCATGTATAATTTATTTGTGTTGCACTTTCTCATTTTACTCCTGAAAATTTGGATTTTTCGTATATTAGATTAGGATGATGATGATAACAAGAATAATTTAAGTTACAACATTTTATAACATAACTTTCTTGTAACACCCCGTGTGCACCCGGCGTATTAACATTATCATTATATCAGAGTAGCGCAGCAAACATAAGCATACATCAATATTGGAAGCTTAATTAAAACATCAATATATTATATACATATATGGTGAAACCTATGTAATATACAGAGTACATGCTTTTCAAGACTTACAAATATACATCAAGTGCCAAAATACAGGCATACATCAACAAAATATGAACCAACAGACTCAGTCATCTATGCCTAGGGTTCTCATCAACATCTATCCCGTCTCAGGCCTCTTGCCTTGGGATCTCTCTGCTACTCCTGTACTGTCACCTGCAACAAGAGCCCCAAACAAGGGTGAGATAATAATCTCAGTAAACTCAGGGTTCTTGGAGGTTTCCCTTCCCCCCTGGTTCACTCATAAGCACAGATCCAGAATAACAATATCAATTTATCATTCTCATATCATCAGCCTTCTCGGCTTCCATAAAACTTATAATAAACATATCACAATACAACCATATTTATACACACATCATCAGTACTGAGAGAATGTCTATCCAATGGATAAACCCTCTTTAACTTTTTCCAACGCCTGAGGAGGATCATCTGACAGGTACCTTATCTTATGACTTATTGCCTTTGCCTAAGAAGCTCATCTGACAGGTACGAGTCCTCAGAATCATATTAGACTCTATCCAATGGCTAAGGAGGGTCGTCTGACAGGTACTCTACCTTGGGACTTATTGCCTTTGCCCAAGGAAGTTCATCTGGCAGGTACATTTCCTTAGAGCCGCATTGGATATCTACTCCGTAGAAGAGCATCTGACAGGTACCTTACCTCAGGCCTTATTGCTTTTGCCTGAGGAGTTCTCTGACAGGTTCATTTCCACGGAACCTTCCTATTCTATTCTACTGGCCAGAGAATTCTCCAATAACCACCTCATTATCCTATCAGTTCTCTTATACTCAATACAGATCATACACTACCTTAGTGTTCAGTTATCATCAATCATCATATACATGTCTTATACCTCAGCAAGACAATATTCAAATGTATGACATATCAAACCATTACCCTTTTTGGGGTACAGAAAAACACAAGAAAGGAGAATAACTCCAAGAACAATGAGCTTACCTGATCTCAGCTCAATACTGGCTCTCCCGGCTTCGTGGTGACCACCACCAGCAGTCTGAATCTCACGCCCTACATTAGGCATGAAATCAAATCATCAGTAACGGTTTTCAACCATTCATATGAAAGGAAAACACTATTTCCTTTCTATATCATCCTCTTTGTCTTCTAACTTAAAGTTTATCATAGTTCAGCTTCTACTAGGCAATTCATCGACCCTCAGTGGTCTACCTTAGTCTGACTAAGGTCTTAGAGTCTCTCTAAGACTCTGTATAAGTCAATTCAATTATCTACTAGTTCATAAATCAACAGTTGTTCCAACATAGCCAAAACATATATACCAACACGTTTTCACCGTTTATTTGGCTTTATGAACAACTTTTGTAAAGGCACTTAGGTTCACATATATCATAGTACCTTCCATTCACTCAATCTTCTTGCTACCTATACCAAACTCAAGGTCAAAACCAAACTTCATCACAAATCAAGTTTCAAAGTTCCATATTCCTCAGAACAACCTCCTGAGCATACTTTTCTAAAGAACCTAAGCCTAATTCCAGCCCTATCAGAAATGAGTTACTATTCATCCCATTACCAATTTCACAAATTAAACGGTAAAATCTTAATTTCTTACCTCCAATCAGTCGAGGGAAGCTGGAGGATCCCTTCTCTACGCTCTGGCGTCCTTGAATCGCCTTCTTTTCCTCTCCAAACTCAGTTTTCCAAGGTTTCTCAGGGAATGGGATTTCTTTAAGAATCTAGGCTGGAATCTAGCTCATAAGTGGTTCTAATCATGTTTCTTGGTAGTTAGGAGGTGTTTAGATGAAGTATGGAGGAGTTATGAAGCTTTCCCAAGCTTCAATGGCGGTTTGGGGTCAGAGGAAGAAGATGGAAGGGTTTTTGGCCTTCAAAACGTGTGAAAAATGGCCTTATATACTGGCCCAGACGTGTTCTGGCGCTAACCGCAGCACTTCTGGCGCTGATCACGCCAGATTCCAGAGAAAATACACTTTCTGGAACACTTCTAGCGCTAACCGCGCCAGTTTTGGCGCTATCTGCGCCAAAATCCAGAGAAAATATGTTTTCCAGGGCACTACTGGCGCTAACGGTGCCATATTTGGCGCTAATCGCGCACAGGTCACATTTTGGCGCTAACGGCGCCATTCCTGACACTAATCGCGCCAAAAACGATGAAAATTGGCCTGCAGCTACAGTGCCACGCTATCAGCGCCAGATTTGCTACAGTGCCACGCTATCAGCGCCAGATTTTTTTTTTTTTTTGCAAAACAAGATTATTATATTTCTCATAAATATGGATATGGATATTTTTTTTTTATCATCTGGATATAGATCCATTTGAATACATATCATGGATATAGGCATATAGCACAGATATATATATATATATATATATATATATATATATATATCTAAGTAGAAGTCTGAGATAAATAAGTTATAATCTTATTGTTATCTAGCCACATTAATGTTGTAAAATGTATATTAATAAGGTAAGTATCAAGTTCTATTAGTAATTTGTGAGTCAACTCTAAGGTCTTCACTATTATTCATTTTTCTGAATGTTTTAATCACAAAGCATACCTATAGAAAAACATTGACAGAAAGGAAATATATATATATATATATAGAGAGAGAGAGAGAGGAATAAATCCGTTGATGTGTGATAAATGATACTAGAAAGAAAATAGCTAGGATGGAAAGAAAAAAAAAGATAAAAGTAAAAGTAAATATATAAATATGGTTTTTTATAAGGCATATATATAAATATGGTTAGAGAAGCCTATATAATGACTGCAGTGCTTGCTCACTTTCTTGATAATAAATGAGTAAACCAAGCAGTACTTATAGGAAGAGTGAAAGACTTGGAAAGTGGAAACCAAGAGTTGCCCAATTCTTGTTGTGTTTTTATTAAGCAACTGGCACCATTGTCCACAGGTTGGTAGATGATGAAACAAGCATGTTACTCAAGTTTCAAAGCTGACATTTACACAGAGGATATGCTATATATATTACTCCTATAAAGTTCATTAAATAAACAGGTTTCGCACTCTATTTAATCATTTTCATGTATTGTTTATTAAGATTTTGTAAATTATATTTTCTTCGTCCTAAATTAAATATAGTCTTAAATTATTTTATACAAATAAAAAGTTAATAAATAATAAATAAAAAAGAATAATAATTTTACAAAATCAACTTTATTAAATAGATGAAAGATGATAATAATAATAATATTACAATAAAACTAAAATGACACTTATTAATTATTAGGAGTATTATTGAAAAAAATAATTAATATTATATTATAAAATTAATATAATATTTATTTTAGGAAGTTTTTTTAAAAAAGAAATACGATATCTATTTTAGAATGAAAAGTATCTAATAATAGAAAATATGTTAGTTAACAAAAATGTGTTAAATAACTTATTATTGACATTTTTCACATAACGTATTGAACTAAACATTACATTGTGATTCAGTTTTTACCATAGCATGTTTACAATTAAGAAGGTTAGTAACCATAGTTAATAAAGTGGGTAACATTGGCCAATCAATGGTATTTATCTTTTAGCATAATTTGGTTTGTAGCATGAGCAATTTTGAGAATCATTTTAAAGTAACCGATACTACAATGACACCCATCTTTAACTCCTCCTGTTTGTAGAGAAAAAGATGAACCTGTCGAAAATGTCACGGAATATTATGGGCTCACATGTTTGCCACAAAATGGTCTGAATTTGAACGCGAGGTGTTGGATCCCTATTGGCTGGGGATCTAAAACAAAGCTTGGTTTTTGGTTGAAAAAAACACTCCTTTAAAGTGAGGAAGTTTCTCAACTCAAACGCATGCATATATATACATTATTATTGAAGTACTTCTTAAATTTATGTCACTTTAATTTAAGAAGGGATATGTAAAACTTTTTTTCACTTTAGGGGAAACTGTTGGTACCATTTAATAGCCCACAAAGATTGCTTCAAGGACTCTATAATATTAATGACGTTTAGTTGTTTATTCCATCCTTAATGCACTATTCAATTTGAAAGTTGAATCCAAAGAAAATTGGAAAAATAACTCAACTTACAATGGTTTTACTGCTATCACATGGCTCCACTAGCTAGAAAGTAAAGTTACCAGTTTGCTTTAGTTGTATCATAGTCCAATAGTACCCAAATGGAGTTGTTATTTTGTCTCCATCAGCTTACGATCCTATCTATATATGAAAAAGGTTGGTTGTATACAAGACCTTAGTTTTTCTTTTATGGCTTTTTAGTTTCTTTTTGTGCAATCTTAAAGTGAACTTTTAAGTTTTAACCATTTTTTTTATGTGTGTGGACGAGAAAATTGTTTCCTTTTTAAATTTGTCAATGTCAAGGGTCAGTGCTAACGGATACTGAGATTTATTGAACAACATTTTAGAGATGAAGTTTATTAATTAATTAGTTTGACCAAACTGGATAATTAATTATGAAAAAGTGGAAATTTTGTCAATCATTTGATTGAAGTTGGTTGGTTTTAGATAGTCCATGGTCCACAATAGGGGTGGAAATAGATTAGATCAGGGCAGATTTAACTTGGTCCGCATCATTATTATTAGGTCTAAACTTATCTTGTTACTTATTAAAAATAAGTTATTAAGACCTGACTTGTATAAAGATCTGATCTGGCCTAAAAATTTATATACAAAGTCTGATTAAATAAAAATAAATAATTAAAATAAAAAATAACATAATATATATGTTTTTCTTATAAATTATAAATTCTTAAATATGATCTTATAAGTTATAAATATGTTTTTCTTAATCATTTATGAGATTTTCAAAGTGATTTTTTGAAATAGTTGATCATCCACCTTCATAATAAGAAAAAATTATTTTTTTTAAAAATAAATATATTATTTTTAAGTTTTAATATATATATATATATATATATATTAAATAGGGCAGCCTGATAGGCCTAACTGATATGAACCAATACGGGGTTCATTGTTTTTACGGATCGTCCTTGAAAAGGCTTCTTGTTAAAACATAAGAAAAAAGTGCACGCCAAGTGTTTGATGAAGAAAAATAAAGATAAAGACAATATGAAGAAAAGTGCAGAGCAAAAATAACAAATTTAACATGAACAATATGTTAAAGAAAATAGAATAAAAATAAAAAGGCGGGAAAGACAAGAAATGGAAGAAGACGCCACACCTTATGAAAAGTGATAAGTCCTGTGGGGATTCGCCACAAAGGTTATAGTAACCTTTGATAAGAACCAATGTTTGGTCCAATCAAGAACCCAAGAGGAACTTCATCTCACACACTTTTAAAAGTGCAAAGTTTTTATTCAATTCAAAGGTCAATACATAAGACAAATGAATGACTATTTATAGTCAACAAGTGGTGTCTCTCTCATTTTTCTCTCCAATGTGGGACTTCAGTTACATATTTATTATGCTAAAAAAATGTAATTTGTGCTGAACTTCATGCCCCATTTTCATCATTATAGATGCAGAATTGGGACTTAAGACTAGAAATACGACTTGTAGGAAATCTTTAGAGCTTTTAAACGCATCAAAAAATACCTAAAACAGACATCTAGAACTCAAGTTATGTTCAAAACATTGGAATAATCTAGGCTCTTCACTCATTGGTCTTTGAACTCTTCACTCATTTTCTTGATCCTCGTCACTAACATACTTTTTTTAAAGCTTAAACCTAATCTTTTTTATTTAAACAAAAAACCTTAGTCTGACATTTATAATAAACAAATCAGATCAGATTAGACTTTAAACAATTCAAACGAAAGAGTCCTAATAGACAGCATGTCCCATTTCCCCCCGTAATCCATAATCTCCTAAAAACAAAGACCCTCATTTAATTGTGGCTTGGAATCTTGACCGTAGTTTTAGACTTGGAATCGCCAGTTTCAGTATGGATACATGTTTTTGAGAACGATCTTGATCAAATTAAAAAATAATCAGTAAAATTAATAATTTATATTTATACTCATAACAATAATTAATTCGGAATTTCACTTGCTAATACAAATAGATGAAAGATACTCCATAAAAAAAAACTATAATATATGTACACACAAAAAAACTCTACTATATAGTTGTATTTCAAAATTATAAGTTGTCCTTTTAATTCCATGCTTAGGTCTTGATGATGAAACACGAGAATTAAAGGTTCATCATAGTAGCAAACAATTTATAATACGAAATTTTATTTTCAACATGTGCCTTTTTCTTTTTTGAAGAGATTTTCAATATGTGATTTTAATATTATTTAACTTTTATTTATTTACCTTTAATATTTACGTTAGTGTTTTCTTGCAAAATCTAATTACTTTCATGACCAAATTAATTTTTTAAAATATAATTTTTTATTTAATTTATTTATTAATATACTTATCTGAATTAATTTTACATATTTTTTTAATTTTAAAATTTATATTCTCAAAATTTGTCGAAATTTAATAATATTCTGCAGTAGGAAAAACACTATGTACACTAGTGTTAAAGAAAACATCAATATATCTTTCTTATCTTCCACATCCTTCATGATGAAGGTGGATATATAAATTGTATTTTATAGTTTTTTTTGACAATGTGTATTTTATAACTTAATTAAACGCATAAAGTATTATTTTCTCATCGAACAATAATTTCTCTTACCTTTTCAACGCAACTGTCCATATATGCGAGACAGCGTATCATATAGTGCAAGTACTTGAGATTTGCCACATTTTCCACTTTTGCTCAATGAAAAAAAATATGTGTGGCAAAAAAAGGGATTTTGTTTGGGCAGAAAATGCATTGTAGTCCACTTATCCTTCTTCATCCAGAAAAAAAAAAAAAAAACTGAGATTCCAAATTTTCATACTAAATTTGAGGTAGAAAATAGTGTGCAGATATGGAATATTGTAACATTTTTTAGCCAGAGAAATAAAAGTAACGAAGAAAAAAGAAATAAAGAATACTATATTAATTATTATTATTATTATTAAACCATGAAGGATAAGAATGTCCTAAAAAGAAAATATCAACAAGAAGAGGAATTATAACTCAATATTAATAAAGAGTAACAATAGTAACACATTATCTAATAGTACCTTTTTATACAAATTTTGTTTGTTAGATAAAAATTATGTAGGTCTTATTACTGGACACGTGTCTTATTTTTATTTGGTAAATTCTATTTTCAAACCAGTGAAATTCATATAAATTTTTTTAATAACAATATGTTACAAATAAAATATTGGGAAATTTCTAACTAATACTCCTGTAAATCAACAATAATCGTGCATACTTGACTTGGCATATTCACATATAAAAAGTGTTTCTTTTTATTAAAAAAAAAAAAAGGTCTTGATTTTGTGTTATGTTTGTCCTCAAATATTTTATTATAAAACAAAACGTCTAATCTGTAACATGCTATTACATCCCAAATCTTGTTTTATCTCAGCCCTGTTCATTGGTAGCATTTTCTTAATTAAATTTTGCCACGAAAAACAAGAAAAAAATTGCAACCGTATCCGTATGACACATTAAGGACCCACTACATTAACCCATTTTTATGTTTTTTTTCTTCCTTAAATTAATATTATTATTATTATTACTATTATTTTCCTAAGAAAATTTCCCTTGTTGTTGGACCCTCTCCTTTCTCCCAGGCTTTCAGACAGCTTTGTTGGGAGAGAAAGAAAAAAAATGCAGGGACGAATGAATGAATGGAGGAAGATGATGGCCTTCAACGACAACCATTGAAATTCTAAAATCACCTGTTTTTTTTGGAACCTTCCATTCCATTCCTTATGGTTTGAGGCTGATCAGGATCTGTTTTCCCTCTCCCATTTGAGTTTCAGAACCATGCATTTAGGTTTGTATGAATATGTAATCATCCAAAGCTTCTGTTTTTAATCACAAAATGTAATTTTTTAAATTTATTTTTTCTTTTTGTATGGATTTCTGAGGTACCCTTTTTTGGTTTTGATTTACTGGTGGATCGAATTAGTTCTTCTATCACTTATACTCAAAATCTGAGCTTTGGATGAATTGGGGTGCTGTGAATTTAGATATGTTTGATGAAATCTCCTTAACAAGTTGGAAACTTTCTCTGTGTTATTGTTAGAGCTGTTTGTTAGTGATTTATTGGGTTGGCTAATGGAAAGGTACATGCTTTTCATTTAGGTGTCTGTGGAAAATATGGGGAGAAGTTGTCTAAAAGAGAGGGTTATTTGGAAATTTTTTATTTCTGTGGTTCCCGGAAAATGAATATTTTTCTTTAGTTTTATACTTTATAGTTGAATTAGGGTCTTTTAAGTGGACGTTGTTGTCACTCCATGATTATTTTACTAGAATTTTTGAACCCAAATTTCTTTCTCCTTTAGTTGACTTTGACTTGTCTTGCATGCACCATTTTCATTGGGGATAGGCCTATGTTACTAGTTCCACAAAGGTAAGGTGGCATGTACCCTTCGCTTGGTCAATAATAACCTCTTTGTAGTTTTGTACTTGACCCTTCTTCCTCCATTCCATCTTCCTATGGTTTTTTGTTGCTGTTGGATTCATCAAAGTTTATGTCTAATGCCTCCTTTAGTGTGATATTCAAATAGGCATATGAGCAAGAATCATTAGTCATGATATGTTTTTGCGTGAAGAGAAGCTTGTGTTACTACATTTGGAATATTTATCAACATTGAAGTCTACCATGCACTTCAGCCTGTTTAATTGATTTAAATAAATGAATATATAGGACTAAATAGGGGACCATCTTATACATTTAAGTCATTTCTCAGAGCTTTGTTTAGAATTCTTTTCTGGTTTGTGTAATATTAGTTTGTTGTATGGTTTTTCTTGAGCAGGTCAGACAGATACTACTTCTGTGAAATGTCTGATCAACAGCATTTCTCGATTCATTCATCTGGTGTCTTGTCAAACAATGAAACCTATGCCCTTTCAGAACATCTGTAATAATATGGTTGGGGTGTTAAAGCGCTTGAAACCGGTGCTTGATGACATTATGGATTACCAAATCCCTTCAAATGTAAATCTATGTAAAGACTGTGAGGAATTGGATATGCGGGTTAATGAAGCTAGGGATTTCATTGAAAAGTGGAGTCCAAAGATGAGCAAGATTCACAGTGTAAGTAATCCCATGTATTCTTATAGTCAAACTAATAGCATTATCCGACAGCTGTATTTCCAACTTGTTTAAGATCATTGGCCACTTTGTTGCTATTTGAAAGTTGAAAAAGACAATGAACTACCAATACAGGCAATACCTCTGCCATTTGTCTTATCTGGGTGAAGTTTAATTGCAATGCTTAACTGTTATGTTGGGATTATTCTATTTTCAGGTTCTACAAGGTGGTACTTTGTTGATCAAGTTACAGAGCACCTCCCTAGATATCTGTCACATGATAGTTAAATCCTTACAGTCACCTCCATCTGCATCAGTTTTGGCTAATCTCCAGGTATGTGCAAAGTTGGAAGTTACCTCTCTATCTCTTTTTCCTGATCATTATTCTGCTACACCTCCAAAAAATACTATTAAGAAAAAAATTGGGATCATGTATTTAGGAGGAAAAGTTATTGTCAATTTTCAGGTGTCTTGTTGATCTATTTAAGTATGTGACTAATTTCTGGCAACTTTTCAGCACTATATCCAGGAACTTCAGTGTTTCAAAAAGGAAATGGCTATCGTCTTCATAGAAGAAGCACTAAGAAACCAAAGAGATAATGTTGAACTTTGCACGGAGCATCTCAAGGAAATTATTGAGTTACTTAAA
Source organism: Glycine tomentella (assembly GCA_007407185.1). Lineage (NCBI taxonomy): Eukaryota > Viridiplantae > Streptophyta > Magnoliopsida > Fabales > Fabaceae > Glycine > Glycine tomentella. The sequence continues at coordinate 1,977,476 of PYAF01005253.1, read as the reverse complement.
TTGACATCAAATCAGGAGCTCTTAAGAGAAAGTATTGCTGTGGAAAAGGAAAGGTTGAATGCTGAAGTCAACAAAATGAAGGGGGACTTGGAAGAACTTGATGATATTGTGATTCTTGTCCATAATTTGTGTGATTATGTGATGAAAACTGAGTGTCCTGTAGTCAAGAGTGGTCTGTTAATCCCTCCATACTTCCGCTGTCCTTTATCATTGGAACTCATGTTGGATCCTGTCATCGTGGCTTCAGGTCAAACATATGAGAGGCAATCCATCCAAAAGTGGCTTGATCATGGGCTGAGTGTTTGTCCCAAAACTCGTCAGAGACTTGCTCATACAAATCTCATTCCTAATTATACTGTCAAAGCTATGATAGCAACTTGGTGTGAGGAAAATAATGTCAAACTTTCTGGTAACTCTGAGCAAAATAATTCTGCCTGTATCACATCCCCCTCGGACCCTTTATTGCCTCAAGATTTAACTCATGATTGTGGTGTTGAGTCTTTACCTAGAAGCAATTCTATTTCAAGATCATCTCTGCAAACTGAAAATGCATTTGAAAAGCAAAAGGGTGATAACTCTTTCAGATTATGCGAAGAATTCAATGGATGCCAGAGTGGAGCAACTGAAAAGTGTGAGCAACAGTCCCCATATACTCACAGCAGAAGTGAATCATTTTCAAGTTCAATTTCTAGTACTGATTGTGCGCATGCAGTTTCAAAAGAGGTGTCAGGGATATCCACTAAGCTTCAAAATGTGAAGGTACTGTCTGGAGAAATCACAAAGGTTTGTCCTCCTCCTCCTGGTAACAAACAATCAGGGATCTCTACGTGGTTATCTGGAACGCAATTTCAAAGCCCTGGATCAAATGTGGGAGTGTTGGAGAATGGAAATAATAATAATAATAGTAATAATAATAGTCATTCAAGATTTGATTCCCATCCTGTTTTCAACTCCGGATCGGATGAATTAACCACCTCATCTCATGTTATTAGATTGATTGAAGACCTTCACAGCCAATCAATTGAAACGCAAACTGCTGCTGCAGAAGAATTGAGGCTCCTTACAAAGCATAACAAGGAAAACCGTATCATTGTTGGGCAGTATGGGGCTGTCGCGCCTTTGCTTTCACTGTTATATTCAGACTTGCAGGTAACACAAGAGCATGCTGTTACAGCTCTGCTGAATTTATCAATTAATGAAGACAACAAGGCCTTGATCATGGAAGCAGGAGCCATAGAACCACTTATCCATGTTTTAAGTACAGGAAATGATAGTGCCAAGGAGAATTCTGCAGCAACTATATTCAGCCTCTCAATAATTGAGAACAATAAAGAAAGAATTGGCCGTTCTGGAGCAGTTAAAGCTTTGGTGGATCTTCTTGCCTCAGGAACTCTTAGAGGAAAGAAGGATGCTGCTACTGCTCTATTTAACCTGTCAATATTTCATGAGAATAAAGCTCGTATAGTTCAAGCTGGAGCGGTGAAGTTTCTGGTTTGGTTAATGGACCATGCTGAAGGAATGGTTGACAAGGCTGTTGCTCTTCTGTCAAACCTGTCAACAATTCCAGAGGGCCGATTAGAAATTGCAAATGAAAGGGGCATCCCCTTACTAGTTGAAATTGTTGAGTATGGTTCACAGAGGGGAAAGGAAAATGCTGCCTTCATTCTCTTGCAATTATGCCTTCATAGTTCTAAGTTCTGTACTCTGGTTTTGCAAGAAGGAGCTGTCCCTCCCCTAGTGGCATTGTCAATATCCGGTACACCAAGAGCAAAGGAAAAGGTGTGGAGCTTATCCTCCTTATTGGTGGTTAACATTTTTATTGTCTGTGTATATCTATCAGTCAGTTTGCTGCATTTTGTTGAAACTGAGGGCTGCAATCTTGTTTTGTAACATTTCCTCACGAGTTTAATTTTCATGCATTATTAGTGTAAATACGGTCAACCAGTCAGATGCTATCTTAGGTATGACTTTTAAGGTAGTTATATTATATAAGTCAACAAACTTATTATACATGACGATATATGATTGGATGACTGTGTATCAATGCATTTTAATTAAATTCTTTTCTCAATAGTGCATTTCTCCATCCTAATCCCCTTTCCCCCAAAATAATATTTTGCCCTCTATCTGAACATGGAAATTTTCACTAGTAGCAACTTACTATAGGTATCATGAGAAACTTTGGTGGTCATGTCATGACATACAATGTCTCTTGTAATGAGAGCATAATCTTCTGAAAGGTGTATGGAAAAACGCTGACACGTACATGTTCATGCAGGCACAACAGCTTCTCAGCCATTTTCGTAATCAACGGGAAGCAGCTACTACTGGGAAAGGGAAATCATGAAAGCCAATTTTGGTTATTCCATTGCCCCTTTGTGTTGCCTAAGTAACAAACATGTGATAACTGCTGTCTAGTAGGCTTATAGGACTTTCATTGCATTCTTTTGATATTTTTACATGTATTATTTGCAAAGCTGTCTTGTTATCTTTATTTCAGTGCCTTGTCATTGCTTATTCTCAAGTTCAAAAATGGTATTAGTCCTTTCCAACTTTTTGTTTTGTATGGACTTCTAATTTTCTTTCTTACTTTGGTGGAGATAGGATACTTTCTGAAGCTTTAGCTTGGCAACATGTAAACCACAATGCTATTCAGCTATGTGGTCCCAAGTCAGTGTTGTATATATTTGTACATATACTATAGATTTTTGTGATCTACTATAAATCATTGTACCTTACACTGCTCTTCGAGCTTTGTGATCTACGGTTTCATTTTGACCTTTTGCATTATCTTGCCATAGCTCATAGGCTATTGTGGAATTGTATCTCTTTCTCTTTACTGCAGATGTGATAGAACGGACAAAATCACCGACACCGTGCAACTGGAGCAATTGGGTTTAGATTGTTCATGGGTTAGTTTGATTTGGGTTTCAAAATTCAGTCAATCTGAATCAAATCTGAATCAAACCAATTCAACCTATTTGATCTTAATCATTTTTTTTTCTTTTTTTAATTGACAAATGTTAGTTGTTAGTTTGTTTTGGTTAGCATTAGACTTGAACCTACCATCTCTCATATTTTCTTTTTTTTTTTTTTTTTGGAAAATATGTGAAATATATATTAACCAAAATGATATACAAAAACTCAGGGCATTCCCTGGATATACAAAGACCATATAGGCAAGCTAAAACCTTACTTGTTCACAAAGCAAATGTACAAGACCAATAAACAAGGCAAAATACATTTTGCTAGTACAAGTGATTAAGGTGTGCAAATCTTAAAGTCCTAAATTTTATTCTATCAACTAAATCTGATAGTACAAAGAGTTGGCGATCAAACCGTATGCTATTCCTGTAGCTCCAGATGCAAAAAACAGTAGTCGCCAAGGAGAGACATCGAAACTTCCCATGAGTACCGGAAGTTGCCCTATAATGGACCAACGAATTCATAACACCCTGCAATGAAATATTCTTTCTGGGGAAATTGGCCCACTCTCTAATTTTCGTCCAGGCTTTCAGAATGACACGACACTTGAAGAACAAGTGGTCACATGATTCTTCAAACTGATTGCAAAAACAGCAAGTAGACCCTATACCAAGAAAGGGAGCTCGGTCAAGAGTTAGCAGCTTTTGTCTGGCTGCTAACCAAAGGGTGAAAGACTCCTTTTTCGGGTTCGATGGATTCCACACCACTTTGGACCAAAATTTATTAGGCTGGCCCTCCCTGAAATAGTTATATGCAGCACCAGCATTGAAGCCTCCTAGCTGCATCCAAGAGTTGATTAACGTCACAACATGGTCAGAAGTTCCCTCCTTAGATAGCAGCCCGTCTCTTATGAAACATAATCTCTTCATCAATGCAGAATCAGATTTGGAGGATGGAAAAGTCCAAACCGAGGCTCCTCTAAGGTAGAAATGATTAACCCACCGAACCCAAAGAGTCTCCTTGTTGGAAGCTATATCCCACAGCACTTTTACCAGAAGAGTCCGATTCCACTCTTTCAACAAATGCAGTCCAAGACCCCCCTCTTTCTTAGGAGCACAAACTGTCTTCCAGGCCACTAGAGGTTTATATCTAATCCCTTCAGTTTTTCCCCATAAAAAGTTTCGACATAAGGCATCAATCCTATCAATGACCGCCACCGGAAGCGGGAACAACGCCAGCCAGAAGTTGACAATACCCCCTATAACACCCCTGATCAGCTCCAATCTGCCAGCATACGAGAAGGATTTCGTATGCCAACTTTGAACGAAAGAACCAATCCTATTCAGAAGAGGAGAGTAATGACAGATGTTTAACCTGGAAGCCATCAGCGGAATGCCCAGGTACCTGATAGGAAAGTTTCCCAAATGAAAACCAGTCAAGTCCAGAAGGGAAGTCAAAGTGGAATTATCAACTCCGGAAACAAAAATGGCAGATTTGTCAGCACTAACAGAGAGTCCAGATATTTTACAAAATCTGATAAGCTTTGTGTAAATGGACATCACAGATGGGTAATCCCCTCTAGAAAACAGCATAAGGTCATCAGCAAATGCCAGATGGGTAATGTTAAGAGGCGCACAAGTCGGATGGAAATTGAAAAGCATGTTATCCTTGAGCCTATTGAGGTCCCTAGATAATAATTCCAGGCAAATGACAAAAAGGTAAGGGGATAAAGGATCCCCCTGCCTTAAGCCCCTTTTACCAGGAAAGTGTCCAAAAATCCTGCCATTAACGGAGACACTGAAGGAGGAGGAGGTGATGCATTCCATGATCCAGCCTGAAAAAAGTCCTGGAAATCCCAGAGCGTCCAGCATCCTCCTAAGGAACTCCCATGATATAGTATCGTACGCTTTGTGCAGGTCAACATTTAACATGCATCTAGGAGAGTTTCTTTTCCTGGAATATTTCCGAACTAACTCCTGCACCAGAAAAATATTTTCCGCCATTCGTCTAGATTTAACAAAAGCCACCTGAGCCGGATCAATGATAGAATCAAGTGCAATCCTCAATCTGTTAGCTAAAACTTTAGATATTATCTTGTACAAAATGTTGCAGCAGGAAATAGGTCTATATTGAGTAACCTTAGAAGCATTTTCCGTTTTTGGAATCAGAGCAATTACTGCATGGTTCACCTGCTTAAGAAGCCTGCTAGATGTGAAAAATTCCTGCACAGCCAGAATGATATCAGCACCAATAATAGGCCATGCTTTCTTGAAGAAACAGGCATTAAATCCATCAGGCCCAGGGGATTTGTTAATATTCATATGAGCCACAATAGTGGATACCTCCTCTGCTGTGACAGGTCTGATCAAGTCAGGATATATGTCAGTGGATACCTTGTTACCCTCAATTTGCATATCAGAGGGATAAATATCAGGCATCCTGGAATTCCCAAGAAGGGAGGTGAAGAAAGTTACAAACTCTGATCCAATCTCCTCCTGGGAGGTAGTGTTGGTCCCATCCTCCTTAATTAAGGCAGGGATAAACCGGGCATTTTTCTCTTTGTTGATAAGAGAGTAAAAGAATTTCGTGTTTTTGTCTGCCTCCACTAGATATTTGTTTTTCATAAGTTGGGTTATTTGACGGGATTCTGCCAAACGAAGGCCCAGAACCCTAGCCCGGGCTGCAGCAACATCAATCACCAAATCCTGATTGTTGGGGCAATTGTAAGCAAGACTAAGCTTTCCAAGAAAATCAGCTTCAGCTTTTTCAATATTAGCGGACAGATCACCAAAATTTTTCCTATACAGCTCTTTTTATCATCAAGTCAATCTTGTATCTTCTTTATCTTAATTTTTAATCATATTGATTTGGTTGAGTACTTGAAAATATTTTTTTAATCTTTAATAACTAATTATTTATATTTTTTACTTTATAATATATCATTTATTTTTTTACTTAAAATGTGAAGAGGAAGAGGAAGAGAAATTTTCTCTTATCTGGTACTCTACTTCGAGGGGATTAGTTTCATTGTTTCTGACTTCTAGTCGTGGGATATCTTGCCATCAAAAGTAGAAGATTATAAGAACAAACTGTAAAAAAAAAGACAAAAGTAGAAAAAAAAAAAAAAGTAGGCACTGAGTTAAAAATGTATTAATATGAAAGTTAAAAAACTGTTGATCTGATTATCGTGTTAGTTTTAAGTTGAGAAAAGATAAATCCGAACAGCGAACAAATTGTTATGGATTTGGGTTGATTTGATTTTGAAGTAAAAGAACTGAATTAACAAAATTAATTAGTTTGATTTAAATTATTGGATTCATTGAATCAATGATCCAATTAATATCCACCGAAGCAAAAACAAAATGATCCAATTAATATCCCTATCGACTTTTCGAAATCACCTCGTAATAATGTACTAGTTCTCACTACGGGTATACCTAATGGGCCTTATTGTAATCACCAGAGCTAACTGTTGGACTTATGAACCTTTTCCATTCTGGAGGTTTTACGACCATGATTTTCATCTAATAAAGGGATTAACTTTCTATACCAATCAATTTTTTAATACATCTAACATGTATAATATAATACTAATTTTGTCTTTCTCGTAGTCTGTAAGTTTCATACAGACACACCATTCTGTTTCTTACGGATTGTCGAACCGTATGAGTCATATAAATTGTCAATCCGTAAAAAGATAAAGTTGAAAATAAAAAAAAATTATGCTGAGTGTAAGAAATATAACCCTCCAATAAAAAGTTGACAAAAAGAAAATAATAAGGCTGACATAATATTCAGTATGGGCTATGCTTCATATTGTGGCTCACTATTGCATGGTTCACGTAACATAATACGTAAATATTATTGACCGAGTCAAAGCGACATGCAGATACAGCCAAGAGCAGAAATACAACTATACAAATTAATATTATTGCTTACTTCTTGAAATTGTGTGTTAGAATTTTTATTCTGTCACCACCCATCTTAAATCGTGGATATGTTAATTGATATATCTTTATATAAGTGTCAACTAAGTTAAAAGGCTATAAATCAAGAAGTAAGCAATAATATTAATTTGTAAATTTCTTATAAAGAATATCAATTTCTTACTTAAAAGATATTTTTTAAAAAAATTTGGCACACTTTTCCTTGAAATATGAACATTCCTAATTGACACAACCTCTGAAGTTAAAAGAAGCAATAACTAAATACTCTAATTGATTGTTACCAGAATAATTACTTTATTTGACATGTGTATTAGAATTAATTAAAATTTCAATTCCAAGTTCAATTTGATGGAGTTGAAATAGTTTAACTACCATGTTATTCGTGTTCCAGTCACATTGCCGTAATATTTTTTATTGATAGACATTAAATTAAAAGATTTTTATTGATATTTTAAAAAACTCAAAAAGTGATATAAAAAGAGAGAAAAATCATAAAAAAATTATACTATAAAATCAATTGAAAAAAGAGAATATAATATAAAAAAATAACAATTAGAGTCCTGAGTGAAACCTGCAAGGCCCACTTGCACACTTGTGGCCAATGTCTGCTAAGTATTAGAGTGACAAGACCTCTCTGGTCCCACTACCGATGTGAGTCTATCGTTATCACTCACGTGGCACTCTCGGAACCCTTGATTAATTTTTTGATTGAATAAAAAATAAAAACTAAAGAAAATAGTTAATTTTCTATTAATTAAATATGCCATAAAAAGATATAAATTTCATAAACTAATAGTAATATTAATATTATCATTCCATGATTATAATATATTTGATAAAAATATAATTATTTTATAACTATTAAATTATAATACTATTTCGTCAAACAAAACAAATATTCATTTGTGTATGTGAACACTTCTTATTTATTTTTATCACATTTACAATAATTTGTTTGATTGCATAACAAAATAGCCTAAATTTAATATAGTGCTCCAAGTATAATACATTTTATTCAATGTATAACCAGCTCAAGCTCAAACCAATGTCCCCACTGGAATTATAGCACAAATGTGTTTAGTATTTTTATTTTTATATTGGCGCCAACACAGGAAAATAGAATATTTTTTTAATAAGAGTAAGAAAACAAAATACTATTTCTATAACTTTTTATTTTCAAGGTGTAAAATTCAAGAGTTATCTTTTAATCACGATTTTTTTATCTATTTTTTAAATTTAATATCTTACATGATCAAACATAATTTCATTAGAAGTAAAATGTTATTCTATAAATTATGTGGAAGAATTTATTCCCTCAATTTTGGATGAATATTTTGAAAATAGATATATAAAAAATAAAAGATAAGAAATAAATAATTATATTTTTAAAAGATTAAATAATTATATTAAATATTACTTATAGTATAAATTATTTAAGAATAATTTTAAATTTTCCTAATACTTTTTTTTATATAGAAACTTAGTTATATCATTGAAAACTGAACTTGTGAATACTACTTCTTTCTACTAATCTTCTTATGACCTTTTTTATATATAATAAGTATTAAACATGGTATATATTTTCAAGTTATTAAATATCATTATTTTTTATTTAATATTTTATAAGATAGACTCATTATAGTCATTATTTAATGTTAAAATAATGGAATTAAAAATGAAAAAAACTGTATTATTTAATGTATTATTCTTCCTATCCAAATCCCATTTCTGATTTCTTCACATATTGAACTAACCACTGGGAATCAAACACACTAAATCAACTATCATATCTGTCAATTCCAAAACCGATTTCCTTCATTCCTTGCCAGTTGCCACCAAGCATTTCTTTCGGGAAGTGTTAGTAATTCAATCTTCAACACACACACACACACACACACACACACACACACACACACACACACACACACACACACTATATATATATATATATATATATATATATATACTCTTTTTTCACTGTTGATTAACATTTCACATCTCTTGCGATTTGAAAAACACATACTTGTTGCTCTGTGGACATTGACTGGCAAATCAAGATCTTCTTCATCGTCGTCACTGAATTTGGCTCGATTAGGGCACATAAGAAATGTATTATTGGAATGCTAATAACAAAAACAGTCTCTTCCTAGACTTTCAAAGAACCAATTAAGATTGAAAATTTATGGGACTCATGTCATGCTATTTCTTCCTCCCTCAAATGAGATTTTTTTTTTCTTTTCTGTTTTTTAGCAAAAAAAACTCTATTTTACTTTTAGTGGAATTGAAGTTGTAATCTAATCTATATAGAATATATGCGAATCATTACTTATAAAGAATTTCTGCATATGCATCCGGGATTAGTTTTGTATATTGTTGTCCCTCAAACATATTTTGGTTTGTATACTATTGAAAAACTATAATGTTAACAAAAAACTATATTCAGCATATTTAAAGTTATAATAATAAATGAATATATTAAAATAAAATGTTTTAATATATTATTAATTAACATTTGTATATATAATATAATTAAAGTTATTATTAATTATTATTTTCTTTGTAGGGAAACATATTTCGAGAAGTTCCTATTCAGATCAAAATTTGGAATTCCTATATATATTCTCATTTGGAAAAAAAGTCCTAATTAAATTTGGAGTTCTAATAAATTGAAATTGTCCCAACGGGCATTTCGAAATGAGTGTGTATGAGAAGTTGCGATCGAGGAATAGATCCAAGAAGGATTCAGATGCACCTGGACCGTGGTGATCCCAATCAATGGTCAGATCAAAATTGACATAAAGAGTATCTGAACATTACCTTGCATTCAGGGTATGTTTAAATGGAGAAAAAGAAAATTGATGAAGAAGGTCCTAAGTAACAAAATCGAGTAAAAAGAACTATATTAAGTAAGCATTCAAATCATCAATTAAACATACCCTCCTCTCCTTGCTTCTAGCTAGACCTATGATGGCATGATGATTAGAAATTTAGAACTGTTTTTGTTCGGACATATAGCTGGATATAATGGGGAATTTAGCACCACAAAAGGTGGTAGTCAATTTCATAGGATTCTCTTTTAGAGGTAAGAAAATTAAAATTTAATAGGTCTTCGTTTTATGATGATCACCCTTTTTTAAAAAGAGAAAAATAGGAGGGCTTCCCTTAATACAACATAGGATATGAGTTTCTTACGTTCCTACAAAAGTTATTAAAAAGTAAAACAAAAAATTAACTTATAAAATTAAACACATAAGTTATATATTTGATGCAGATCAAGGAGATTAACAAGAAGTGAATGACAAATCGTCCATTGGTAATTCTCAGGAATTTGATGACTACAATTAAAAGTTATACTAATTAGGAGTATTCATGGGTTGAATTGAATTAGATTTGGTTAAATTTTATTATTCAATTTGATTAAATTTTTTTTTGAGTTGGATTTTATAATTTATTTTACATATCCGACCCTGTCAAACTCAATCATAAACGGATTGAGTTAATCAGATCTCAATATTTAAAAATATTTTTTATTTTATAAAAATTAAATGTTTTTAGAATAATAATTTAAATTTGCCTAAAGTTTTATAAATATATAATGATTAAATACACTTAAAAGATATCCAATTGGGACAATATTTTACTAAAGAATTAATGATTTCAATGCTAAAATGGTATTTTATATTTTATATAGAAATAAAGTATTGTATTAGCATGGAAAAACATAAACAAAATCAAAATAGAGATAAAAACAACTTAAAAAAATGGGTGGTTTAGTTTAATAAGCTATATGAACTAAAATTAATGTATTTTGTATTTAATAATTAATTTATATATAATAATAAATTTAATTATATGATATGGGTTGAGTCCGGTTAAGTTTAAGAAAATCTGTTATCCAACCTATATATGATCGAATTTTAATTGAGTTGGATTGGATTCGACCCGTACACTTAAAAAATTAATCAAATATAATTGGGTTGGATCAAATCGGAATGGATAATGGGTTGACCTGGATTCGTGAATACCCTTAATCACAATGTTTGATAACAATAAGAAAGAAATGTAAAGAAAATAGAAGTGTGGAGGCCGGAGAGTATCGACTTTTGTTGTTCGATACCCAAGAAAAAGAGATGAAATTTTTAAAATGGCTTGATTTCTATTTCGATATTTTTTAATTTATTTTTCAAGTTTAATTTAGTCATCTTATTTTAAAATGTTAAATTTAATCCTTTAATTTATTTATTATGTTCAATTTGATTCCTCTATTTTAAAATTTTCATCTTTTATTTTTTAACATGAGTTCAATTTGGTCTCATTTAGAACCAAAATTGATCTCATTTTTTGAAAATGTTAAAAGATGATGAAAGAAAATAGAATTAAATTGAACCATTTTAAAAAATAAAGGATCTAATTGAACCTTTGAAAATAAAGGACCAAAATGAATTTAATAAATAAATTAAGAACTAAATTGAACCTATAAAAAATACCATGACCAAATTGAATCTAAAAAATAAATTAGGGACCAAAATAATAATTAAGCTGCAAACCACTACTTAACTCTCTTGGCACAAGTAGAATTAGTGGTGAAAGTAGACATGGACAAAAAAGACAAAATCAATTAAGGGAATCAAATACAATAAATTTTATATTTGTTGTCTTTAACTCGAGATTACCTCCAATCCTTAATAACACCACCAAATATTCACTAACCACAATCAAGTTACAAATATTCTTTTGACCTAGCATTTTCAGGCTCCACAACTGAATATTCTTTTACTTGTTTCTCTCAGCAAAACACCGTGTATTCTTTTCAACATAAAATTTCCTTATGCTTTATCCTTTTTAAAAAGAATAAGATAGGATAATAAAGCTCGATGAACTATATCATCTTATAGATGAATATACAAAATTAATTACTAGTTCGTTATGCTAAGATAATTTACACTTGGAAAAGAGAATAAAGTGTTTAATACACTTTAAAAAAATTGTTTAGGTAGTTCTTCTCAAAGTTTCAAGCACTTTAGTATTTATAGTCTTCTCCGATGTAGTCTTTGAGGAAAATGCATGGGTTCTAATGTCCTTCATTTTTAGCAAAAGTTAATTAAGTCTATTAATGTGAGAATGCATACATATACAGTGTTTGGCCTCTCAATGTTTTCATATTATAATTTTTAGTTATTTAATTTTTTTACAACTTTTAATCTTTTATTTAGTTCCTTTAATTCTTTTTAATTGTCATTTATTTTTATCACTCAAAATTAATTTCAAATATAAAATAAATAAGAACTAAAAATTGACAAAATAAGGACTAATTTTGTTAATTAATTTCAAAATTAGTCCATCATTTCTTCCAATTGTTTAATTATTTCTCTCAATTAATGAATGCCTTTTTAAATCTTACATGTATCGTGTAAATGATATATCTTACTCATTTTAGTGAACAGTTACATGTGTCTGTACGGATTTCCTTGTGGGGTAGATTTGGTAAACATGCCTAGTATACCAAATGATACTGGTTGATCATATTCAGATATGAAGTACATATTATCTTTTTTTGGTTTGTCTGTACTATTTAGTTACGCATACATACCACATATGGATTTAGCAAGGTGCATTATGTTTTAATGTTACTTCTTCATGCAAGGTGGAAATCAAGGGGTACATTTTTTTGGGTAAATAGGGATACAATAATTTAAATTATGCAGCACTTATTATATTCTTCTATGACACACATCCTAAACGTTCTTGTGTAACGACGAAAAAATTTCGTATTGTTGTGGGGCACTAAATATTGTTTTCGATGACAAGTCAAGTCAATTACTAGCATATTGTACTAATTGAAGCAGCTAGCAGGGAAAACGAATTATTAAAGCAGTGTGTGTGAGTGAGAGAGAGGTCTCCGAATCCAATAGCATGCACACATGCATTTCTTTTTTACATATGCGTGCAGTAGTATTATTATACGGTAACGCTTGCTTGTAAATTGTAATGAATTTTGTTTGCTTTTGGATTTTTTTTTTAATAGTTAAATTTGTATCCAAAAGGATGATGTGATGATAAATTGATCTTTAAAAGATGAAAATATAAATTAAGTATTTGTATAAAAAATATTACAAATTCACATTGTTAATTCGACATTAAATTATAAAATTTATAAACTAACTTATTATTAAATTATCCATAAAATTAATTTATTATATTTTTTACATATTAATGGACAAAAATTAATTTATTATCACCTCACTCTTAGGAGTAATGAATTTGAATATTTACCGTTCTTATTCTTCTTGAGTTAAGAGAAAAAGGAGTTGAAATTTTGTGGTGCAATAATTTTGTTACGCAAGTGGGTTGGATCTGCAAAACACTGTTTTGATAACGTGGGAGGGAGTTCAGAGGGGGCAGTGGCTAGACCCTTGGATTGGAAAAACACTCTCTTTGAAGTATTAATCAGAAAGAGCAGTCACTAGCTTAAATCACGCAGTTATGGGGAAGGTAAACTTTTTGCGCAGCTTTACTGTCCCTTTTGGCTTCTATTGCCCGATCTGTTTCTCTCATACCAGTACCAGTACCAACTGAAAACACCCTTCAGTAAGTGAGTGTTTGTGTGTTCATGTCCTATGACCTACAAGGAACACTGGCCCATCAGTGAAATTTGGGGATATAATATCAATCATTGTAAATAGAGTTATCAAACTTAATTAAAAATTACTTTAGTTTTTCTTTTTAATTTTAATTATCAAATATAAATGTATCATGCAAGAAAAGATAATACACTAATATCTAACACACCCATTGGATATAGCTCAATTGACACGAGAGTATCTGAATTTGATCCCACATATTATATTTTTGAAAAAAGACAATAAATTTTAAGTATAATTAAGTCTCAAATCATGAATTAGTTTCATGATCAATTCAAAGGACCAATAATTATCTTGGGATCCCATAAAAAAGACAAAGATCTTAATTAATTATGGATTTAACCAAAAATACACTACTACCTAACAAGATTTACACTCAAAATCTTGTATTAATTGTAAGTAAAAATTATAATTTCATAAGTAAAATTATAAATTAATTGTTAATAAATTTTATAAATATCAATTTAGATTATATTTGATTATCACCTCAAAAAGAGGAATATTTGAGCGTATTTTATAGTCTTTAGTGGTCTTTAACAAGCTAAGCTCGATGTAATTCCGGCAAAGATTTTGATGTTCAAGCCAATATTTATATAGGTAGAAGATGATATAATGCATCGAATCAGGACTTAATTATCCACATTCAAGACTCAATAGGTTTACTTGTATTAATGTATCACACTCTTAGTGTACTAAGGTTATGATGATTTGATACTTCGTGTTTGCTCGAACTCTAATGTTTGTTTAGGATGGTTAAAGAGCTATGAGAGCATTATTAGACTAGCTAGACAACGGATAGTTGGACTAGTAACATTAAGCTAATTAATTAAGTAGCATTTAAGCAGAGCAAGAAAATCCAAATTCATGGTTAACCATCCGATCCTGACCTAACTTTGATGGTACAAACATTCCTTGATCAACATTGAAGTTAGGGTTGGGTTTTCCCACTCTTAATTGTAAAAATGGGGCTGGGTTTGGATTTAGGGATTAAACTTATGTCTCGACCTTACCTTCAAACCCACCCACTACATATACTTTTTTTATTACGATTTTTTCTGTTAACATAACATGCACCCGCACATTTGTATTTGAGTCAAATTATACTTTTATTTTTATAATTATTAAAAATATAGATTAGTTGTTTTAATTTCTTTTCCTCTCCAATTCTTTTATTATTATGATTTTAAAACAATAAATGGAGTGGAGATTATACATATTTAATGTACATCTATTTTCTAAATAATGGAAGAAATAAAAGAAAAAGAAAATGGAGAAAATCTTTTCTGGCGTAGACTACCATTAGTCAGTATGTGTGTTTTACTAATTAGTGAGTCTGACATGAGTTTTGAGCTATCTCTTATTCACTATGCATATGTTAACATTTCGGTGAGACTGGGTCCAATCCAAATTAAGTGTTAGAATTATAGATTATAGACTTCTAGCTAGATGTTGTTTTAATTTCAACAACGGCTATATATGCAAATTAACAACGTTGTTAACCCTAAGGAAATTTTAAGGGGTTCTGAGGGATGGTAATTTGCATTAAGAGTCTATTGTCTTTATAAACTATGATCAGCAAGACAAGAGCACCGTTACATCACCGAACATATTGAATGACATAAGAAAAATTTATAACCACAAGCACTGTATCTCGTATTCAATAATTCGAGGCAGTTTGGTTGAAATGTTCCATCTCAGAACACGTTTTTATGGTATGAATTCTATTCAAGTACGTTCTCGTACATTTAACATAAATGACCAAACAATGCTAGGAACATCCTTCAACTCAACCAAAACCTACCTCCAATATTCCGAAGTTTTAAAAAAATTAAACTTGAGCTCTGAAAAGAATAAAAAGTAAGAATGCAAACATGGGGTACGTTATGTAGTTCTGATTGTACTCAATTATTTAATTTATGGCAGTTCCTCTTTTCCCATTAAGCTCATCGCACGCAAGATGAACTTTGAGCATTGACAAATCCCATCTCAATGGTAAAAGAGAAATCTCAATTTCAGCATTGATTTCGGGCATTGATTACCTTCAAGATTATTTGAATGACAATCTTTTATTTATTTATTTGATGTAATGACAAAGCTTTATTAAACTATTTGGAGTAACAAAATTCCAGTCAATCGTGAAGATTCGTTAGATTTAGTAGTTTATTTGTTGCTTGAATTGATAGGCCCCCCCTATAAATTTCTGTCGGGCAGCAATTAAAACAATGAGAAATCATTTTAGCTCAAATTAATGAGACGAAAATGTAGATGTAGCTAATTTTTGTACAACTACATGCAATTTATATTAAAAGCATGACAAGTAAATTTATAACTAGTTTTTTTTTAATTAATTTAAGAGTTTAATTATTATATATATATATATATATAATATGAGGTAAGTATTTTTATTTTTATACCGTTAACTAAATAAAAATTATTTTAATTTAATTTTTAAAATAATTATTACAACAGTTGATAATTTTATTATATATATAATAAGTCATAATTAAAAAACAATAAAAATATTTATAATAACAATACATTATTATTTTTTATCTGAAATATATATATATATATATATATATATATATATATATATATATAAAGCACCAGAAGTGCTAAACAATTACAAAATAATATCAATGCATTATAATTAAATCTTTAAACAATAATGGTAAATGAAAAAAATAGCTGCACAAAACCGGAAGAACAACATAATATTGGTTAGAAAAAAGATTGGTAGACACCAATCAATCATTACTTAACACTTAGAAAGGAAAAAAGAGAGAAAAGAGAAAATCGCATGTATGTGAGTAATATAATGTGATAAGAAGACAGGAGAAAAGATAAGTGCTTTTTTATTTATAAAATAATTGTTAATAGTGGGTATAATTGATTAATTGATTTTGTAAGATGTAAGGTGTTCACATCACATCTAGTTTGAGATAAATAGTATAAGTATATACTAAATCAAAGCAACGTATGACGAAAAGGTTTTGAAAATATTTCGGTTGAAAGGTATACAATGAATAAAAAAACAAAAAAATAACCACCTAATAAAGACATAAGCTATCAAAGCTTAATCATCAAGAGCTTGTTGAAGCTAAATGTGATACTTAAACACATAAGATAGAAGTTTGAATAGAATTTCATTTCTTAACCATCATACATTGACAAGACAGAAGACACCACCAAAATTAAACATGTAAAAGTTTAACCATTAAGTGGAAGCCTAAGAAAGGCAAAACCTACAATTAAGCCAAATGAGGCTAAATAAAAAGAAAAAGAAAACAATCAAAGAAGAAAATAACCAAACACTTTGAGAATAATAAGCTACAAGAATAGCATAATAGGAAAAGAAAACAATTAATGATTCTTCACTTTCCTTTTAAAACCAATCCATCCAAGAAATGCGCGCAATATCGGCCAGAAGTAAAAAAATGCTATTTAGAAAACCTTTGTGAAAGAATAACAGAACTTAAACTCAGGTAGTGTGTTATGGATTTGATATGTATATTAAATCGTCCAAGTATTTTTTTTTTTAAGGAATTTGTTTAAGTATTTTTTTAAGGAATTTGTTTGATCTTTGATAATTTATACCCTTTTTACTTACTAGATTATGAGTAGACAATCCCTTGAAATAACAATGATAAAGATATATAGAAACTTGGTGATGAAACACTATAAAGGATTTTTGTTATCAAAGGTCTAGATTGAGGAAAAAGTTTCCAGAAACAATGATAATGAACTTTGGGGTTATTAAACTACTTCTTCATGCACACATAACATATTATCAATCAATGTTATCATTTATCACCATCTCATATTTCTTTTTTTAATTTCTCTCTTAAAAAAGAGTTAAAAAATGTTGTACAAATAAAATTTCCCTTCTATATGAATTAATCTAGTATGCAGTATATCACAATTATATATCTGGGCGAATTTCTTATGCACGTAATTAATGGCAGAAAAGTAAGGGAAATCTAATATTATTTGCATGCTCAATCGTAATTCAGATGGAATTTTCTCGATCAAAATGGTGTAAAACTGTAAAAAAAAAAAAAATGTACATGTTGGGTTTTCAATCCCAGGGGCAAACATATAACATCATAGTTATGTCATTTAAAAAAAAAAAAGAGAGAGAAGCATGACTATGATTAGCTAGTTTAATATGGAAAATGATGAGTGTGGTTTCTAGGATAGGAGGTGGAAATAGAAAAATAAAAGAAAAGATAGGTATAAAAATGAAAATATATGACAATTAAGTAATGTGTGATAAAAAAGAATGATAAAACAAGTGAAATGAAAAAGATATAAAGTACTACTATATAAATAAATATATCGTCATATTAATTTTAAATTATTTGTACAGTACTTTTGTAAAAAATAATAATAATTGATACAGTACTAGATTCACTCAACAGTTATAATACGCGCTTTTCTTCTTTTTTTTACACGAACATTTAGTTAGATGCTCCAAAAATATTTATAATTTTTTATATAAATATAAGTGAGAATATAACAAATTCAGTTTAATTAACTTTACTTTGCTTCACTTACAAGCATCAGATTTTATTAATTCAACTGCTAATTTTTTTTTACGAAGTAAACCAAATCTATATAAAAAAAAGTTGATTAAGTAGACCAAATCTATAAATTTTCATAATTTAAAAATTGTTTTTTTACTTCATCAATCAATTTGTTTCAATGGATAACATACTATTAACAAATAACTATGTGAAATTACATATGT
>PYAF01005253.1:1903795-1915774 GCA_007407185.1 Glycine tomentella | reverse complement strand
TAAGTTGGAAGATCAATAATATATCAATCAATCAATACTTCTTGAATCTGAAATTTCGCTTATCTAATCCTCTGAACAGAGAGATTTCTGGATCTGCAATTTCCCAGATTAATCACTTTTAACTTAAATAGGATAAGTCATTTGACAATAGAAAAAGAACGATAGACAGCAATTAATTGGATTCAAGATTATGGTGAACCAGAATGAATATATATTATTAAGATAAAGTTTCCTCGACAACTTTACGCATAAATATGGGCATCTTTTGCACTTCGATTACACATGGCACTTTTAGAAAGATGAGTATCTATCTATTCACTTTATATTGCGCGCTTTTTTGAAAATTTTGCTGTTTTGTTGATTAGATCGTGAATTCATAACTGGCCATTACTTTTACCCAACATTATCTCATCATGAAAGTAACTTGCTTTCTTTTAAAAGAATCAAGCCAAAATAGTTTAGTTTCGTACTTGGGATTCAAGAAAGTAACTCCTCTCTCTCATATGGAAGATTTCTTCCTTTTACATTGTTTTGCTTTGGGTGATTTATATTGTGTGCACTTCCACAAAAGGCCCCATAGTTTAATAACACATTCAAGTTATTTCTCCACAAGCAAATCCATGTATGAAAAACAAAAAATGTTTTAAAAGTGCAAGCTGATGCTTATATATTTAGACACCAAATTAGGAAAAGATGAAATAACATTCCTTTTTTTCAAATTGATAGCCCCCGCTCAAAATTTTCCAGAAATTACGTGGTAAATGGTAAGAATCAAAATTGGATCAACTATAATTAATTGTATGTATATCTAATTAAATCCTTTCAGAGTTACCATTATCTATGAAAAAGAACCAGCTAGATTTAGAATATTTAGCTATAGCTCTTTGTCAAAAGCTATTGTAGCATGCCTTTTATTAGTTTAGCAACATTTTAAGGAAATCCACCATCATAAGGAATTTTACACACAGCAAAAAAAAAAAAAAAAAAAAAATCTGATTATTTGTGAGTGGGATCGATGGCTCTCTTAAATGGATAAACGATTCGTCAGACCCACGATTTAGAACTTTATGTCATTTTCAATTTTAATTTATTGGTACCGTCGATTTGAAAATAAGAATAAAGGAAAAAATATATATAACGAAACAACATCCAAAGATTCTTCTGATAACTTGAAAATGCAGGAAATTGATTTCTACAAGTATAAGCATCATCAGTCACGTATACAGACCTCGAATGTGATTGGGTATCATTAAGAAATAACACGCGGGTCATATTTAATAATGTAACTTGACAATCATTTATTATTTATTAAATATAATAAAAATGTGATTAAGTTAAACCCAACCCCATCTCTGTACCAAAAGAAAGTCCTGTACCAAAAAAACTCAACCCCATCTTAATTAATTAAAAGGCTAAAAGAGAGAGTTCTAATAACACACTCGAGCCTATTAATTAAAATTAGTTGAAATTATATAAAAGTATAAGTGAGATCTATTAAATAATACTAATAAGTATTAGTAAGATTCACAGAATTTTTTAATTTCTAACAAATTTGTATTATAGAAAATGTGTTACTAACATTTGTTTGTGCTAAAATTATTAATGTAAATCTTGTAGTACTAATACATTTAATCAAACAGGTTACCTAGCTAGTTTTGATTTTTTACAACTCCACGCGCAACACTATCGCCGCCTAGGAGTAATATTTTTTTCTTAAGCAATCCTAATAATTAAATTTTTAAAGAAAAACAAATGAGTGTCTGCCATGAATTGCTAACTGCACTACCTGCAGTTTTATTGTGTAAATAAAATAAATAAATATTGCATGAAAATATTTTTAGTTGTGAATAAATGACAGAATATATATATATATATATATATATATATAGGGAATGATTAAATTAATTTTGCTTTAATTTACGTTCAAAAATAGTTATTATTATTTTTTTCATCAACACTTAATCTTTCAGAAGAAAAATTAACTAATCAAAACTTGTACTAATCATTTATGGAAAAGAACATGTTGGGAATCATTTCTCTCTTTCTATACATAATACAGGCATATGATTTGTTTCGATTGCTGGAACCAGCGCAAATGAACAAAAAGAAAGAGTCATGTCGACGTTGCATGTATCTTAAGGTGACAAGTGGCATACTGGCATGTATGTTTTTGGCTACGTAATAAGAATTCCAGATTTTTTTTTTTTGTATGTGACCCCCAATAATATCACAGAGTGATCAAAATTTCATATCGTGGATGCATATTTGAGATAAGGTTGTGGAGTATGGTTCAGTGGTTGTGCAATAGTAGCTACTAGCTAGTAGTAGTAGTAGTGGTTCCGTTCCGTGGCATGCTTAATTACCAAATTTTGCGGCGCCATTAAGAGTGAGAGTCCTAGATACTAATAAGACAGTCTCAGAGATACAGATAGATTTCAGAAAAGAATGACAATAATGGAAACTGTGGGAGTGGCTATAGACTCTTATAGGGACAGGGTTAACCCAGATCCCACTCCATGCATAACTATCACATGAGGGAATTTTAGTAGTGCCAAATGCCAATTATTTAAGACGCACGTCTTATCACTAGCAAATGATTATTTTTAGTATACATATACAGTGAGCTTTTCATTTTTAAACTTTGAATACTCAATTTGGAAAACTCTAACAAAGAATTAATAACTCATAATTGATAATCATTCAAAAAAATATGTTATATCTTTATATTATCTTATAAAAAATGTTAAATAAAAAATAAATATATATTTAATGGCTTCAAGATATAAAATTTAGGATAAAATATATTTTTATCCTTATCTTTTCAATCAAATTTGGTTTAGTCATATTGTTTTAAATTGATTATTTTTATTTTTATACTTAAAAAATAGGCAGATTTAGTTCTTATGTTTTTTTATCATTTAGAAAGTTAAAGACAAAACACCAAAGCCTTAAGGCCTAACATGCAGATTGCTACAAGCATCCGATTAAGGAAGAGGAAGGGCACTGATCCATGATATCTAACTTTACAAAAGAGGAAGAACCTCTCCCTCAGACAAAAGATTTGCAAAGGTATGTTAACAACAAATGAGATTAATCAAGGGAGCATAAATATGATGAGAGTTTACTTCAGTCGTTATATATAAGATCCACTGAAAGCTGAGAGTCTGTCAAATCATGACTAGTCAAATACCATGATTCCATGCCAAATGTAAGTCCTGATAGATAGCCAGTAATTGAGCATGGTGGCTAGAAGTGAATCCGCAAAAAACCAGAAAAGTCAATTATCCAATTGCCTAAGTTGTTTTGAATAGGACCTCACATACCAGCAAGACATGGGTTACCAAGTAAACATTCATCGGTATTGAGCTTGAATCAATGATCCGTTGGAGGAATCCAGTAGACCAAATGGATATTATCAGCACAAGCAGGTTGAGGAATGACATGTTGAAGCAACTCCAATAAATTCTTAATCTTACTAATGATTAACCAAGATGAGTGTCTTGGATGTTAACATAATCAACCAACAAACACAAGGGCACGTTATTGAGCCAAGTATCATACCATAACGAAACATTGCCTCTCCCAATTCAATATTTAAATACAGACTTGAGATTATGAACATCTTTCATAATGGACTGCAAAGCATAAGATGCTCTTGGTTTTGCCTCCAGCATATGAAGAATAAAAGACTCCTTCAAGTATTTAGTTGAATATAAAGTAATTAATGATGTAATAGTTTGGTGTTATAACTTACGGTAAAAGAACATTTATTACAAAGATTCTTACATTTATCTCACTCTATAAATCGATGAGTGTAGACTTAAACTTACAACCTTTCAAATGCAAAAATATATCTTATTCCATTCTATCAACTCCTAGAAGTTACCTTAGCATGATGTTAACGCGATATATCTAGTTCATGTCATATAATCATAAAATGGTAACAACAAAAATATTTAAAACATATGAGAAAGCAAATTAACAAATAAATGAAGACTAAAATCAATTTAATCATATGTATAAAGATTAAAAAAAATGTTTAATTTTTTTGTTTAAGATTTTCCAAAATATTAGTTTCAAAATACTAGAAGAATTAATTAAAACTTGTTATAA
Organism: Glycine tomentella; assembly: GCA_007407185.1. NCBI lineage: Eukaryota > Viridiplantae > Streptophyta > Magnoliopsida > Fabales > Fabaceae > Glycine > Glycine tomentella. The sequence goes on along the minus strand of PYAF01005253.1, from coordinate 1,911,661 downwards.
ATATTTCTTACTCAAATAAAATTACTTCTATTAGCAGATACCGTAGTTTCTATAAAAAGGAAATGTGTGTAAGCACATTCTACCCTCTTCTTTTCTTTTTATACCTTTTATTTTCATTTTCATTCTATAATATACCAAAACTGTCTTAAAACACCAGGTACCAAAAACTTGCTGGATAAAAAGTAAATATTTTGATCGATGACATAAAAAAGTTTAATAATTATTAAGTAAAGGAATTATTAAGAAGAACACTAATATAATAATATAAATATATTTGTTTGTATTATGCAGTGCTTTTGCTGTTTTGCATTATTTGGTTGCTGAGGCCAAGCCCACTCTTTGTTTGTGTCTAGCTGTGTCAACAACATGGACAATGATTTGAAAGCTAAATCTGAGTTATATATATTTCTCCGTAGATATTAGCTAGCTGTTCCTTTCACAACGCGTGTACAATTTTAAAGTGTATCTTTGCACCGTGTTGCATATGAGTTTTGTTTTTACTCCATCACGTACGGGGCGTTGTTAATTTTAATACACTTCATAGTTAAATATGCTATTTTATTTTTCTTTAAAATGAATGCATATTTTTCACAATAGAATTTTAATCAATTATACATTTTAGACGTTTCAAAAAAATTATATATTAATTGATGTAAAAAAGATTATACACTCAATAAATTTATTGTATAACTTAATTTCATCTCTTGTTATGAATAGCCTCCTACAATTCCTATTTTTATATTTTATTTCTTAGTTATTTTTTGTTTTATGTGTTATTTCTATCTCTTTTCTTACAGTAATTAATTTATATCTCTTTATTTGGTCGTTCTCTCGTGCAATCAAGTCCCACAAAACTTAATTAGGGAACAAAACCTTTAATTTGAGTCTTTTGTCAAAGATATAAAGGAGAAAAAGTTATGAATGGTTATTTGGCATGTGGTGATTTGATCCTTATGGGACTTGAAGAATGATGTGGTATTTAAGAATCAATATGGAGATTCTATTACAAGGTTAGATTTGATTATGGTTTCCTCATGAAATTGGTTAACGAATAACGTAACGAAGGAGACTAATATTTTTGGGATTTCTTTTTAATCTCTATTTTTTCATAAAAAAATCTTTTTAAGTTATGTTCGACAAAATTAATTAAAAAACTAGTTGAAAATTGAAAAGATAACTGAAACTGAATATTGAAAAACTAATATATTAAATTATGAAAAGTTGAAGTAATTAAAAAATGTAAAATGATTGAAAAATAAATAAAATTATTATTTATTTAAAAAGGGTAAATAGAAAATTTGATAAATATATTATGAATTAAAAAATATAAAAGGTTAGAAGTTAGTGTTTTAAAAAATATTAATTCAAAAAATGTTAAAAATTACTAAAAATTTATTTATTGAACAATCAAATAAATTTTTCAGTTAATAAAAAATTAAAAATTAATTAAAATATCTTTTCAAACAAAATCTTAATTCCTATAAAATTATTTATCATTTTTTATCCTATATTTTTCTTTTATTAACATACTGTTTTAGTTAATTTCTAAAATTAAGTAATTATGTAACTGATAAAAAAACTGATAATATAATAGTTACATTGAAAATTCAATAATTTGTCATATCAAGAAATCTGACAAAGCTTGTATATTATTTTTTAAATTAAAATATATTTTTAATCCCTCGTGAATTGATATAACGTCATCAATTTAATTTTTATTTTCATGTAATTTTGTTTCCCTCGTGCCAACGCATTTGACCAAATTCAAAGCATATCCATCAGATAACATAAATTCTTGTTTTTGTCTGCAAATGATATGGCCAGTACCAGAGTTTGTTACAATGCAACATCAGAACACCATCAGATAACATAAATTGTTCAACCTACTAAAAAATAACTATATTTGAGACTTGCTAAATTGTTTAATCTATATATGATTGCATGTCGCCTACTTTCAATTAAAGGTCCTAATTTTGTGCACTTAGTTCTGTGAATAGTCTGATAACTAAACATTTTACGTATAATGTATGTCCTTCATTATTGCCCTAAATATCCATCGTATATTACAAACAATTCTCTTAATGTGCATTACATTTATGTTATCATGAAGCAAATTATGCATTCTCCAATGGAGTAAGTTCCAAAAAATACTTCTCTATCCAATTATGGTCTTCACCATACGTATACCCAGGTAATTTCTCACGAAATTTCCATATATATATAAATGATAATTGTGACATTCTTGGCCAAATTTTTTCTCCTGACAAAGGGGGAAAGAGATCTCAACACAATGTCTCTTCAAGTACTTTTTTGTTTTTTTCCTCTCCCATGAGGATTATCTTGGAAGAAAATGGTAGTGAAAATAAAATAAAATAAAAATGAGATATTACAATTGTGCTACAACCAATTTAACTTAAATCGCTCCATAGATATTGGACAAACAAGTCTCCCTACAACCAACCAATCTGATGACAATATCTCATAAGTCGGGATGTCATTGATTGTCAACATTTAATATGTCTTCATCATGAAATTTTACTTCAAGGATATACATAAGGGCACCGTTACTTTTTGCATTGATTGTTTGCATAAGAAATAATGATTGTGAATAATGTAAGCCCCCCTCTTCATAAACATCACAATAAAAAGATTATATGTAGGCAAAATATTGACTTAACAAGACAAGTCTTACCATATTGTTCAAATTAAAAGGATTTATTTATCGACTCATAATCTTAATTTGAAATTTTGGGAGTCTTTGATCAGAAAGCTCATTAGCATAATGAGAGAAAAGAAGAAACAAAATTCAAGTGAAGAGCACAATTTTAATGGTGGGAACTTAAAAATAAGTAATATCAAACATATTTACTTGAATTAAATTCCTTAAGAAACACACATAAATTTACAAGCATAAAATGAGGTATAAGAAAATCTTCTATAGGATTAATTAAGGGAGCCCAAATAATGATATTTAATTTGTCTACCAACATTAACGTTTATGAAACTTTTTTTTTGAAGACGTCATGAAACTTATTAACTACTTATTGTATTTATCTTTTAAGGTTAAAATGCACAAACTTAAAAAAAATCTCATTTATATATATTAAAAATAACTTTTTAATATATTATTTATCTCTCTATGTGTATTATTTTGACATTTCATAAATTATTTTCTCTTTGTTTATAAGGATATAATTGAAAAAAATAGTTATTAATGCTATGTTGAAATTTTAAAATAATAGATAAATAAAAATGTAATTTTTTTTTCAAAAATTATATAAATTAAAGGGAAACAAAAAAATATATTGTTGTGTTTGTACTAGGCGTACAATGACGAGCTCCCATGCTCCTTTTCTTCTTCTTTTGGTTACATAAAATTGAGGGTTTGATGATTGTTAGGGTGTCAACCTAATTGGGATCACTTTAACCACTAAAACAATATTATTCTCCATCCTTTTTGTTTAAGAGAAAAAAAAAAAGGTGTATAATGATATGATAATAAGATATTTAAACTTAATTTAGATCTTATAAGAAAATTGGATCAAACTGGATAATTCAACCTATCTAATAAAAAAAAATTGGCCTATAGTGGCCTGTTCATTAACTCTAAAAAAATCAGACCATTTCAAAACTAATAAGAATTAGTCAAATCATCGATTCAACACTGGCAAAAAAACGATGTAATAAATCGATTTAGATCCTAAATTAATGTTGATTGAATTATTTAATTAATGATTGGTCTGGGTTTTAAAAATATTAGTTATTTTCGAATTAGAATTAGAGTTTCACATGGATTATCTATGTTGCCCTTTAACAGTAATCTTCATTGCGTGAATTACTAAGACAAAATTCTAATTTTAATTCCTCTAAAAAACTCTAATTTTAATTAAAAATAATAATTCTAAAATAACTTTTAAAATTGTATATAAATTTTGTCTTTAAGGATAATCACACCGTGCGTACGTGAAGGATATTAAGATGAATATTTAAATTATTATATTATTAAGGGACATCATAATGTCGTTATAAAAAAAAAGACATAAAACAATCAGAAATTCTATGTTTACATAAATTTTTTAGAACTCTTTTTACAAGAGAGAGAGAAGAAGGGAAGGAAAAACAAGATAAATAAAGTATAATACAACAAAATAGATAAAGTAATAAAAAAAGATATTACAAAAATATGTATGCAAATAATATTACTTTACAATCATTTTAATGATAATCATTTGTGTAATTTTCATAATTTTATTGTTATATTTTTTCTCTCGTATAATATAAATATAACGTTGTCATGTAACTTAGTAACAAGGTATTATTATTATTATTATTATTATTATTATTATTTGGATCCATATGTCCATGTAGAATTTTACGTCACAAACTTCAATTATGGAGACAGAGAAAAGGAAATGGGTAGCTATCAGAGTGATAATTCGAAACCGTGGCCCTAAAGTTTGGAATTATAAGCATTAAACAGAGTTGAGATGGACAAGTCATGCAATTTAACTCTAGCAGAATACATAATACACACATTCAATTCAGAGCCATAGAATCTTAAACAAATGTACTATTAAGAAGCATCAATTTGGTTGAACTCTTTGAGAGTACAATTAATATACTGGAAATGCGCGCAATCATTATTTATATGAGAATTTATTTGGCATTACCAATCAATTAATTGGAACAAGAATATTGTATGATATATTATTACACACAGCATGAGCAACGCTGGTGCAGCCAGACCCACGCGTCAAGCAATATTTGGTTGTCGACATTCACTGACAGATAAACCATAATTTGTCATCAGTTATAATCAATCTTTCCATCAGAGGTTCTCAAATTATTGTCTTGTGATTTCCATTATTTTTTTACAAATGGCAATAAAAGGTTAATTTGAAACTCAATCTTGAATAATAAGCATCAATAGATAATTATGATACTGTGATTTCAAAAAACACACACAAACATATATAAATCTATCATGGAAAATATATAATTCTATTGGAGTTAATTATATGTGATCATTATGAATGATAAATATTTTGTTTACATATTGAAGATTTGAACTTAAAATTATTGGTTAAGTTAGAATAATTCACATGCTTATTTTTTAATTAAACAAATAGAATGGAAAAATCAATAGTAATTCTATATATAATAAATAAATTTAGAGTATATATTATCAAATTTGAAGGTTTTAACGATGTTACTAGTTTGAGTTTTACCGATAGGAAAAAGAACTTTCATATGGGTTACTTTTTACTTTTCAAATAGGTTTTAAAAAGACATATAATCAAGGGATATAGTAAGTGTGTATTTTCTAGATCAGTTTTAGAATAGATGTCAAAATTCACTCACTATTGGGAATAATTCAAGTTTCATATCGATTAGAAATAGTGCCAAGTCAGAGTATATAAATGGATAACAATTCTCACCCTATGAGCTAACTTTTGGGATTGAGTTAGATCAAAATCCACATTCTAATATGATATCAGTGATTATCAATTATGTCAAATACTAATGTAGAAACAGTTATTATTAACTTTCTTTGTTAGTGTTTATTATAACTGATGCAGAAAAAGTAAGTTATGATAACAATTGACACGGAAAGACTATTTATATATAAAGAAATAAAAATAAAACTAAATTACATTGATGCAATATACCATTTTGAAAAATATACAAAAAGAATATATATATATATATATATATATATAATATGCAAAACAATTTCATTCATTATTTATATGAAAGTTACATCTCGTTTTTATATAAAAAAAATAAGTGTGATCCTATTACAATGACTAAACTAAATGTATTTGATTTTCCTACTACAAATATTCAAATTAAAACAATGTGTTCGAAGGGATTATTAAAACACCTGTTCTTACCTGAATCCTGTTTTTCACGTGGCTGTGAAGTGTGGCCAGCGTGGACTCTCGAATTCTGCACGTAGGAGGATAGCCAAGCTTCGTTTGCCTAGGTTCCGTAGAGAAGAGGACATGCAAAATAGAAGAAAGCTGCTCTGACGCTCAAGTCAGAAAGAGTATGACCCAGCGGGTAAATAATATATGTGAGTATGCAGTGTATGTGTGCAAGACTCGCGGGGGCGGATACAGATTAGAGATTGGGGAGGTATTCTTAAATTTTCAAAAATAGATAATTTTTTTATAATAATAAAATAAAGTAAAATAAAAAAATAATTTAAACATTTGTATAAAAAGAGAAATTAAAAATATATAAAAAAATAATAAAAAAGATGAGAAATAAAAGAGGAGTGAGTGTGCGTATATATATGTGTAATTTTTATGAATACAGTGGTCATACTCTTGTTATTTTTAAGCATCAGTCACACGCTAATTTTGTTAATTTTTTCTCTTTTGAATTGTATATTTTTCACACTTTTGTTATAATGGTTTGTTCCTTTAATTTTCTTTAAAAAAAAAAATTTTGGGGGCGATGCCCCCGAACCCCTACCACTAGTGCCCCCCTTACTTTTTTTTCTGGATCCGCTCTATGTGAGAGGGGCGCTTCAGTCCAATGTGGACGGAATATGCATTAGGGATGTAGTATGATGCGTGATGCAGAGATAGGGGAAGGAGAGAGATGGCGTAGGTATGAGAGGTGTTCGAGATGATAATATGAGGGTTAGTAGGTATGAGAGGAGTTCGAGATATTTAGAGTGCACCTGGGAGGTTGTATTTATAGCTTTTCAATTGGGCCTTGAACTCTGTTTGTTAGTACTTAAGATAATAACATATATATAAAATAATAGATAAGATAAGTTAGGTAGAAGATATTGTGCACCTTAGAGATAACTTATCATATCTGTGGAAGATATGGTTGTTATACTTAGCCGATGTAACAAACTTATCTGAAGAGCAGTTATTATCTTGTAATCAGTAACATCTATGGGCCGGTGTCCGAGTCACTGTAGCGGGTCGGAGTCCAGGTTCATCCCAAATAGTGGACATGTGGCATTTTACATATTTTGGACGGTACAATTAAGTTCCTCTTATTAGCAACATTTTGTCAGCAATCACAAATGCCTTTCCACAAATTAGAACCATGACGTTGAACTCAATCACCGGATCGGAATTAGATCATTACCACACTTGTATTTAGCCTCGTAACTGAACTCATTAAGCATTTCTTATAGAACATAATGACCACCCCTATCTTCATCATGAAGGCAGTATTTAAATGCCTAGAATTTCTCAACCCCAAACCACCACAAGCTTTAGATTGACAGAGATAAGGGACTTCCTAAGTAAGGTGTGAGAGAAGAAAGAAGAAGTGAATAGGAAAAGGATGGGACGTGACTCGCGAGGGAAAGAAATAAAATAGAATTTTTAATTAAAAATAAAGGGGTGTGGGAACAGAGAAAAATGGAGGTGAGAATAACATGCCCCATGAGCAAGGGCCCTTACGTATTATGGCCTTATGGGCCTGATTGAACTGTCCATGTCAAGTGACAAGTTCAAGGGTTTAACTTCCTACACCAGACAAATTTCTTATACACCCAGCAATGAATAGGGTAATTCCGAAAATACCCATGTTAAAATGATTAAGTAAAAGGACCGGTTTCAAATTTTCTTATACACCCAGCAATTTATTCTTCGTCTTCTCCGCTCCTGCTTCTTCTCCGGTCCGTTGCCGCTGTATGCGCTTCGTCTTCTCCATTAGAATCCGCCATTGACTTCCATTAACGAAGGAGGAAGCTAACACCTTGCCGCCATTGTTAAATCCGTGTTCTGGCTTGTATTTTTTTTAAAATTTCTGCTATCGTTTACGTTGATTAGATATATGGATTAGGTTTGATGGTTACGGATTCCCAATCCGTTAGAAGAAATCACTGAATCC
>PYAF01005253.1:1886935-1898968 GCA_007407185.1 Glycine tomentella | reverse complement strand
AACGACCTCCACACCAAACCAACAAGCCAACAACCACCAAGAATCCAAGCTAGAACCAAGAACAGGAGCGAGAAGGAAGAAGACGCATTCAGCTGGTGTATGTGAAAATAAACAAAGCAAAACGGACAAGGGCAATATTGGCATTTTGACAAAAGTGCTGGGTGTATAAGAAATTTGTCTGGTGTATGAAGTTAATCCCCAAGTTCAAAATCTCAACAAATGACAAAAAGACTAAAGTACTGGTCAAGAACAAAAAAAATGGAGCAGGCCAAGAAAATATATTACTATTTTTACAGGAGAAAATCACGTTTGACATGGTCAATTGATCTATTTCGCGTTGGTATATTTCTTTAAAGAAGCTATATTTTAATATTATTATAATCTTACCCAATTTAAAATTTGACATATCAAGTTAAATTAGTGGACCCATGACTAATATTTTTATTCAAAAATTTAGTTTTGCAACCTATTTCTTAATTTTGTATCTAATTCAATAAAACATTCATAATTTATAATAAATATTCTCTCATAATAAATTGTTATATTTCTTTTAACATATTATGCACAGAAAACTTACTAATTTAGGAAAATGAATTATGTTGATGAGTCATGTTATATATTTCTTTCTTTTTTTAAAGAAAAATATATATTTCTTTCAGAAAAAAGATGTTATATGTATATATTTCTATATTTACAACATGTGGGGATGTACGTAAAAAATAAGGCTGTTGAAGGGTGGTTCAAAAACTACTAGTTAAATGATAAGTTAATACACTTTGGAGAATGATTGCTTTCTATAATGTGCTAAATGCTTGATTTCTTTGTCAACGTTGGATCATGATTTGATTTGGCTTGGGCAATATGTCGTGCTCTTGGGAAAGCATCAGGGTTTTGCGCCAACGTTGTTGCCCTTTTTTACACACAATATTATGATCAATATATCTTTGGATGAGATATGGTCATCTTAAATAACAATTTGACAAAGTTAGGTCGAGTCAATGAGCATTGAGGATACAGAGCAGAAGTGTCATACGTTAGTAGCATTCATGGGGCCATATAAATGATATAAATGACATAATGAAACAGGTGAGTTTGCTTACCAACTTAAAATACAGAAATGGTAATAATGGTTCTATCATTTAAAACAGGCTTAACTTTTTTTGTATCTGTTACTTACAGTGGGATAGTTATATAGAAAAAGAAAGAGGAAAGAGAGAACAGAAGTTTTTTAATTTAAATTGTTCATATTGTAATAAGATCAGTGCATAGATACACGCATATATACCTTAAAAATAGCAGGGTACGTGCTTGCAGGTTTTGTATGAATAATCTTGAAAAGCTTGAAATAAATTTATTTATTTTCTCACACTCTTGGTTAAGCCATTGTACCAGAAGCCATAAAAAGGCCTTCAATTGTAATAAAACAATCATTTTGAAGTGTATATATACGTATCAATATGAACTCTACAGTGTGCTCTATATATATTCCCGAACCCACGTGGTTTCTCATCAAAATTAAAGACAATATTTAGTGTCAATATGTATGCACATGTAGCTAGCTGAACGATTTAAGCTAACATTTCATAAAATATGCATATTTTGCTGTTCAGTATATGTATGGTCTAGTGTCTTTCTGAAGGTCTTGAGATTCCTTGACTACGTTTAGAGTAGAATTAGCGAGACAAATTTAACAGTGGCTAAATATGGAACAGAGAGTAGGTAATGGTGGGTAATGGGTTATTTACTATTTAGTTCACCGGTCCCTCTGGTTCCTATTCAATTGTTTCATTCAAATGGAATACTGCTAGCATCTTTGCCAATTACAAGTGGTGATATATTTGGCAAGGGTAACATGTAGCCTATTGCCATCCTCGGATAGGTGACATGGGCCACAAATTCTTCATTCAATCCTTTTACCTAACCTATTAATTAACAGAGATGACCATACTTATATAGCCTCATATTAACTATTAAGCAGCTGCTAGCTAGGAACATGATAGTAGACAGAAGTTTATGAAATTTTAAGGATCTTGCTAAGGAGGTTATAAAAGAATCAACCATTGAGCGCGCGTAGATCAACTGGTATGAGATTATTCTAACTTAACCAGATGTCTCGAGTTCGAATCTTGTACATGCAACTGCATTGAATAATCAATGGAAAAGTTTTGTCATCCATAATGATTCAACTTGGATGCAACAGGATTGCCTTAGTGAGGTTTTCTATTTGGTAACATACATTTAGAAATTAGGGTGGGAGGAGTTAGTTGGCAATACATTTATATAAAAAAGAGTTACTTTTATGAATCAGTATTCTAATAACACTTATTACTACAATAATTCAAATTTTAAATTGAATCTCTGTATTTACTATTTTAACAGCAAAAACTTCATCAAAGGCATTAACAACGGTCATAACTCTCCCTCTACAAAGGCTAAACTAGAAACTGCATAGAGAAAAGGAACTGATGGTGTCCATCCTTCGATTTGAATTGGTGACAACACAGAGTACAACAAAGTTGCTGCTGCAAAACAATTAAAGCATGACAACGGCCTTGGTAGCGACTTTATTATCTTTCATTGCTTCTTCCTTTATATATGTTGAATTTGTCTAATGGCAATCCGTTGAACAAATAATCGTGGCCACAAATTAACTTCTAACCTATTAAAGTATATACGTAGTAAAATGTGTTTTGTTTTCCTCTTTAAATTGATGAAGTACTTGCGGTCCTAGTGGATCATATTAAGCATGCATGATCAAATACCGTGCAGTAAACAAAGCCGGGACTGTTACTATTTTGTGCCCTCATGCATGAAAGGATATGTATGATATTGGATAGAATGAATATATATAGCATAAGTACGTACTAGTATAATTATACATAAATAATTAAGATTTAAAGCTACCCAATCACTTAAAAATTCAAATTATTTATGCATTTTAACCTTGGGCGGCATTCATAATATAAGACCTAATATAGATCATGTTATAACCTTTAAAAAAACTCACTTCTTGTTTTAACTTTGATCTCATTCATAATATAATATAACAAATATTTATTTTTCTCATTTTTACATAAAAAAATTCTCACAACATGAGAATTACATGAAGTCATAGCAACCAACAATTCATGTATAATTGAACATCAAAGTCTCCTCCTCGTAAGTCATACCCTCATACTAATTTATTGGGAAAAAATTTTTGGTAATAATGAGGCTGGTATGATCATTCAGCAAAATAATAAGTTGATCATTAGGTTATTTTCTCCCTCTTTTCCTTAAATTTTGTAACTGTTATATGAATATCATTTTAACTATATTCAAAATGATGTCCTAATTAAGATCGATTCTGTTAAATTGGATGTTTCATATTACAGAAATGACGTGTAAATGGCCCTTCAACAGACACAAACACAAAAAAAGTCTCTCAAAGCGTTTGATCTTTGACGTATTTTTTAAATTAAAATTCTAGATTTTTCAACTTCAACATAAACTCTACTGCTCTAACACGCACTCTTTTAGACATATATTGTGCATGGAATAGCCAGCGCTCCTCTTTTCTTTTGTACATTGCCCTCACTTGACCAAAATTCCATCAGAGTCATCTATGTCCAGTTCCTCTAACTGTACAACTCATTATCTGGAATTATGACCATTGTCTTTATCCAACTCCACACACAGTATTGCTCATATTTGAATTTTTTTGTGACAAAGATATTTAACTCATGTTTGGAATATAAATTGTTACTTTGCAAACTGACTACATATTCTAATTTTTGGGTAAACTGTCAGAACTAAAGGATGAATGATTAAATTGGCATGTCATGCTTAAATAACACAATCTCTAATACTCATTTATATGTATATATATATATATATATATATATATATATTCTTTTTCATCTTCTTCAGAGTAAATGGATGGCGGGATTTGTTAGAATACAATAGGTAAATTCTCTATATTTGTGTATCTCTAAGTCACCTCATTTTCTAATTTCGGGAATAATAGATTTGAACAATTAAACTTTTATTTTTATAGAAAGGAAAACCAAAATTTACCCACCAAAACCGGCGGAAGAAACAACAATTTATTACATCTTTCACTTTTTATTATATTTGGCATTTCACATGTCAAGACTTTGAAATAATTTGTAATAAACCATGCAAGAATATTCTGATGTTCATCTTTTTGTTGTGATATCATGACGCAGATAGTTTTGGGAGACAGAAGTCAGCAGAAGGCATTCAAGTACACAGGAATCACTTGTTTTAATACAGGTTCCTTCGCAATTGACAACACATTTGTGGCATATCGTCCCTGCTCTCAGGAAGTGGAATTGTTAGCCTTGCCGTAAACTCAGCAACATAAAAAAAAAAAGAACCAGTGTTGCATATCGTCCCCGCTCTATTTGTCTGCCATTTCCTTTTAAAAGCTAGACATGTCAACACTGGTTCTTTTTTTTTTATTTTTTATGTTGCTGAGTTTATAGCAAGGCTGACAATTCCACGGACAATATGCCATAAACGTGTCGTCAATTGCGAAGGAACCTGTATTAAAACAAGTGATTCCTGTGTACTTGAATGCCTTCTGCTGACTTTTGTCTCCCAAAACTATCTGCGTCATGATATCACAACAAAAAGATGAACATCAGAATATTCTTGCATGGTTTATTACAAATTATTTCAAAGTCTTTGACATGTGAAATGCCAAATATAATAAAAAGCGAAGATGTAATAAATTGTTGTTTCTTCCGCCGGTTTTGGTGGGTAAATTTTGGTTTTCCTTTCTATAAAAATAAAAGTTCAACTGTTCAAATCTATTATTCCCGAAGTTAGAAAATGAGGTGACTTAGAGATACACAAATATAGAGAATTTACCTATTGTATTCTAACAAATCCCGCCATCCATTTACTCTGAAGAAGATGAAAAAGAATATATATATATATATATATATATATATATATATATACATATAAATGAGTATTAGAGATTGTGTTATTTAAGCATGACATGCCAATTTAATCATTCACCCTTTAGTTCTGACACTTTACCCAAAAATTAGAATATGTAGTCAGTTTGCAAAGTAGCAATTTATATTCCAAACATGAGTTAAATATCTTTGCCACCAAAAAATTCAAATATGAGCAATACCGTGTGTGGAGTTGGATAAAGACAATGGTCATAATTCCAGATGATGGGTTGTACAGTTAGAGGAAGTGGACATAGATGACTCTGATGGGTTATGGTAGCAACAAGCTGCAATTTAAACCCAAAATCCGTTAGTTTCGAGATTCTAGAAACCAAAAGTTACCAGGTAAATAAATTAGAAAACACGAGGTACAAACTACATGTTCAAAATGATCACAAGTCTCTTCTGTAGAAGGAGGCATCAAACATCATCGGCGCATTCTATACAGCATATCCTGGCGGAAAAGTACAATTTCTTGGGTATAAAATTTGACCCTGTAGCCAAACCGATATGTGTAGTAAAAACAATGAGTTTCCATACCAATTATAAAGCACAAAATTAATGATGTCCCATGGAATAATATTTAAATGTAACATTAACCTGCAGGGGTTACTAGAAAATATGGCATTGGGAATGTGCTTTTGGAGCTCTTCAGTTAAATATTTTGGTAAAGCACGTCTAGGAAGAACATTTGAAGGACCTGGATGAAATTGCTGAAAGTGAAGCATAACATAGGAAGAAGAAAAATAGAGATCGTGAGTAATTATCAACAATGTCAATACCTGCATCATCAGGACCTGGAATAAACAGAAATTTACTGTGCTCTTTTAGTCGTGTATGGGCAGCAATCATTTCCCCCAGCTGACCACCAAACTGCATTCTGCATATTAAGGTTTCTAATGACTTTTATCCTTACATAATACATATCCTTTTTTAAGCAATAATATAAATAATGACAACATTGTTTATTAAAACTAATTATAATGACACGACACATCAAATAAGATAATCTAATCCCAGCTATACTTTCCTAACTCCATACTTTTAGTTATCACTGTTAATGAACAAAATACAAACATCGTAAGTGGAATTCACCTGAGGCTTGAATAAAAATGAAATGAAAGGTTGCATGGCTTAGAAGAGAAGTTTCCCATGAAAACAAATAAGGAAGGAACCACTTTCTCCTTCTCAAAGCCATCCAGAACAGCCACTAGCTTTTTCAAAGTCTTCTCCAGGAAAAACAGCATCAAGATTACATCAAGGCACATAATGATAACAAGGTGCTTAAGGAAAGGAAGAAAAAAGACAAACAAATCAACATTTCAAATTACCTCTTCATTGTCTAGCCAAATATCAGAAAGTATAACAAACATGTCATTTACAGCTTTTTTCTCCATCTCTGCCAGTCTAATCTATTTAAAAAAAAAAAAAGGTATAGGAATGATACATTTTGTGGGAGTATGATACCAAACAAACTTTAGGTTTCGTAACAATAATAAACTTTTATCAGCTTAATACAAGGAAGGACATTAAGGATACAGTTTCCTCTTTAGTAAAAGTACCCCCCACCAAAAAAGGCATGCCCTGCAAGTAGTGTAACTGACTTATCTCTCTCCTCCAAAGGAGGTAATCCACATGTTAAGACCTGCAGAAAGAAAAAAAGAAGCACTAGTTATGTAGCTAATAAAGTGAAAACATCATAAGTCATAACAAATGGATTAAAGTTGTCAAGATGAAATCAACTCCAACAAGTCCAAGAACATCATCAAATTTTATCAAGATTCAAACAAATAGGCAACAATTTTCTAAGCTTCCGTACATTAGGAATGCAAGAGCCAAGAAAGCATTTGAAAACGGAAGTTAGAGCTGCTCATTCCTTAGCTATTAGAATCCTCCAAGGTCATCAATAGCCAAGTATATATACAAGAAATTCCAGTGTGTTTTAGAGGTTTCTTGAAACAAATCTTCTTCACCAGGCATGTACATTCAAAGGTAAAGACAATATTTTTGAAAAATGTAACATATAGGAGAGAATCAATGTTTCCCAATGCATAATTATTCTGAAGGTTAATAAATTGCTCCATACTACAAACCATTATCGACAGAAGCAATACAAAAATAAGTCTAGTAGTGACTGTCCAAGTGTCCAGTTAATCTAATCATGCATTCATGTAATTTAATTTCAAGTACAAGAACTATAAACTTTTCTTTTTTGATATTTACCAACTATGTAGCACGGATACGCCAAATTTATTTTTTTTTCAACGTATCGGACACCCATCCGATACGGATACTCAAAAAATACGTCATTTTACGTATCAGATTACCTCTTCAATTTCGAGTCTTCGACAACGCAAGGCGCTGCTCCTCCACCATCGCTTCCGGTGTCTAAAACCATGTAGACGTACCTTGCGTGTGTGCCCACGCCTATGCGCGTGAAGTACTCGCTGCTACCTTGTGCTAAGCCTGAAATGAGGGTGCTGCTGAAACTGGAGCCGGATCTGCGCGCGTGGCTTTGGTTAAGAGCTGCGAGTGCGACTACGCCTTCCACTCTCTTGGCGTCGCGTTGGAGTCTGAGCTGGAAGAGCTGCTCCGGGGTTTTGTTGGAGGAGATTGTGGTGGAGGTGAAGTGAGAGAGCTTCTTCTTCTGGGTCGAGTTCTGAGAGGGGTTCGGATTCGGGCCATGAGAGCGTGGGTGGGTGGGTGGGGGAGGGAGTGGAGGGACAAGGTTTGGGTTTGGAGTTGGAATGCGGCGGAGAGAGAGGGTCAGGGACAGGAAGATAAGGCAATTTGTTGTCTTATTCATATAAAGAATGCTATTTACACCCTCCATTTTCATAACTACACACTGCTATTTACACCATTCTATTATTCATGTATGCACCCTTAATTAGTTTGGATGTTATTAATATGAAATATACTCTATATAAAAAATATTATTTAATACTAAGCCGTATCGGGAACGTATCGAAATATTTGTATTTTTGAAGTAACGTATCGAAGTTTCGTATCGGGAACGTATCAAAAATGCCGTATCGATATCGGTGCTACATAGTTTACCAAACATTTATGCATGAAATTATGTTTTCCTAAATATGATGATTTTTAATTCCATAAACATTAAAGTTACAAACCATTGCTTTCTTATCTACATTTATTTTTTATTTTGTTTTTCTCTAAGAGATGAAATAAAGAAACTAAACCCCTCTCCTTACAAGCATATATATAGTATATACCATCAACTGATGTTTATGCAAAACTTGCCGACAACTACTTAGTTTGTACTTATGGAGACACTTGCACTCTTGTGCAAGTGGCATCACTCGACCATCATAGGTTTAGCATAAAGACAAAAGGCATATAACATCTCAGATGCAAAAACTTCATCTGGCATCAAAAAGGTTATTTCCAATATTATTTGTTTCATTCAGCTTTAGCATTTGAGTTCAGGTTTATTTAAGGGCATTCATAATGTTCATTGATGGATCAGAGAGGGAGTTTGTAAAACAAAACTTATCAGTCATAAAGCTGCTACTAAATGTTGAGTAATCTCCATCCTGAATAAACTTATCATCTTAATAAAAACATATACAGGAAGGAAAATAGAATTCATAAAAGATGCAATCATATCTTTAGTGAACTTCATGTTGAATAAATTGACTTCAGGAATACAAGAACACACAAATCAAATAACTGTTTCGTCTTACAAAAATATCACATGAAGCAGATATTGAAATGGGTGTGCTAACAAGAACCTTAAAAATACCCTCCACAAGCATCTCCCCTTCAGCCACAACTAGTGTGTTCTCTGAAAAGAGTCCTGTAGTTATCCTGTATTGCTTGTCAAAGAAACAGATGACAATACATCCATGCTTATAAAAAAATTGAGCTGTTATGAGTTATAGCATACAAAATCAGTAAAAATAATTATGAAGATAGGACAAATATATTTTAAGCACTTTGAACCAAAGTCCTTGAATCACTTGGATTTAAGCATCTCAAAAGGAAGGAAAATTTAATTTACTGTAAAAAAATTAATGAAATTATGAAGCTCTTACAAAATACATAAACAAAAAATTATTGTCAAGATACCAAAGGATATTGCATTGCACAAGTTGATTTTAACTGTAGCTGTAAGGTCTTCCAAATAGTAATGACCATCCTCCAGCTGAGATATTACTCCCATTACCCATCTTCTACCTGTTTGCCCAACCAGAGATTGAATGGGAGATAACTGGCACATCATAGCATAAAGTTACATATTAATCCTCCTCAAAAACACCAAATTGAATGTATGAATTTGAATGCACACTCGACCATAGTTAATATCCAACTGACTAAGTAATTAAAGTTCATAGCGAACCAGAGCACCCATAGTACCTCACAGCTCCCAAAATGTGAAAATTCAGATTCAAAAGCAGGCGTTGAAAAATGCTGGTCACGAGAGAGCCTCTGGAACAACAACAGAAACCTTTCCCTGTACAGATCTGATTTTGCTGATGCTTCTCCATGAATAGGTAAGCTGCCTGTGTGCCTGGAAGAAAAATATGAAACACAAGAGCATGGACCTAAATTTGGGTCATATGATAATCATGTCCAAGCCAACAACCAATAAATTGCTTAACTGGCGTATCTCATGTAAAATATAAAATCATATGGTAATTTGTGCTGCATTAGGGATGCAGAAGCAGAGTCACAGAATACACTTCAAAACTCCATTAATGTAGCATCAATTTCCCCAGGCTTTCAGTTACATATCAAACTTCAGTGTTTATGAACTGCATCTCATTTTGAATAAGAGTACAATAAAACTAACAACAAACACCAAAGATAGGTGCATCCTCGTTCAAGGCAAAGGTAAAATTTGGGGAAATTACAAAAAAAAAAAAAAAAAAAAAAAAAAAAAAAATAAACATTGGCATCTTATCAGCAGTTGCTTTTTTTTTTTTGTGATCTTTTCTAGAAAATTTTAGTTTTTAAAAAAATTATTATAATCCTTTCTAAAAAAAATTGACATCTTATCACGTGTTGCTCTAAGTCAAATAATTATTTCTAATTAGTTATTATTAAGTCACACACACATTATTTCAAATTAAACAACATTCATAGATCAGTTGAAGGAACTTCCTGCCACTCTTCATTTCCAAAATGCAAATAAAGCAAGGAACGGAAAAAAAAAAAAAAAAAAAACCTTACTCGTAGAACTGTTTTCTGCTATAGTCGTATTTATACTTGGGGATGAGGAACGCATCGACGATGCGGATGGCGGCGGCAGCATTGGAGCTTTCCTCGGTGGCTTCTAGCAACAGGCTGACCGCGCGTTGCACTGTCTCCTTGCCGATTATGGTGGATTTCCCTGCAATTTGTTCAGTGTTTGAGAAATTGAATCGAAATTGAAAGAATTGAGTTAGAGAGGTTACGAGATGCATCGATGGCGACGAGGAGGTGATCGATGTATTTGTCCTCGTCGGGGCCTTCGAAGCGAGATGCGAAGGAGATGATCTCATTGAGAGCGTCGAAGTTGAGGTTGTAGCCTCTTATCTTACACTTCTTTTTAACCTTTGTCCTGATTGAATAATCCATTTCTGTTTCAATTGCTCTTTCTGACACACTCTAAG
This sequence comes from Glycine tomentella, assembly GCA_007407185.1. NCBI lineage: Eukaryota > Viridiplantae > Streptophyta > Magnoliopsida > Fabales > Fabaceae > Glycine > Glycine tomentella. The sequence goes on along the minus strand of PYAF01005253.1, from coordinate 1,888,383 downwards.
AGGCTTGGGTTTAGTGGAAGAAACGGCGGGAAAATGAAGGAAACGAATAAGGGATTAACTTCCTACACCCAGCAAGTTTCTAATACACCCAGCAATTTTTAAAAAATGGCAATACTACCCTTGTTGCTTTTTAACATACACCCAGCACTTTTTTCTTCATTTTCTTCTTCCATGCGCCTTCTGCTTCTTCGCGTCTTCACTGTTGGTTGTTGGCTGCGTGTTGGTGCCTCTTGCGTGGTTGGTTTGGTTCGGGAGGTGGTGGTGAGCATTGGTGGAGCTTGCATTGGCCGCTGCCGTCGTCGAGGTACGTTTCTGCAACTATTCACTGTAGCAGAAGCCATACGGATTGGAAATCCGTAGGGGTGGCACGGATTGCCAATCCGTGCCACCCCTACGGATTGCCAATCCGTATGGCTTTTTTCTGTTTGTTTTGATTTTGGGTTTTTTTTTTTGGTTATTTTGAGTTGTTTTTGTTAAAAGGAATTAATAATTATTGTATTTTTCCTGTTTGAATTAAAATAACCATTAACTTTTGAATTATGAGGAAAATTTGTTTTGAATTAATGACAAAGTTGTCAAATGAATATAACCATATTTTTGTTAATGATTATTTGTTTTGAATTTGTTTGTTTATTAAGATGGATAACGATGATTGGATGCATGATGATATTATGGCGGAAGAAAATAATATGGGTGAAGACAACAGAGGTGAATCGTTTGCATTTGAGAATGAGAACTCTATGATTGATTGTTCTGATGCATTTAAGACTTCAAAGGTATTTATGTGATAAAGTAGCATATTGAATGCCAGTAAAAAATTAATTTCATGAGATTGAGCATGTATTCTGAAATGTTGTAGGTGTTTAATTCTCGTGACGAGGTATTGCAATGGGCTCGTAGTGTTGCATATGAGATTGGTTTTGTAGCTGTGATAATGAGGTCTGACACAGCAACTGGTAAGAGGGGAAGAACCTCATTTATTTTGATAGGTTGTGAAAGGAGTGGAAACTATAGAGCATTCAACAAAGATTTTGTACGCACGACCACTAGCAGCAGAAAATGCGGTTGTCCTTTTAAAAACTCGTCGTAAGTGGTGAAGGGTGGATGGTCAAGTTAATCTGCGGGTTACATAACCATTGTTTGGCTAAGACATTAACTGGACATCCATATGCTGGTCGTTTAACTGAGGAAGAGAAGGTAATTGTTGCTGATATGACTAAGTCGAGGGTTAAACCGAAGAATATTATGTTGACTTTAAAAGATCGCAATCCTACAAGTTATACAACAATGAAACAAGTGTACAATGCAAGATATGCATACCGTACTTCTATAAGAGGCAACAATACTGAAATGCAACATTTAATGAAGCTTCTTCATCGTGATATGTATGTCCACTGGCATAGAGTGAAGGACGAAAATGTTGTCCGAGACATGTTCTGGGCACATCC
>PYAF01005253.1:1841862-1886835 GCA_007407185.1 Glycine tomentella | reverse complement strand
CAACAGGTGCACCATGGTCAACATCCTCAGCGGCTACCTCTGCAGCAGGCACGTCCTCGTCTTCATCTGTCCTCTGGCGTTGTCTCCGTGCTGATGCTGTCGGTCTTCGACGTACAGCAGGTTCTTCTTCACTGGCATCTCTTGCCAAAGCCCGTCGTAATCCTATAGTCTTAGCCATAATCTGACATTGAAACCAAGTAGTTACATTACAATCATACCCATTTGGATAAACATAATCCTTTCAGATAACGAAACCTAACAAGTAGATTAAAAACCAACTACCAGCTCCATACAATTAGACAACATGCACTTCACATGTGGATCAAATCATAGTAAGCATGTCGAGGATCAAAACCAATGTAACAAGTCCATACCATTACACAACATGGTTTTCACATAACAATTCATTTAAATAGTTCATTTTACTCATAATATTACACATTATCTAGCCATCGATCAAACCATACACATGTCGAGGATCAAAACCAATGTAGCAAGTCCATACCATTACACTATTAAAACAGTACAATTTCCTCATCACATTTCAAATAACCTAATAAATGTGGATCAAACCATAGTATGCATGTCCAGGATCAAAACCAATGTAGCAAGTCCATACCATTACACTATTAAAACAGTACAATTTCCTCATCACATTTCAAATAACCTAATAAATGTGGATCAAACCATAGTATGCATGTCGAGATCAAAACCAATGTAGCATGTCCATACCATTAGACAACAAGCTTTTCACATAACAATTCATTTAAAGAGTTCATTTTACTGATAATATTAGCTTAATACCATACACATATGTCGAGGATAATAAATAATCTAACAAGTCCATACCATTACACAACATACTTTACGAATCATTCAACCATACCAATTCCATGCCAAACACATTTTAAAGCAGTTAATTTCATTCATTTTTAAAAAAAATTTAAGCAAATACTCCTACGGATTGGCAATCCGTAAGTACCCTACGGATTGGCAATCCGTAAGGCTCCCACGGATTGGCAATCCGTAAGGCTCCCACGGATTGACAATCCGTAAGCTCCTTACGGATCACCAATCCGTGGGAGCCTTACGGATCACCAATCCGTGGGATCCTTACGGATCGCCAATCCGTAGGGTACTTACGGATTACTAATCCGTGAGTCTCCTACGGATTGGCAATCCGTGAGGCTCCTACGGATTGGCAATCCGTGAGGCTCTCACGGATTGGTGATCCGTAAAGCTCCATGTTTGCAATTTCTTAATACGGATCCTTAATCCGTATGAAATACACCTTACGGATTTCAAATCCGCACGCATTGCCAAACGAAATGCACTTACCTCGTCGCCGGAAACTCCACCACCTTCGTCGCCGGAAAACTCCACCACCTTCGTCGCCGGAAACTCCACCACCTTCGTCGCCTACCACCGCAAGCCGTCGTCCAGAGCCCGAGAGAGGAGAACAAATCGCCACAAGCACGCAGAGCACAAAGGCGGAAACGATTCGAATGCTGGGTGTATTAGAACTTCAAAAAAAGCGTTTCTTTTATTATTTTAAGCAAGGGTATTTGGGGTAATTCCTAAATAGCTGCTGGGTGTATTAGAAAATTGTTGGGTGTAGGAAGTTAATCCCAACGAATAATGGGAAAAACTTTATACATCAGAAGTGCAACTCTTATTTTAAGGCTTGGTCCTCGTTGATATTTGGGCCCAAACAAAGTAGCTGATTTTTTTTTTTTTATGACAATTGAGTCTGGACGCATTTACCTTATATATCAAACATTCAACCATCCATGCTTGAGAAAAAAAGAACAAGCATCCAATTTAAGCACATAAATCGGCAGGGCTAAGAATAAAGACACAAATTAGTGTTCTGGAGACCGTTTTGATAAATAAATGCAATTGCATACTATTTTTTATCATTCAATTGCTACTATGAATGAACTTATGCGGCAACAAAAAAGGCAAGAGTACTGGAAAATTCCAGTAACTGAAAAGGATACTTTTTAGGCAAATCCTGTTTATCAAGAGTATTCTTAAGAGTAAATTTGACCATTGTAATATTTTTTTACTACTAATGTGTTGATGGGTCACTCTATATATTTCTTACAATAAAATTTACTTAATATTTTTATTGATCAAACTTTTTATTCATCAAAATCTTTTGTAGATAGTTTTTATAAAATCTCACAATTAATTTGACTGTGTTTAAAATCAATTATTATTTTTCACAAATCAACATAAGATTTGTCAACATAAAATTTGTCAGTATATTTTATCTTTATTTATACATTTTTTTAGAAACATTCCAATAAGTCATCCATAACTAATTCCATAATTACTTCAAAATAAATATGTTTAATTATAAAATTATTAAATGATGAACTACCAAAAAATATATATATTATTGATATATCTAAATATTAAATAATTTCTTTTGATCATTCTTAGTATACATTTGATCTCTTTAATTCTAATATTAATTTTAGTATGATTCATCTGAAATGTCCCACCCACAATTTTCTCGGTTATTATATTCACGTACTTTCAATTGAAAAACCAAACGATGAAGACTCAATAATTTGCAATTTGTTTGATAATATTATTTATTTGTTTGATAAAAGGTCAAGTGATAATTCCAAATAACACTCAATAATAGTGTATGTGGTACCATATCAATAGGTAATATTTTTAAAAAAAATCTAGATCCTTAAAATAAATATTATTTATCTACTTTAAAATGAACGTTAATGGAAAAAAAATAGTGATATTCTAGATTTTAGACATATGAAAATTAAATGAATAATGCTTTACATTGACCAAAAGCAAATTTCGCTCATTTTAATGGACAAAGAATAGTGATTTCAAATTTTAGAGAGACGAAAATTCATTTTTTATATAATAAGCAAAATCAAAACTCACTCATGGGACTCAATCCATATTATTCCTAAGATATATCACGTTTTAATCTATTAAAAAATAAATAATATATTCTTATATGTTGATTTGAAGATAAATTCATATATTTAGAAAATAAAATCTTTTAATGAACCTTATATTACTTAATTATGGTCTTCAAATGTGATATCGATCAGTTCTCATTTTTTTTTTCATTTGTAATTTGTGACTTTACTAATGTTTAGTAGAGTTTAGTTTTAATATATTATTAATGTAATTTTTATTAACTAATTAGAAATAATCCAATTATAAGTTTTAAAACCATTATTATAAAAATTAACAATCCTACAATATGTATGAATTATTAGACAACATGAAAATCCTTGTCCTGTCAACGTATTTAATTAAATTTTATTTAGCATTTGTTTTCTATTTTATTTTTATTCATTAATTATTTTTAAATTTTTTTTTCTATTTAAACTTCTTGTTATCCTTCAAATTACAACGTTAATTGCTTTTAATTTTATATTAAATTTTGTTTTTCATCTCAAATCTCATTTTTTACACGTTAAATCAAGTTTTTGGTAAACGACTCCCTTAAATATGTCATCAATGTTTATTTTTTTTATCTTGTATATGAAGAATATTTTCTTGAAAAAGATTAAACTTGTGTTGATAATTTTTAGATTTTAAGGGTTAGTTTAATAACTTCTAGTGATGAAGGTACGTGCGATCCTATATTATAGTGAGGGAATGTGCATCTGCAATCCCTCATTTTTAAAAATCATAAGTAAATTGTTTTGGCAGAAAATTATAAATAAAATCTTATATTTCTGTACTTTATCTTCTCCGATTTTGATATATATGCACATGCATGCTGAATTCAGTGAAATATACTGCTACCAAAATTATCCAATGCATTAAGGTACACACAACAATAGGCGCTACCAAATCACGTAGGCCATTCATATGATTGTGCGTTTTTGTTTTGAACGCTTTTCAGGACAAAGAAAACAAATGCTAGTTAATTACTTATCGATAGGGAGTAGTTGTGTCTAGTAGAATTTAGAAAAAAAAAAAAGTTGGGTATAGTAGAAAAGAGTGTGTTTGGATTTTACATAGGTTTAAGCAAATTTTCATTTTCAAGAAATTAAACTTCAATGACCTTGTTTTTGTTTTTGTTATCGATACGGGTCAGATTGGTCCAAGCCTACAAAAAATGTAGGTTAGGCCGGACTGACCCACTTTTACAAAGTAAGTTAAAAATGTTAGCCCACCCCACTTTAAGGTGGATTAGTGAACTAGCGGGTCAACCCGGCCTATTTAATAAAAAATAATTATTTTTCTTAAAAAAGACAAAAAAAATTATTTAAGTTATGCTAAAAATTAAGAATAAATTACTTTAATACCTTACCTCACATGATTTTTTGATGTTGAATTTCTATGATTTTAATTACAATTTTTTATGAATAAAATAGTTAACTTGTATTTTTTTTTGAAGCGCTTTTGGTTGACAAGTTTATGTGTAATTGTGACAGAATGTGAGAAATAAAGCTCAAGTCGTCTAGAAACAAAATAATGCCCCTCATGTGTTGTCTCGTGGAAGTTATGATTTATTAGAACAAAAGTTAATGAAAGAAAAATAGAAGAAACGATTGGAGGAAGCAGCCCAATCCGGGAGCAAAGAAACAATCGTTCATCCTCCATCTCCTATTAAACGACACGTGAAGTGGAAGATGGCTCGCATGAAAAAATCAGAAGAGATGACATCTGAGGCGGCACGTGAGATTGCAGAAAGGATTGTAAGTTAAGTTTTTCTCAATGGTTATTAGTTATAAAAAAATAACAAATTCGAAAACTCGTGTAGTATTTATGTTGATTGCAGGATACCTTGGAAGAGCAATCAACACAAGGTAACTTTGTCGCCAGGGGACGTGATGATGTATTGACCGCTGCCATTGGACGACCAAAGCACTCAGGCCGTGTCTGTGCAATTGGAGCCGGTGTGACGATCAAATAATACTTCGGACCAGCTTCAAATAGCTCTCGCACGTCTAAGTCCATGAACCCAGAAGACTTGGATCGATTGAAACAGAACATCAAGGAAGAGCTGAAGCAGTCGATCACTGAAAAAGTGACTCAACAAGTCATGTTGTCCTTCAGCCACATGCAGTCTTAGATGCAGTACCAGATGCAATCTCTGGGATTCATATCTGCCCTTGAGGTCAAGGTTGGTCCTTTTGGTGCCCATATCAGCATGAAGGAAATTTGTGTAGATCCCTCGGGGCAGGACCCAGACATGAGTGTATCAGGCAAGCGTGGATTGTATATTGATGACAATCCCCCCCCGCTTAGTTGCCCTTGGAAGACTTTATGAGGGATCGACAACTGTGCACAATGTCCCTTTTGCCAATGATCAAGTGAAGGTGGGTATTGAGCAAGTTAGAGATGCTGATGCTTACGTCTCTATACCCACTGAAGAGGTCCAGTTAGTGGGTCAGGCCCTTAACACCTTTCTTGCTTGGCCAACACATCTTGTACAGACTATTTCGAGAAAGGTATTTCCTTTTTGTTGTGTTTATTATCATTCAAAATAGATTTGTTACATATAAAGTGTGTATTGTCATTGATTTATGTTTATTAACTGTGTAGGATAAACAAGGAGCTAAGGGACTGACAAAGCCTGTACATAAGCCGAAACCTGATGAGGATCCTCTATACGAGATCGCATTGACGATCCCCCAGCTATTCCTTAGGCCTATGCAGGTGTCGTGGGATACTACTGTGTTTGGGGTGTATAATAGCGATGTCCCCTTGTACATAAAATATGAAGATATTTCTGAAATAATACACGGTGGTCAATGTCTCAACATCTTTGTGTTACGAATGTGGATTCTGTAAGTAACTTTACATTACAGTCAATTAAATTGTTGATTGTTTCAAATGAATGCATAATTCACTTTATTTTAAAATAATAGACATATGAATGACTTAAGTCTGCAATCGGATACTGTCTCTATATATGGATTCCTTGAGCCACAATTTATACAGAGATCTGGCCAATCGCAATTTGAATCTGAAGACTATATTAAGAAATGGATGCAGACTTCACAGAAACATGTATACCTAGCAGTGTACTTGAATGGGTAAGTAGAATCATACAAATCAAATTAAATAACTAATGCAGTATAATAACTTAATGTTCTCTAATGTAGTGCACATTGACAATTGGTTGTTATTTGTCCTAAGGACAATGTTATCGTGTGGTTTTGTTCCTTACACAATAAGCTAGATAACTACTTCAAAGGAATTATTAACGGGTAAGTTGTAATTTCTAAGACATTTCTTTATTATTGGAAAGACATGAATATGTTAGTTTTACATTATGCATCCATGTTTTTCTTAATTAGTGCTTTGAAGGAATTCAACGATACTCAAGGAACTAAATTTAAGGCAACTCCTAAATGGATTGCAGTTAAAGTAAGTCATTTAAATAATGATTGATGTCTTCAAAATTACTTTTATTACTATTTACACTAATTTTCGTTTAACTTTGAATATGTTATTCAATTTAGTGTAATAAGCCAAAAGGAAGTACTAAGTGTGGCTATTATGTCATGCATTGGATGTTAACGATAGTACAAGGAGGCTTTAGGGATAACTGGGACATGGTAATTGTTTATTTCAAAACTAATTTTATTTGTTATACTTATTTTTATTTATACTTATTAAGTTATGTTTTATTATATCATGCAGTATTTTACTGATTCAAGACTATTGGAATCAGAGAGATTGAAGGCAATTCGGATTGAGTGGGCAAGATTTTATCTTAAAGTTAGAAATGAAACACTAAGTGGTTAAGGGATTTTTAAAAATTGTATAAATAGTTTGTTACGGATAAACAATAAACTATCTTTTATTTAAAGCTCCAGTCGATCTGCTATCTTCTTCTCCACGAAATAACCGCCCCCAAAGATAGGAGATACGGTTAGTATCTTCTGGTTGCTAAAATCTCCGCATATCAAGGAAAGAGGCTTCACGTTCAACCGCTTGGCTTGAGATAATGGGCCTCAACCACCGTTATCAGCGTTCAGGTATGATCTTATAAATACTGTCTCAGCCATGGTGAAAGGTACACAATTCTGACTCTCTCTTTCTCTTTCACACAAGCACACACCGCACCCCCCCCCATCGTGCCGTGTTCTTTTGCTGTGATCATCTTCCTTGAGTTGCTTCATCTTCATAAGCTTCTTAAGAGAGAGAGAGTTTGATCCAACATAAAATCATCCAACACCACCTATTGGACATTTCTGTTCTCACTGAGCAGAACATAGTGTAATTACAATCGCTTATAGTGTATTGACATTATTGTTTTCTTTGACTATTATAATTTGAAGTAACTTTTTATTGTATTGTGAAACTATATGCCTGAATTGGTCTGTTTTTTGATTTGCAGGTTTGGGTAATATTAAAAAATAGATAATAGATTAAAAAAAACTACAAAAATAACATCAGTTTTTTTTCTTTCTAAAAATTGATATTGTTTAATACACAACAACATCAGTTTTTTTTAAGTGATGTTGATTTACAAAAAACAACATCAATTTTTTCTAAAAACTCATGTCGTTTAATGGACAATATCAATTTTTTCTAAAAACTGATGTTGATTTACAAAAAATAATATCACTTTTTTTTTCTAAAAATTGATGTTGATTTTCACAAAAAACATCAGTTTTTAAAAATTGATGTTAATATTAGTATTTTTAACATCACTGGTTTCAACATCGGGTAAAAATCGATGTTAAAAGTCTAAAATAATTGATGTTAAAAGTGTATTTTCTAGTAGTGGATTCTCTTATCAATCCAAAGATTATTTTGATTCCATTAGGAATGAGAATTTAAAATATCACACATTGATCAATCAATAATCAATATGTGTTGTATTCCATGTCATCATTTCTCTATAGACAAAATAAACACACTTAAGAGTTCCACAATATCAATTAAGTTATTAGTTCCACAATATCAACGGAGTTGTTATTCTTCACAATCAAAGTTTGAATCCATGTTAAAAAATGTATAAAAATTTAATATATGATCATTTGAACAAAATTGTCAAAAAGATACGTGGAGGAAAACCTTCCCAAACAAAGTAAATAGTTATCTTAAAAAAAAGTTATTTAGAAAAGATGTATCTTAATTTATTTTTTCCCTAAAAATTTCTGGCCCAACTTTCGAATTAATTGGCCAGTTAAAGTTCCAAATGGGGATTGACTAAGGTTACCTTATAATAGAAAAGAATGGCCATTAGATTTCATTTTATAAAGTATTTAAAATACAAATGAATGAATTTCTGGCAAAATGCGTATTTTGTGTGATATAATATTTTCCTTTTTATTTTCATATAATTTGGATCTTTTTATATATATTTTATTTCACTATAAATTATCTAAACAATAAAATGACTATTTTATTTATTTCATCTTATTATTTTATTTTTTCATCTCATCATATTCTATTTCACCCATCACTAAATATCCAAACATAATAATCACAAGAAGCATTTTAACGTTTTTCTACATAATAAGAGACAAATTTAGAAAACATATAAAGGAGAAAAAAAACTCATATGCATAATTATATGATAAATTAAAGTTATATTTTTATATAAAAATTTAATTTATTGCTTTAAAAAAGACTTAATTACACTTTCAATCTTCATACTTTAATTTGTATACAATTTTGATCGATCTCCTTCTAATTGTTCATAATTAGTTTTTATAGTTTTCTAAATGTTAGTAATTAAAATAAAGTCATTCATCACATATCCAATCTAATAATTAGTAATAATATAATGAAAATATAATGTGTGTTGATTTGTACAGACTCATAAAGAAAAGTTATATAAAATTTTAGGCAAAAAATTAAAAATAATACAAATTAAATAAAAAATTGGCAAAATGGTGCAATGGGGAAAGAAATTTGACATTTGGTTTCCGTCTGTCTCTAAATCGGTCTCTAATTCGATCGCTAACACATTTTTATAGAATATTTGGTTTTTCTAAAAATCCGTCTCTAATTCTGTCTCTAACTCGATCTCTAATTCAGTCACTAACACTTTGCTCCTTTGGATTTTTAAAAATCCGTCTCTAATTCAGTCGCTAACACTTTTTTTTACAGAATATTGTGTTTTTTTTAAATGTGTTGTGACCATAATATTGTGATTTTATAACCTTTTTGAACTGAAAACGTTTAAAAATTTATAGTATAATTTTGGTAAATAAATATACCAAAAAAATTAATTAATTTGGGCTAATTTTTTATTAACTTTATTGTTCAAATTAATTACTGTATATAATTAAATATGCATATAATTTTTAATTCACCCATGACTGTTTAAGTTGATATTTTTATTTTTACATCTTAATGTCTGCAAAAAATTAGTCCAAATTAGGTGTACGATATGTCTTTCAAACGGTCATAACTCAAATTAGGTGTACGATATATCCTTTAAACAGTTATAATTTTTGATAGAAATGTCCGATGGAGGCGTACGATATATCAAAACGCTCGAAATTCAGAGAAGTAATTTGACAAATTTATCACTAGCATGCAATTCAATGATTTAATAAAAACAAATTAGAAAACAAGAAATTTTTTGGGTGTTCGAAGATTAAATCACAATTTTGAGGCACTTAGAGGCCTCTTTTGGGAATTTTTTTTGGGCAAGTCCTTTTTGGGACTTGCCAACGGCTTCTCCTCTCAATTTCAAACGCGTGGCCACCGGTTTCGTCTCAATCGGATATCGCAGTCGAAAGTTATGGCCTTCCGAAGTTTTCATTCACACCGCGCCCCGTCTGCATGCTGCCACGTGTCACATGCTGGTGAAACACGCACAATCTAGGCGTGTTTAAACACTCCCAAACCAGGCGTGTTTGGGTGCACCATTTGTCAAAATAGTTCCCCAGCTGCACCATTTGCCAAATTTTTTTATTTAAATGTATTAAATTTAATTTTTTGTCGATATTTCATATATCTATTTTTTGTGTGTGAACATTTAACTTTATTCATTACTTAACAATTTTTTCTTGATTTTACATAAGAGATTACGCAATGATCAAGAAAATAGTTATTGAAGTATGAGTGAAATTGTAAAAGAATATTATTTTATGTATGGGTGAAACTCTATTTTTTTTTTCTTTCTCCTCATTCTTATTTTGGGTATAATGGAGTGAAAAATTTATATTAAAAAAATGTTTCTTCTTTTCTTATGTTCTTTGTTTGAAAAAGTTTATTTTATTTACTTCTTTTATTTTCTTCTCATTATTTGTTTTTTTGGTGAGTATATGATGAATGAATATGATATTTAAGTTGAAAGTAGTCGATTATTTAATTAAAAAATTTCGTGATTATAGTGATGTGTAAACATACACTTTTAAAATTAAAATGAGTATATGAATATAAAAATTATTTTTCCTTTAGAATTTTCTTAAAAATATTTTTGGATTCATTTTTGTATACATATTTTCATTTTAAAATAAAAAATTTATTAATTTATAAAATGATTTCTATTAATTTAAAAAAAATTAAGTTATTTTAAAAACCAATTTTCTGTATTTATTTTTAATTATTTATATATTTTATTTTCTTTTACAATCTTTTTAAAATTATTTTTCTTCATCAGTTTTAGTTTTAACATTAACATATTAATATCTAAAACAGAAATGAGTTTTTATTTTTAAAAGTAGTTCAATTACACACTTGCACAATTATGGGACCATCTAATATGGGTAGTTTTAAAATTACCTTCAGTTGTAAAAATTAAATAATTAACAAACCAAAATAAGTTTTAAAATTTTGGAAAAAAGGAAATTATAAAAAACTGGATTTCAAATTATTTTTTTATAATTTTTTAGATATTTAGAGTTTAATTTTTTTTAAAAATAATTTTAAAATTAAAAACTTACATTTTATAAAATTATTACTGAAACTGAGTTCAGAAAAAAGAAGAATTTGGAATACCCATTATGCTAATTTTCCAAAAGAATCAAAAATTTAGAATCCATTTTTCTCAAGAAACAAACGAACAACACGCATTGATCCATGGACATAAAGAAAGAAAAAAATAGTGAAGCGATGATGTGCATACACAGTATGCTGCAGCAGGAATTGAAGGGACTGTGATCTGAATGGAATTGGCGTTGGCGTTGTAGTTAAGGAATGAAAATCAGATTCAAAGTTACTGGCTTTTCTCTCTCATTCTTCCTTGGTTCCTAAATTTTAAAAAACAAATTTGCATTTTTTTTATTTAAAAAATTATAATCCAGGCATACCAGTATGCTAGATTATATACTCATGCATAAAGTCTATAAAACAATTATTCATTATAGTTATTATTTATTATTATTTTTTGTATCCCCATAACATTTCATGTCTTTCTTTATTTTAATTATTATTCGACATGTTCATTAATTTCAATTTTACTTCTTGTTACTTTTTATTTTCCCTCGAAATATGTACAACTTCAAAGAATGTAAATCAAACTATGTTTTCAAAATTATTTAAAATTTTATTTTACTTCAGTAATGAGTTACTCATAAAATTTCATTTTCTATTTGCATAATAATAAACTCCAATTTAAATTATTAAAATACAATATAAAAATTTAATAGAATATTTGATTTACATTGCAAAATATTGGTCACGTGATTTGTAAAAAAAAATATTGGTAACATGAAAATAATGATATTTAATTTTTCATTTATTGAATTTTGGACTAAAAATTCATTATTTTTTATTTTTCAAATTTAATTTTAAAATATTATTGTATTTTATTATTTGAAATATTTAAAATTAAAATTACAATAATATATAATCATTAAAGCTTAAAAAATCAATAAACATAAATTGTCAAAGGAGAGAAGAGAAAAAATATGAAAAAAAATATTTTATATTGTTTTTAAAATTAATTAATAAAATACGTTAATATTTTTAAATTGAAATTTGAGAAACAAAATAATGAAATAATTAAAATCTTGTTCAAGATGATTTTTAGTTTATAATTTTGAAATTTCAAAAAACTCAACCCAATTTTAGTTTATTTTTTAATTTGATAATCAATTTTAAAATCATAAATAATTTAACCCCAAACTCTTTCCCTCTTTGATCTCAATTTCTCTCTGGCGACACCTATCTTCCCCCTCCTCGATGACACCCCACTTCCTTGACCACCATCGTTGTTGTCCCATCACCTTACACCAATGAAACCGCACCACCTCCTCAAAACTACATGTGACCAAGTAGATCTTGATTAAGGGAGAAATTTTAGATCTTGGGAGAGAGACAAAAGGAGATAGTGGGTGAGAAAGACAAGGGGGAAGAGGAGAGAGCGGTGGTGGGTGGGCAAGAAATAGAAAAAAAAGGAGATAGTAGTGGTGGTAGATGAGCATCTGCGCATGAGAAAGAGCGGTTGTGCAAGAGAGAGGGCAGTGACGTGAGAAAGAGCAACAATGCAGAGAAGAACGAAGAAACTTTCGATTAGGGTAAAACAAAACCAACACCACAAATCCTAAAACCTTTTTATTTTGTGGTTTATGGTGAAAAAAAATTAAAATCTAGTAAAATTTAAACTTAGAAACTGATTTACTGGAACACCTGTTTTAAAATAACATTTCAAATCCAAAAATCATAAATTGGCAACCACCCTAAACAAGGTCTAATTCAAAAAAAAATAAAAAACAAATAATTTTTATTTTCTTAAAGAACAAAATGTTTGTTATGCTTAATATCTTTAATTTGGTCTGTATTTGTATTCAAACATTTTAAAATGTTGGCATTTAGTCCCTGAACAAATATTAGACTAGTCAAGGTCCCTGAAGTTTTATTTCATCAAGGTTTTAGTTGCTCTGATCCTAGACCATCACTTACATTGAAACTATATAAATTCTGAAATCGAAGAGATGCATTCTTGGAGAAGTTTGAATTTCTGACGATCAGCTATCTTCAACAAAATAAACAGTATGTCAGCAAATTCACTTGCATCTTGCTTGCAACTAAATGAGCCTCCACATACACATTGCTCAGCCAAATGTGCAGCTTTCACCTGATGGCACCTGGTACACACCAGATCTTGCAGGTGGTATAGCCGATCTCTCTGCCTTACATTTTGAAGAAGAGCATTTTCCATCACCTCACGATCATAAGGCTGGCCACACTGTGGCACTGCACAACGCCACTCCTCAGTTAATAAATCCGAATCACGCCACAAATCCAAGTCTCTGCAGTCACCACAATAGCTGTACCCAAAAAGGAAAAATTAATGTGAATACAGAGATCTTAATGCACTTCTTTTTAGACCGTGATTAACATTGTTGGATCCAACATATAAAGACAATGGAAAATTCATCCGTATAAATCAGGATTACTGCATAAGCTTACAAATTCCAAGGGACACAAAGACAATGTTATCTTAAGAAATATAGTATTGCTAACAAATGCCTTGAGAGATCGAGTTAAAGAACAATAAATGTCCTTAGGGCATTGTCCAACATTTGCCTAAGAAATAATAGATAGATAAACCCCAACCCTACAAGGCAACAAGCAATTGCATAGTGTTGGGAGAAACGACACCACCAAAAAGACCTTGGCTGTTTCTAATTTTAAATGAATTTATGTTAGCAGTAACCCCTCTTAAGCAAGAAATTTACACAAACCACAAACATGGGCCCATAAAAAACGACCAGACATTATAAGGAACAGTCAATGGTTTTTATTAAACAAAATTCAATAGTTTGGTAAACAATTAATAACAGGTTTGTAGGCACTTGGAGGAATAGACAAACTCGAGCAAGAAATCTTGTCTTCCAATAACAAAAACTTATTAACTCCTAAAACTAATAGATAATCAAAATCTGTATATTTTTTTTTTTTTTACCTGCATGTGACATTGAACAAGATGGACTTAAAAGGATCATAAAAGTTATCTTCTGAAGTAACCAAGTTAGCTTCTGAAGTAACCGCGTTAGCAGCAACATATTTGAGCAATTTTTTTTTCAGGACCTGCAAGTGGAGGACACAATCAGACCTATTGTTTTGCTCACCAAAATGTAGAGACCAAAAAATCAGCAGCAGATGGAGAAAAAAGCCATTCGACTTAAATTACTTGGGCAAGGAATTACTTGGGCAAGAAATAATAGATAGATAAACCCCAACCCTACAAGGCATTTGAGAAAAAAGCCATTCGACTTAAATCAGTAGTTAACTAACACTCAGTTCCCACTAATCAGGTTATAATCAAATCAATACTTAGCTTTCCTTCTATTATATATCTGCCCCCACCTATTCTTGTATCTATCAATGGGAAAAATGTACTTTCCAATGCAAAAATCACAAAGCAGCGGGGGAGTTGCTTTTGCGTTGCGTGAAAAAGAACACAGACACAAACACAGTCTTAGTAATGTCAACACACTAAAGGAAAATAAGTAGAAAAATGAAGCAGCATTGCTCAAACAATTATTACCAAAACTTCATGCTCCACACTTTGGTCAAGGGCGAGGACATCACAAACGTGCTTGATAAATTCCAAGGAAGCATCCCCTCTATGGACATCACCAGTAAGTTGAGGAAGGCCCGATGTACTCTGGTTGTTTTCTGATTTGTTCATGCCCTTCATATGAAGATCATTATCGAGAACAATTTCAAGCAGTTTGTCTGTGAAAAAAGAGCTAATCTGTGGAATAGAATGTAAAACAAAATAAGAATCAACTAATTTTTCAAAAGAAGAAAACATGCAATTTCAATTACTTCTGTCATTGTTATACCTGCTCTTTGGTAAATTCCGTTACCTCTGATTCAAAAGCCTCTGCAGCTCCAATGTTAATTGATGGGGTACAGGTGTCACCATTCTGCAATGAGGCCCTGATTTGTGCTTGTTTTTTTGCATAATTCCAGGGACGATGCATGAATTCAGCAACGATGAAAAGCAAATGGTCCTGTAGAAATCCATATATGAACAACTTAGACATGAATGCAGGCCACTTCTTGTATTAAATGTCTCACCATTTAATTTTAAAATCCAGTAAAATTAATCTTCACATCGTAAAGATTGCTTGTCTTCAACAGTTCTATATTCAAGCTAAAATTCTTACTGGTTAACTTACTTGGATTCTTTTCGGCCAGTATTCAGCAATAGTCCACTTAGATATAACGTATACTTGAGATTCATCATTTACAGCTTCATCAGATTTTATTCGTATTCCACCATAGTTATACTACAAGCAGAAAATCACAGTGACATTAAAAATACTTCAAATTACCATAGTTGTATAGTAATAATTAATGATCTTCACAAAGCAACTAAATCATCCATCACTTCGCCACCATCATTAGGCATTTGATATCAAAACAAAGATAGCCCAACTAGAAACAAGTACAGCAAGAGATTTAAAATATTTATGACAACTACTATCAATAACATTTTGATAGAGGTAGAAGGTGGGAAAATGTATATAATCTAGGAGGGTTCCTTTAGCAATTTAAAGTTAGAATAACTGTTAGTTAGTTATAACTAACTGTGTTGGTTAGAGAAAGTTTAAATAGCTGGTTAGTAGGTTGGGAAAACGGGATTCAGAATTGTTTTGTGGAGGTTAGTGATCCTTGAAATCACTTGCACTGAATTAGGTGTTGGAAGCTCCCAATATCAATACAAATTATTTTCTCTCTCCCATCTAAGGCCACTTCTATCACATTTCCTCAAAAATAATTGTAAGAAAAATTATTTTTTCCTCACATTTGTAAACTTCCATAGTTCAATTATTTTTTTTATTTTTCTAACCAACCATTCAAAATAATAATTATGAAATAAGCTTGGCAGTCCTGTACTAATTTATTATTATATCTTAGTGACAACAAGACCCCAGGCTATTCAGAATTGCTTTAGAATGATTTGAAAATAGAATTCAAATATTATCCAGAAACCAACAACGAAGGGTATGTTTGGATTTTTGGTGGGAAGGTCCAAAAGTACGTTTGAGAGTAAAATTAGTTTGGAGTCATGTTTGGTACTTTGGTTACCCCTTAAAATTATGTTTCAGGGTAAAATTTTGCCTGCAAACTCAGTTTTGGAGAAGTAAGACTAGGGATACTTTTCCAAACTTAAGTTTAACCCAAACTTAGGTTGGAAAACTTTTATCCAAACATGCACTAAAGTAGTGAGGCCTAAACAACAAACAACAAAAAATATGATGACCAAACCTCATCCATGAATAGCAACGAGCACCAGAACTGCAGTGGTTCGAGCTCAACCCATTCAAATAGATCTCTACAAAAATAAGAAATACAGGGTGATTCTTTCGTTGAATTTGGCAAAAAAAGAAAATCGACTCATGAGTGATTCTTTCGTCACAACTTTGTGTAATTCAACTGAATTGTAATTTGTTCATTCTTAAATGAAGTTAAATTATCTTTGGTTGAATTATCCCAAAGATAGCAAGAATATTTTTTATATAACAAAAGAAAAATATTTCTATGGCTTTTGCAGGACTGACCTTGATTGTATAGTTCTTAACAAACTGTCACAGTAAGCTTTGGCTCCAGACAGATCATATTTCCCGGTGTCTATAATAATCTTTGAAAAGTTTGCAAATACAATTGTAGCATCTAACTTGCAGAACTCTGCCAACAACAATTCGAAGACATTTTGCATGACCTATAAATATCAATGCAATCAAAGGACATGAGTGACATGCAATTGATTTTAATTTAGATATGTAAATTGCAACGAAATGAAGTAAACAGGACCTACAAGCCTCCAAATATAACAGGACCTATATAATGGAAAACACACTCGACAGGTAGAAAAATAGTATCTCAGGGAATAATCTAATTCACTAAAGCCATTTGGAAATATCAACATCAACATCAACAACACTTTTAACCCAATTTAATTGGGATCAGTGATAGATATGAAAAAGTAAAAAAAAAGACGAAGATATAACACTAAAGAAAATAAAAATAAGATTAAAAAAAAAAAGAAAGGTGAAAGGAGGGGAAAAATAAAGAAGAAATGAAGTAAAAAGAGATCAATCTGGAACATAGAGATAATACCGGGTCTAACCCTCCACCAAACTTATAGTTTTTCTCCATTTTATCCTAAACCACATATTCCGCCAATCTATATCTCACTCTATTAAGTCTTGTTTAATTACATTTTTCCAGGTAAGTTTCGGTCTACCTCTAGTTCCTTTACTTCTCTTTGTGACGAGCTCTTGGTAACAAACTCTTGTTCTTACAGGAGCATCTAGGCGTCGTCTCATTACATTTCATTACGTGCCCAAACCACCTCAATCTATGTTCCTTCATCTTTTTACTTAAAGGTACTACTGCTATCTTTCAGCGAAAACTCACACTTCATATGCTCAGTCTTGCTCTGACTTATCATGAATCCTTTCGACTCCAAAGTATTTTTCCATAATTTAAGTTTCTTATCAACATTGTCTTTGGTCTCATCAATAAGCATAATATCATCTGCAGAAATCATATACCATGACACTTCCTCTTGAATATCTTTTGACAGTTCATCCATTATTAAGACAAATAGATAAGGACTAAGAGCCTAACCTTGGTGTAGACCTACCGTGATAGGAAAATCCCTTGATGTTCCATTACAAGCTTTCACATGTGGTAGTCCCATCATACATATCCTTGATTGCATTAACATACTTTAATAGTACTTTTTTCTTCTCAAGAGTCAACCATATGACTTTTCTTGGAATCCTATCATATGCTTTCTCAAGATCTATGAACATCATATGTAAATTTTTCTTATTTTCTCGATGTCTTTCCATTAATTGTCGCATCAAGAAAATAATTTCTATGGTACATCTTCCTGGCATAAATCCAAATTGATTTACAGAAACTTTGGTCTCCCTCCTCGAGCGATGTTCAATAACTTTCTCCCACAACTTCATAGTATGGCTCATGAGTTTAATCCCTCTATATTTAGAACAATTCAGAATATCTCCCTTGTTTTTGTAAATAGGCACAAACATATTTTTCCTCCAAGCATCAGACATCTTTTTGTTTAAAGAATCTTATAGAAAAGATTGGTTAACCATATTATTGTCACATCTCTCAAGCCTCTCCACACTTCAATAGGGATGTCATTGGGTCCAAAAACTTTATTATACTTCATTCTCTTTAAAGCCTCCTTAATTTCATATGTATTAATTCTTCGAACAAATCTTCTATTCAAATCATCAAAAATGTCCTCCAAGTCCACCTTACTTTTATCGCAATCCCCATTAAAAAGTTTGTTAAAGTAGTTTAGACATATTTCATTTACATCTTAATCTCTTACCAAAAGAGTTTGATTTTCATCCTTGATGCATCTAACTTTGGTGAGGTCTTTACTCTTATCTCTCATTTATGCAAGTTCGTATATACCTTTTTCACCACCCTTACTCCCAAGATTTTTATACAAATCGTCAAAAACCTTGCCTCTAGCTCCCTGCACTGCTTTGCATTTTTTCTCAATATTCTAAACTTTTGCAAGTTTTCTTCATTGGAACTTTTATGCAAACAGCTAAAGCACTCCATCTTCTGTTTAATTGCTTCCTACACCTCTCCATTCCACCACCATGTTTCCTTTGTAAGAACTCTATTTCCTTTGCTTTCTCCCAGCACCTTCCTTCCCACATTTTGAACACACATAGTCATCTTATTCCATATTTCATTTGCTTCTCCAATAGATTCCCACAATCCTTCATGCAACATGTTTTCCTTGAACTCAATTTGTTTTTCCTCCTTTAGCTTCGACCATCTTATCCTTGGGTTTTGAGCTTTCTTCCTCATATTAAGTACTTTGTTGAACCAAATCTCTAGAACTACCAGCTTATGTTGCGTAGCGACACATTCTCTAGGATAAACCTTGCAATCTATACAATAATTTATATCTTCTTGCAATCTATACAATAATTTATATTTTCTCTTCTGGCCATAAAGAAATCAATTTGGAAATATAATAAACAAAAATTAAGCAATGAATTTCATTGCATGCATTGAATAGCTTCTCAGTGTAAATTGTTTACCTTGTGGAGTAATTGGTGGAGAGCTGGATCATGAAGTTTTGATTTAGGGCTGCAACATGGGAAGAAATATAGTAATTTATTAGAAAAAAATAGGGTGGCTGTTAATATACCCTATAGGCAGTTTGGGCCCATAGGCTCATCTGTGTGGTAGTTTAACAATGGAAAACAAATAAAGTTAGTCAAAACCTGCAAAGCCATCTATACAGATGTTGCAAAATTGAATCAGCATAAACATTTCCGGTTCCGGATGTAACTGCATCTTCTTGGCACCTCTGGATCAACTGTTTAAGGACTCGAAAGGCTTGATCACATGAGGTAGATTCATCAAAACCATTTTGATCATTTGTGGTAAATGGTCCAGAATCATATTCACCCAATAGAGTGCCTCCTTCCATTTCATTATCTAGGTTGTATTTGAGAAGAGCATTTACAGCCAGGCGTTGTATCTTCAAATAAAAAAATAAAATAAAATCCTTGTTAATTTTTAAATACTTGCTCAATTTGGTGAAAGTAACTTCAGATTGTCGAACCTTTAGCTCCACAGTTACGTTTCTATAAGCTTCAGGATATGTAATAACAGGTTGTTGGACCTATTTTCAAATAGCAAAACAGTCAATTTAAGGAGATCAAAGATGAACATGTTAAATCATATAATGGCTAATAAAAAGGAAAAATTATTCCCAGGTGATAATTGTGGCACAGTTTGGGCACCTATAGTATTTATTCCACAAAGTACAAATCTTTTGAACCCATATTTAAAAACTTAAAATATGATCATAATGTCATAGTGACTGGTGAATTAGTTCACTAAGTGTTACTAAAACTGGGAGATGTCCCCCACCATCTTTTACAAAATAAGAACATGTTGACAATGGTGGTCATGTTAGACAAAGTTGTTACTACTTACTACTATTTGTTAATAAAAAATAAAAAATAAAACAGTAGTTGAGTGTATAGTACAGCAACTGGCCAACAGCAGCTTTCATAGGCATGCAGAAATCATTTGTAATAATGATGATGATAATAATATAATTACTAGAGAACAGAACACTAAAGCTTTGCAAAATTGATAAGAGGCAAACATTAAAGGTCTGCAAAAAATTGAGTTGATAAAGAACCAAAATATCGATATGGCATACCTTGTCCACAAAACAGTTCTGTTCACCATTAATTCCACCTAAATCTGGAAGGCCGTCATCCGATATCCAAAGTACCTGTACAAATGAATATTTCCTTAATGAACTATCATTTTAGGGACTATACTGAATCACCAAATGGTTGACAATGTCCTTTAAGAAAAACATGCAACGACGTTTGAACATATCAAAGATAAAATCATTTGGTCCAAGTGAGGTACAAGGGTGCATTTGGAATCTCAAATAGAATTTATTTCTCAAATGAGGAGTTCAATGGACAGAAATTGATGGAGGATGCAATTTTCTTCTGCTGGTTGTGGCTTAGATATTTAGACAATGATTTTGAGCTGCCACTCCACTTCTGGGCCAGCAATATTAAATCTGGCTTTTTGTACAGGGAAGGGACTAGGCCATAGATATTTTTTGTAATGGGTGTTTCCAGTGTTTAGGGTGGGGATTATGGTATTCTAATATATACAGCATATTTCCATACCATAATCTTTCATTGACAACTTGCACACTGGGATGTACAGATTCTGGTACTACTTGGACTGTTTATATATATATATATATATATATATATAAATATGCTGACAAAAAAAAAAAAAACCAAAGAAAACAAATATGTTGCATTTTGTTGATAGCATTCCAATAATTTCAAAATTAAAATCAGAACCTGTTGATTATCATGCAATGCTCTTGAAAATAAGATATCCACAACAAATATATGCCAGTCAAGTTCAATGTTCCCCAGCGGTACCTGCAAAAAACGTGCATATGAAAACAGAATGTTAGAAAAACTACAAAAAAAAAAAATCTCAAGTATTTCTGTTGAGAACAATTTACCACAGTTAACGACATGTAAAGAGTGTTGAATGTTTTTACTTTTTGTCTTGATTAACCGCTTTGCTTTGTAAACTGAAAATTTCTTTAACAAATAAATCCTCTCATCTGTGTTTTTATAATTTCCCAAAGATATGCTACAAAAGATTGAAGTACTTACATGGGCATATCTTGAGAGAGCAATTCTTTGATTCAGCCATTGGACTGATGCAGCACAACGTTGCATTCCAGTTTTGGCAGCAACTTCTTGCCAGCCAAGAATCTAAAAAAGCCAAAATTAAATATATTAAACAAAAAGAGTGATCTAAATACAGACATACTTGAATAGGACAACTTGTTTAAAAACATTTTTACCTTGTACTGACTATCACGTGCATTATAAGGAACATTCAGGCATGGAAAATTATCCAGAGCTTGGATGCCCAATTTTACTAATTGAACATTTGGGCATTCAATGACAGCAACCATAGGCATGTGATTTTCCCTCCCATGACTAAGATTATAAGAGAAGAACAAAATAACTCAGTCCAAAATAAGTAAATAGAATACAGAATTGGATATTTTAGAATTTCCAGAGATTATAGAATTTCATAAAAGAGAGAAATGGAAAGCCTCAATCTTATGAAGACCACAAAGATTGAGCATTGTAAGAATTTGAAGGTGTTATCAGTTATCACTCATAATCTGCTTTTGAACATGATTTAATGTAACATGTACACAACAGAGTGGCAGACCCCTACCATTAACTCCCCAAATACACGAGTCAAATCAAAATATGGAATTTAAGGCTAAAATCAGGTCCAGACAGACCAAACCTTATTTATAGTATATATCAACTCAAGTGCTAATAGCTTATTTATACTACAGATTCAAAATTTTGTCTCACTCTTACTACACTACAGGCAACAAATCTGAATAACTACAAATGTATTCTAAAAGAAGAGACTGTATGAGAGAACTCCCTCCTTTTTTTTTACAAGTTACATTTTAAAAACTTTTGTCGTTCCTTTAGACCAGTCACTTTATAAAATCTATGAAGAATTACATAGTTTTTCCAAGTTTACCCTTAATCTCTAATTACATTATTTTTAATTACTCTACACTTTCCTATTAAATCCACTTCTCTAATAATCATGCATTGAAATTAAGGTGGAGAGAGAAATTAGTAGAATTAAATAAGGGTAATTCTAGAAAGTTCAGAAAGCACTGTAGTAAAAACCAAGATAGGAAAAATAACCTGTGACCATTTATTGCTCTTTGCATCAATGCTTCAGCATCCTTGACATGTGCAACATAGTCCACCTGAATATAGGACATAATTGTACACAAACATGAAAATAGATAACTTCAGACACTTAAATGGTGAAATTTTAAAAGATAAAATAATTAGAAGAACAAATACAGATTGGATTTTAAGATATACTGAAAGTAAATAAAATTATAAAAAAAATTGTTGTAGATTTACCTTAAAATTAATGCCATTCCTCGGAGGTGGCTCAATAGACAAAGACTGGCAAGCATCGTGAAATTGTCTTTCAAGAAAAGTCGGTGATAAATCTTTGTTTTGATAGAGATTAACTACCACAACAGTTATTGCTTTTGATGCAGGAAAATATCCGACGTATATAGCCCGTCCCTCAGAGATGCTGAAGTTAATAAATGAATGTTAAATGTAAAACTACAGCATTAAAAAACAATGCACGTATAATGGAAAAGTCATGAAATTAATTTTTAAATCAAGCGCAATTGTGAGTTTTTAACTAAAAAAATGAATGAAGAAAATAATTAAACAATGACCCTCCACTTACCTATGGTAAAAATAAAAGAAGGATATAGATTGTTCAAGATAAGCACATTCAGCTGTGGTCTTCATGTGCAATTCACTCAAATTCCATGGTTCATGTAGACTACGTTTGTTAGGAGTTTTGTCCACCTTACATACACAACCAAGCTGCACTATTGCACTAAATTCCAGTGGCATCTTAGTTTCATATACTCCCTGACATAAAAATTGAATTAAGATAAATTCAATGTAACTACAAATCACATAAATTACACAATGAACATAAAGTTGATAATATAATTTAAGCTCTTGACTGTACCTTAATAACAACAATGCAATAAATATACATGGTTCTAATAAATGAATCAAATTTGAAAGAACTCCCATTTTATCTGACATAAAAGATCCTCACAAATTGGAACACAACTAGTCCCTTTGCACATAGCCACAGTCATATATCAAAGTTGATATTAAAAAAATAATATTAAACTATTATTAGTCAATATTGATAAGTTCTACATTTACAGCATGAACAAATCTGGTCATTTGCTTATCAAAATAAGCTAAACCTGTATATCAAAATGAAAGACACTCTAAGACAGGAAAATTTTAGAATGAAGCACTGCCTTGCTCAAAAGAAGAAACAATCTAGTGGAACTGTGTTTTACCAAGGCCAACATACTCTTGGATGGCATTGAAGTGTACAACACAGAAAACAACTAAATCAACCCAGGAAAAAAATAAAGATAACTACCTCATTATTGAAATCAAACTATAAGTACTAGTATAAGAATTTACGGTACATGAAATTAACTATCATATTATAGGTTATACAACAAATTGTTCACACAAAAGTAGGAATCAAGTTATTTAAGGAGAAAATCTTGGCAAAATAAATTCATTCAATAACTCTTGGTATATTTTAAATTTCAACGCTGAGCAAAAAAAAAATTTTAATTTCAACAATTCAACTGTTGAATATTTATTATCTCAACTATCACACACAAAATTCTTTGTAAATTGGGCATTTGTAATGAGATAACCTTATAGTAAACATTTACTTATATTTTCGATAAAGGACAAATTATGTTTTTAGTACCCCAACATTTGTAATGAGTGAAAGACAGAAATTTTGATATGATGATATTTGAGAGAAAGAGGGAACATAAAGGTGGTGAGGGCAGTGGTTGTGTTTGCGTATAGTTTTCTCACTTTTCTGCATTTTGGTTCCGCAGAGTGAGAAAAAAAGAGAGATTGTTAATGATACTGTGGAGGGTAAAGTCAATAAAACTAATTAAATAAAAACAATTTTTCAATGATTTCAAAATTATTAAATTACAAAAATATGATTTGTAATCATGTGTCAGCAAATTTGACACGTGACAGATACTTAGTTGTCACATGGAAAGACGTGCCATCAGTTAACAAACAGAGCTCTCAAACAGCAGGGATGAACAGTATAACGGAAAAATACTTTGAGGATAAGACCAGTCAAACAAAAGTTGGTGGACTTAAATATAAAAACTCCAATAGCTGTGGAACTAAATATAATTTACCCTTTTGAAAAATATATTACATGTTTAAGATTTAATAAAAATTCATAGACTTGCTATATTCGATAATATCTTTTAAAGGTTTAATTATTAAAATTTAATATATACAGAAATATTATTTTCGATTTATTATTGGGTTCATCTACCACTGACCCCAATTAACTTGGATTAAAGGTGTTGTTGATGTTGAAAGAATATTATTGAACAAAGTAACCTAATCTTCACACACACGCACACAGTTAGATTATTAAGTATGCTGACCTCAACATCAGGATCTGCTAGAAGAGCTGCAAGTTTTTTGCTTGCTTCCCCATATTGAATTTCATTAATTGAGACCTGCAAAATTTCCAAATTAGTATTGCTACAGTTAAATAAAAAGATTAATAAGAAAATCTATTTTAAAAAAAAAAAAACAACAACCCATACCTCATACAAGTTATAACTATGCCTTCCATGAGGAAGAGTCTTGTTAACACGTTTACCCACAAATTCTTCAGTAATTGCTGATCTTGAATTGATGTAAAAGACTCTAGAAACAGAAACAGGAATCTTATGCATACTCCCATCAACAACAACCCAAGCGAAAAATAGGCCTATCAGTGAACTGGGAACTAGTTGTATTATCTGAACCAAAAGATTAGAATAAGGAATTTAAAAAATCGTACCAATCATAATGAAAAGCTGACTACTTGCAAAATTTAGCATACCTGCCAGTGACACTTTGTTAAGTCTACCTCAAGCCTTTTAAGATATGAACTGACATGACTTCTGCCCTGATTCCCCTTACCACTCATTTGTTCAAGAACATCATTTTCACGGTCAGATTTCTTTGAGTTCTCCAATCTGGGAAAGAAAAATCTCTTCATTATTCAGGTTTTTGTCCAGCAAACAATGTTTAGGAGTAAAGAGTCTCTATGAAGAGATCGAACCCTAATTTCGCCTCTAGCTCTTCCTCGGGAGTGCGGTTCAGCTTCCGCGTCTTCTTCGATGGTCTGCTATGTCTACGGTCACGTCTCCGGTCATCGCCGCTCATCGTTGCAAAGAGATCGGAGATTTTGGCGGTGGCACTTTCGAGTGGAAGTTACGAGAGTCTTGGAGAAGTGGAAAACCGTTTTGAAGCTCTGATATAAGTGAGTTGAAGATTGGGAGCGACACTGCCAAAGTATATTTTCCCGCGCTTCTTTCCCGGCCGAGTAAATAATGTGGCTGGACCGAGTACCAACCCGATGAACCGGAACGGTCATAATCCAATAAAAAAATTACTAATTTTAATGGGTTTAATTCTTTTTAATATTTTAATAATAAAGCGAACCGGCTCACCCTATTGTGAATTCCTTTGCTGACTACATTAACCCTTTTTAGTATTTTTTTTTATAATAACTCAAGTATTTTGCTTAATGAACTGATTAAGTTAGATTTTCTTGATGATCTAAATCTTATTTAAAATCCGTATTTTAGTTTTAATAAATTTTTATTTTAATAGAATTAAAATTTATAATGAAAAATAAATTATAATTTATAAATTAAAATTGATAATATATATATATATATATATATAATATTTTGATTCATAATAAACAATTCAAATATCCTTATAAACATACTTATTTGTGCTCTTATTACTTCACTCACTCATATTCACATACTCTTCTCTCGTGGGTGAACTTCATTGTCCTATCATGCATATAGTATGTATATTACCTTCAAAATTTAAATATGCTCCTAATATGTGTCTAATATACTATCACCTTATGCTTCTAATATTAACTTAACAAACTATTTGACAAGCTATAACTTAATATCAAAAAATAATTATAAATATATATGTTATCTTTAAAATTTAAACACATTTCTAACATGCATATGATATGATATGTTATTTTATGTTTTTAATATTAACTTGATGATTTAATTTAACTTAATTTTTTTACAAGCTGTCATTATTAATATCTTTAGTTCTGATTTTAATTTAAATATTGTAAAATTTTATTAATAACTAAAATAATAAAATATCACAATAGAATTTTTATTTATTTATTACAAGTTTTATTATAAGTACAAAATATCTTCATGAATCTAAATTTTGTATGCAATTAGAGTTTGGCATGTGGATTTTGGCCAGCGGGCTGCCTACAAAACCTATAACTCACATGGTATACAATCATGATTCATGAAGTTTCCAACATTATTTATGATCATAAATCATTTAGCTAATAGTTTTTCAAAAATCATTTGACTTCTTTAATATTATTATAATAATTTTTTTTATAAGTGACCCATGATAACATTAAAGAAAAAAATATATAGCAACGAAAAAACTGCCTTAATGTTGTAAATCAGGGAGTATTTACTTATTTCATGAGTTTAATTATTAAATTGAGCTAAAAACAGATGAAAAGATTCAATAAAATATGCATAATAAATTGAAAGATAATTTAATGTAGTTAATTTTGCTTATTAATTATTAATTATTTCATCAGGGAAAAAACTGTTTTGTTGAAATACGTACGATAGAACACCTGAGGTACGTACGAACTCGAAATATATTAAGCAAAGTTTTTAATTAATTATCTGCTGTTTATTTCAAACAAGAATTATAATTTTATATGGGGATCAAACAATGCTCTAGTAAGAATTAATACGGTAGTCGATATCAATATCAATTAAAAGTTAGACAAAAACTTGTCCACAAAAAATAAAAACAGAGGTAAGAGAATAAAGAAAAAACTTGAAGACTAACATCTTATTAAGGCGATTCAAAGGTAGAGTATTATACAAAACAACAAGCACATGCATAAGCTCTAATATTAACAAAGGCTCGTTTGGATGGAACATTTGCCATGCATAATTTTATCTTTTCTTATTATATTTTTGAAAAACAAAATTTACTTTGTTATTAGCACAGTAGTAAAGTTTTATCTTATTAACTTGTTGATCAATATGCATACCAAAATTTTGTGGCACCACCAGCAACTACTATCCCTTCCTTATCATATCCTCATTTTCATTTCATATCTCATTTTCATTTCATATCTCATATTTTGTACTTTTTTCTTTCACACTTTGTACTTGTAGTACATCTTGATTTTATATCCATACTTTACATACAAAGTTCATCATATATTTAATTAAAACATCAATTATAATAGGAAAATAATACAAAAACATCTTTAAAAAACTATTTAATTTCCATCTTGATAGAAGTGAAGAAATATGATAATATTTATACCAATAATAATTGATATGCAATATGAAACTTAATCATGAGCTTAAAAAAATTCAAAGAACACTAACCGGAGACATTGAGTCTGTGGATTCTCTCCCAGCAGCAGGAACTACCTTGTCCCTGTTATATTCTTTCGTGGGGATGAAACCACTGAATCCCAACGTGACTGGCCTATTTGCATGGAAGAATTTAAGAATGAAGATTTAATTTAACCAATCAAATAGTAAAATATAGCAGCGAAAACGAAAGAAATGATCAACGAAAGATGCGCGAGAGACAAAGGGAGAGAAAACAACACACAAAATAGCTTTACGTGGGAGAAAACCTCTAAGAGGAAAAACTCACGGGACCTAGTCCAGAACAATCCACTATTCAACAATAATGGTTAAAAACACCCTCCACGGCCGTCTGCCGGAGTCACACTCTCTACAAGAAGCTCTACCTCTCGGAGACACTCTCTCAACAGCCTAAAGCCGGAGACACTCACAGACGAAACTCTCTCTTCTTTGTGCTCACAACGGAATCCACTCCACCGTCTGGTTTCTGAATTCTACGGCGTCACCCTCTATAAATGTCATATTTATAGAGAAGAAAACAGGGTTTAGGGATTCTGTACCCTAAATGGAAATGGGCCGAGGTCAATCCCCTCGAGATTTGGGCCCAAGACAAAAAAAATTCCCTTTTTCAGCACCTAGGGAATTGGGCCAACATTTAAACGAAATCTTATCCAACAAATCTCCACCTTCAGTTTTAATGCGACAACACGGCAACCCGGAATCCTTTCCGGTCTTCCACTGAGGTCCAGGGTCTACACACAACCCGACCTCTCCACCTCGGTTTCATCATGCCGAGTTCATCAGCCCGGCTCCTTTACAGCAATCTTCAAACTTTATTGCTGGCACCGGCTTCATCATCATGTCAACCAATTCCGACTAGTGTGCACTTTCCCAAGTGTGAACTTCCCATCCTCCACCGCATCCCGTATCCAATGATACCTCACATCAATGTGCTTGGTGCGGGAATGATACGTCGAGTTCCTCGCAAGATGAATTGCGCTCTGACTATCACATTTCAGCTCGTACTTATCCTGGTCATGGCCGAGCTCCTGGAGAAAACTCTTCATCCACAGAAACTCTTTGCATGCTTCAGTTGCGGCAATATACTCGGCCTCTGTGGTCAAAAGTGTCACACACTTCTGCATTCTTGACTGCCACGAGATTGCCCATCCAGCAAAGGTCATCAAATATTCCGTCGTCGACTTTCTCGACTCGGAATCTCCCCCTAAATCAGCATCTGAGTAGCCTTGCAACTCGACCTCTCCATCTCCAAAACGAAGACACATACTGGTTGTTCCCTGGAGGTATCTGAAGATCCACTTCACTGCTTCCCAGTGCTCTCTGTCGGGATTCGAAAGATACCGGCTCACCACACCAACTACATACGCCAGGTCGTGTAACGCCCCATACATGCACCGAGGTCATTACCACGCTCAAACATCCATCACAGATATAATACATCAGAGACTAAGCAGTTTGGAAGCATATAACAAAAAGGGCATCATCAAATGCCATCAACATACACTTTTACATTATAATATGGTGATTACATACAAGTTGTCTGTTTAAGTACAAAA
The DNA here is from genome assembly GCA_007407185.1 of Glycine tomentella. Taxonomy (NCBI): domain Eukaryota; kingdom Viridiplantae; phylum Streptophyta; class Magnoliopsida; order Fabales; family Fabaceae; genus Glycine; species Glycine tomentella. The sequence continues at coordinate 1,857,681 of PYAF01005253.1, read as the reverse complement.
CTGTACATGAATTCCCCTCAGGGTACAACAAAATTAAACCAAAGGCAATGCAAAACATCAGAGCCACATGCTCATGTCATCTAAGCCTAAGGTTTATAATCAGCAACTATCCCTGCATAGGCTTCTTGCCTTGGGATCTATCTGCTCCTCTTGAGGACTCACCTGCAAAACATAAGCCCCACACAAGGGGTGAGATATAAAATCCCAGTAAACTCAGGGCCCTTGAAGGTATCTCCTTCCCCTGGTTCACTTTCAGGCACATACATAGAAATAGTATATCTCAATCATTCATATTCACATTCATCATTAGAACATTTTTCAATCATTCATCATACTAGACAGGGGTCTCATTCCCTTTCCTTAAACATCATTTCTATCATTTCACCTCAACCTGTCAACACACAGGTGGTATACATCATTTTACTCGGCAGAGGCTACATCTATGTATATAGGAACATCTCCACTCAGGGAGGCTACCTCTATATACTAGGAACATCTCATGCCTGGATCTCAACATATCTATTGGAGGCTTCATCTGAAATATAGGAACATCTCAGTCAAGAGGGTACATCTATATAACAGGCACATCTCCATCTAATGGGGCTACATCTTTGTATATAGGAACATCTCCATTCGGGAGGCTACGTCTATATCACAGGAATATCCCATAATCTAATGAGGCTACATCTGTGTATATAGGAACATCTCAGTCAAGAGGCTACATCTATATATCACAGGCACATCTCATAATTGCCTGAGGAGGCTACCTCTGTGGATATAGGAACATCTCCATTCGGGAGGCTACATCTATATCACAGGAACATCTCACAGCAGGTCTTACTCAATCTCAAGTCATCTATCCTACTACCATAGGATGCAATTCATTCATAAAATCCACAATCCAATCTCATATTCAAACCGGCATGTTATAAGCCAAAACATTCATAACCATACACATCAATTCCCCAATCACTGGGTCCAGATTACATTTCATTAATCAACCACATCAATAAGACCAATATTCATCAACTCCCATCACAGGGTTCAGAGTACAATTCATCAAGCAATCACATCAATCAATTATCAAATTTGGAGATGACAGTGCTATACCGAAGACCATTCCAGTGAGTTATCTTAGTCTGAACTGAGCAACTTTTACATTTACCCTTTCCAATAGCCTTGAATGTTGGTGTCTAGTATGAGTTATTCTAGTTATTTTACTCTTGTATTCAATTTGTTAAGGTCTGTGATGATCGTCTATCGGAGCTGATTCCATGTCTAGACAGAAATTTCATATACCAAACAAGATTGAAGCTTGATCTGACTTTAATGGAGCACTACGAGCGGCACTGCCCAATGCCTGAGCGGCGCTATAATTGTTTGATTGCCCCTCCCCCAGGGTACAAGGTGTCTCTCTTTTCTCCAGGCATTGCATCTCTTAGATGGAACTATGAAAGATAAATAAATTTGGAAGTTTTCTGTGTTTACAGCTTTGAGTGTCTTATGCTGTTCTTGATGATAAATTGATAATAGATTCCAATCAAGTGGCCCAAAAGCAGAGATCAGGTATGGAGGGCAAATATACCTCATACCCATCTTGCAACTGAGAAATCTGACCAGAGATGGATGGTTGTAAAGGGTGAAAAGATAGTTTTTCCTGGTGGAGGAACCCACTTTCATTATGGCGCTGGCAAGTATATTGCATCAATTGCCAATGTAAGCTAGTTACTCCTATCTGGTTTGGCACTGAAACAATCACCGAAACATAAAACTCTTATATGACTGGAAAAAGTTATAAGTTTATAGTTTATATTCATGATTGGTATTTCAGATGCTCAACTTTCCAAACAATGTCATTAACAATGAAGACTTCGCAATGTTTTTGATGTTGGCTGTGGTGTTGCAAGCTTTGGTGGGTATCTTCTTTCTTCTGATGTAGTAGCAATGTCATTAGCACCAAATGATGTCCACGAAAACCAAATACAGTTTGCTTTAGAAAGAGGAATTCCGGCATATCTTGGTGTCTTGGGGACACTAAGACTCCCTTACCCTAGTAGATCTTTTGAACTTGCCCATTGTTCTCGCTGTAGAATTGATTGGCTTCAGAGAGATGGCATACTTCTTCTTGAGCTAGATAGGATACTCAGGCCAGGAGGCTACTTTGCCTACTCGTCTCCTGAAGCCTATGCTCAGGATGAAGAGGATCAGAGAATATGGAAAGAAATGAGTGCTCTTGTAGGGCGGATGTGTTGGAAAATAGCTTCTAAGAGGAACCAGACTGTCATATGGGTCAAGCCTCTTACAAATGACTGTTACTTGAAAAGAGAGCCTGATACTCACCCTCCGCTCTGCAGTCCTAATGATGATCCTGATGCTGTTTGGGGTGTTAAAATGAAAGCTTGCATCTCACGCTACTCTGATCGTGAGTGATATTTTCTCCATTTCATATAATGATTGAGTCTGGTTTGAAAACTCAAAACCATGAGAAAAACTGATACTAAGACTGTTCCTATAGACATTTAATAGTTCAAAAAAATCTAACTATGAAATATGAATAATAACTGTCTTGTGATTACGGAGCCGTATCTAGGAGTTGACTTTGTAAATCAGATAGCTTTTGCTATTCTAGATAGGTCCATGTTCTCCCTGATTACATTATATTTGGCCCAAGTTGCACTACTGCATTTTTGCATATATTAATGTTGCATGATTTCATTCCGTTCCATCAGAATTCCTGGTATTATTTCTTGAATCTTCTATTAGAAGTTGAAAAGCTAGTAACGATATATTCTTCTGGTCTATGCAGAGATGCACAGAGCAAAAGGAGCTGGTTTGGCTCCTTGGCCAGCTCGATTGACTACTCCACCTCCTCGTCTTGCTGACTTTAACTATTCCACTGAAATGTTTGAAACGGACACGGTAATTTAAAATATATTCTATTTTAACTTTTACATCTTGCTTATAATCATCACAAGGAAGTAGCTACAAAACCTTTGGGTAACAGTAAAAAGAGAACAAAAATATGAGTTAAAATACAGGAGAAGTGGGAGAAGGACCTGCTGGGAAGGAGAAACCCTACATTAGTCAACTGAAAGTATAAACAAAAATAACTGTGATGACATTTCTTGCTTGACTAGAATTGATATGAACTAACTAATTAAGAACCTCTATTGCTGTCCAAATGTCCTAAGGAAGACAATCTAAATGTGACAGCATGTGAATATTTCTTTCAGTTGTGGTTTTACTTTTCATCTCGGAGATGAAATTGGTGCAATGTGTTTGGTTCACCTTATTATTGAGGAATAGTTGCTTATTTTTTCCAGCTCTCTGAAAGAGTTTGAAAAATAAGCGATTATTTCTCTAAATCACTTTGTTACAAAACATGGACTGAATCTAAGGCATGATAATTTCATTGTAAGATATCTGATTATATGTTATTATGACGCAACTAATTTTGTGCAGGAATATTGGCAAGAAGAAGTTGCTAATTACTGGAAAATGCTAGGCAATAAAATTAAGCCTGACACTATTCGGAATGTGATGGACATGAAAGCAAATTTGGGTTCATTTGCAGCTGCTTTGAAGGACAAAGATGTTTGGGTTATGAATGCGGTGCCAGAAAATGGACCAAACACTCTCAAGATCATATATGACAGAGGGCTGTTAGGAACAGTTCACAACTGGTATGACCCTTATTCTTGTCTTTACAAAAGAAATAATCTTCTGTAGGTTATATTAACAGAGCAATTCCTGTTTAACTTATTCCTTCCCTTTTTTCAATGCTCTCTAAAACTTTGGGTTTTTACCAAGTCAAATAGTGACGTGCGGTCCATGTAACCTAGTAGAATAAGGTTTTGTTGTTATTCTAAAATGCAAGATACCCGATTGAAAGTGCTACCTGATATAATTAAACCACGTCTTTGTTGTTGCAGTATGACCTTGTTGTGACCTTGTTTTGGCATCAATGTGACAGGTGTGAAGCATTTTCGACCTACCCTCGTACTTATGATCTGCTCCATGCATGGACTATATTTTCTGATATTATTGAGAAAGAGTGCAGTCCAGAGGATTTATTGATTGAGATGGATAGAATCCTGAGGCCGAAAGGTTTCATCATTGTTCATGATAAGCGATCGGTGGTGTTGTCTATAAAGAAGTTCTTGCCAGCATTGCACTGGGTTGCAGTGGTCACATCTAATGTAGAGCAAGATTCTAACCAAGGCAAAGATGATGCAGTGTTGATAATTCAGAAGAAGATGTGGCTGACAAGTGACAGCATCCGTGTTTCAGAATAACGGCATGCTCCCTCTAATGGATACCACCATTCCTTCCATTCACTTGCAAGTTCAAAATCTCAGCAATACACCCTTGTGGAAAATTGATCTTGTAGCTTTTATCACGTGCTGTAGGTGCTCTTTTATATTTTAGTCATATTCTCTACACTATATATAGGTAGAAGTGCCAGTGAAAGATCATCCCAAATCATCTTGGTTGAATTTATTTAATTTTGGACACAAGTAGTCACCCTGTTATTGTGATTAAGATATTTTAGATGATTTTGAGGAAATATTTTTTCTTCTAAATTAATTTGAACATATTACAGGATACTAAGGTTTTGTTTATTTATTTATACATTTTGCTCCTGCTGATCAAGTTATCTTATATCAAGCACAGTAGGATTCTGCTTCACTTTCCACATCGCCCAATCCCAACCCCACAAAAGACAAGACAAAAAAATAAGAATTACTATTACTTTGACGTGCTTTATTATTGATACATGTATCTGGTTGAGACCTGCCATAACGTAGTTTAAACGAGATATATAAGCTTCAGCTACTTGAGAATAAGGCTTTGCACGAACTTAGTTTGAGCTGTAATTACATCTGCACATACTTCTGGCTTACATGGTACTCCATTTTTGTTTGGTTGATCTGAAACATAGTACTCCATGAACATTGAAAACTTGTTGACACCCTATTCCTATATTTAGAGATGTCCATACACTAACTTGGCCCAAGCGCAATATGGGGGGTATCTTTACCTTTGATATTTTCGAGAACACTTTTATCTGGATACTACTGTGGGATGTGTAAAATTTCAATTGAGTTAAATGTTGATACACTACTGTCAACTAATTACAAATCACTGTTGATATAATTTTTAAAAATTATTATAAATGTAAATAAATTTATCATATATGTTGAGTTATAATTGAATGATAGTGTCAACTAATTACAAATCACTATTGATATAATTTTTAAAAATTATTATAAATGTAAATAAATTTATCATATATGGGGAGTTATAATTGAATGATAGTCTAAAACATTTTTACACTGTAAGTGCATAATCTATTATTTCATTTTAATTTCTTCACTTTCAATTATTCATATTTAAGCTTTTTAATTTCTCAATTATTCAAATTAAGTCTCTTACCTCAAATTTTCATTTAACATAGAATTGACAAAAGTGTAACATCATTAATTTGTATAAATTAACAAAGAACAAATATACAACAACGTAATGGAATTCATTTTTATTTAATTATTTTATATACTCTTCCCTTTAAAATTTATACAAATCAATAATAATACATCATGCCTCTTACATTCCTATTAAAGGGAAAATTTTATATATTAATTAAATAAAGATGACTTCCAAGTTAGGCCAACTCAATTCATAGCCTAAATTAGACCCCAAAACTCATCAGGTTTATGATTACTCAACCCAGCTTGATTCACCTCAGTTCTCAGTTAGACTCAAGTTACTGACCCAAACCCAACTCGATTAACCTCAGTTCTCAGTTAGACTCAAGTTACTAACCCAAACAGACCATGATCACTCGGATTAAATTCTTCCAACCTATACACAACTTTAAGGTGAAGAAATCGAAGTTTATGCCTAAAAAATTAGGTTGAACCGACTTTAACCAAAGTTTATGCGAGTATGTAATTAGCATGGTTTGCCCAACCTTTATCCAATGCTGAAACTCAGACATTAAATGAAAATCGCACACAACATAAATTACTTAAGTTGGAACATAACCCCTTCAAAATAAATTTGCCTTTATAGTAAGTGCATATCCATCCTTAAATGTAATATGTAAAATATGATACTAGCAGGTTTTTTGTGTATGAATATATTGCTAGTAGATGTCGAACAAGGAAAGTGGAGAATACATTGATATGAATTATGGACCATGAAATCTCTACAAAACAAGCAGCTTACTGTAACGTCACATATGCTAAAATAAGTTTCTTTTTTACCACATTAAATAATTTAATAAAGAATAAGATGATATTATTAATATAGTAAAAGAAAAATTATTCAAAAAAACAAGATTTTCACCTCTCTTATGAAAAAGTTTGTGAAAAACTTGTTAAAAAACATTCCCAGAAAATATCTTTTCCAAGGAATATTTTTTTTTTAATTGATACCAAACATGAGAAACTAAGTCTCCAAACCTATGATTCTTGAAAAACAAAATTTATCTCCTACCAAACATTCCCTTGCAATGTAATTGAGTTCTCTTCTCGATAGGATACAATTGAGCTCTCTAAATTTGTCATTAGATAGATAATTTAGCAACGGTCCTACAAAACTGAATTAGTACCATTCCTTTATAGGAAAAAAAAAAACTCAAATTTTCGTTGTCTTTATAAATAGAAATTATATGTTGTTTCACTCATGCAGATTTCAACTTGGCTGATGTGAAAGCGAGATGAGAAAGAAGACTGTGCCCCACAAACATCAGTAAAGCTCCCAAAAGACCAAATGCTTTGAGTGTAGTGAACAGGTCCAGCTGCACATGGACAAAAAAGAGAAAAACATTTCAGAAGAAAAAGTTGGAACAAACTGATAATATTGCCGTGCCAGAAGAGAAATGGAATGAAAATGAACAGTCCCAACGAAAACACCTATGGATCAACATCACTGGCTCTGCCAGTTAAGCATTTTATCAGGGGAGATAATGCTTCTGATTAATAATAAATTACTTTTACACTACATGCATCAATAGATACCACCTAATAGAAGGAACCTGACTTCATGATTAATTGGATCATAGATCATTTAATAATGCTACCTGAATGTAGAGTGAACATACCTTCAACCAGAAAAGTACATAAAGTAACAAAACCGCCGCAATACCAACATGGAAAAGGATCCCAAATGTAGCAGGTACTGTTGAACCAGGGAAATTCTTTAGGTTCACCCCCAAGCGCAATAACTGCCAATGACATAAAACAGAGTAAAAACCACGGACAACAAGTATATTTATGCCACTTTCTAGTGGGAATTATAATGAGACTTACCCCAACCAAAAAGCCAATGAATGGCAAAAGGATCAAACCCAAGAAAGCAAGAGAGAGTTCCCGGTGTGGTCTCTTTTCAGGAGACCTGAATATATGGGTAATTTCTGCTTTGGGCCCATATCTTGAGTAAGGGTCAACAGGTGGTGCTGGAGGACGGGCTGCTTTCTCAGGTGCTTCTGGAAGATCTAATTCAACATGGCCAAGTAGCCGTAAGAAAGAGTTCTCCTGAAACACAATACTTTCACTCAGATTCAGTAAGACTATAGGGGGAGAAGGGGGCGGGTGGAGAGGGGAGATTAAAAACGTGGAGGTAGTGCCAGATACCATGACAGCATCACCCACAGTCAGCTCAATTTCATATTTTCCAGAGAGATAGAAAAGTTTCTCCACCAAGCCAAGAAAATCCTACAAGCCAAAATAACAATGTAAGCTAAGTGAGAGAGAGAACCATTGGAGGAAAATGATAATCAAAATAATGTTACAGCATTCCCCCAATATAAAAGAGCAAAACAAAAATGATAAGCAATTGTATCACAGCCAAGCTCAATAGTTCCAATTAAAGATTAAAAAATCTTGCAGTTGCCTTACAAGTGATTAAAGTTGCAATACGTTAATGATGGCCTTGTCTATTGATTATTATATTGGATGATATACACACTATAATGAATTGTGAGGATTCATCTGTATAATACTTATTTATCATACAATGTAGCAAACTGAACAAGTACTTAAGGATAAACTTCAAAACCCAGACAATGAAATAATATGTAACAAGAGATACTTAACGAGAACTTTCTCAAACTTCTTTCCGGTATTTCCAACCACAAAGATGTGTTCAACCTTTGTCTCATGTCTCAACTTGAAAAACGCCTGCAGAACAACAAATACCTCAATAAACAGCATTGAAGTGACATTCATTCAAAAGGTCCAAGAGGCGACTGCAAACCTGATGAGGTTTAAAAACATGACCATGAGGAGTTGTCAATTGGAAAGAAAACCTCAACTTCTGCAGGTGGTTAGCTGAGAGTGAAACGGTATCACTTCCAGCCAAATCTAGCCTGGTTAGGACAAGCATAAATGAAAGTAAAAAATTAAAAAAATCAAAGCCATACAAGAGTTACAAGTAGAAATGCAGAAGAGATATGAATTCATATGCAACAGTTCAGACTCCAAACACATGATAGAATGACAATCATTGGACATACTAATTAGAAGAAAAAAACCTATATATCACCATAGATAACTTACAAATAGGATATTAAATCAAAATAGACAACATACTTTTTCTGGGTGTCGGCACTTCCAAGATCACTGTCCAGAACTGTGATTTCTGCATTACCAACTTCAATAATTCCAGTAACATATATTGGTACATGAATTTCGCCTCCAGTTGCATAAACTTTTTCACTGCCAGAATCATGAAGCACAATCTGCAAAATAGGGTAAAATATTATACTGAAGGTAATCAAGGTATATACAAACATACCTTGATGTAACTAAAATGAGAAGTAACTAAAACAAACAGGAATACCTCAAAAACAAAAACATATGTCCCCACATCCACATTCTTCGGTAAAGCATCCAAGACATGAAATCCACTTTCTTGGTCATACTGGAGCTCCTGTGTCAGAGGTCACCAGAGATAACAAAGAATCCCAGGAAACTAAATGATTGCATCTGAGGGGGAAAATATTCTCAAGCCTCACCCCTCGGAATAAGTGATTGACTCATCACTCACCTTGCTGTCAATAATAGCTGAATCTTTTGCACCAGTGCTAAAAGCACGGACAAGCTTCACTGTTAAAGGTGGTGCAGCTGAACCAAGCACTGTATTCACCTTGACCTGATTTGAAATAGAAATTTGTCAGATATTCCTAACAGTATTGAAAACATAAAAGTAGAGTAGAAATGCAGAAGTATTGCACAATCACAAATCTAATACTGCAGAGACCACAACAGAAAGTAAAATTGTTTAGTTGAGGGAAGCAGATGCTGCTGCAGATATTAATGAAAATGGGTGGGATATTAATGTAGAACTGCATGCAGAAGAATCAACAAAAAATAAATAGGGGATAATGCAACCAGAATGCAAGGTAGAGCTTGTTAATCGTTTTAAATAAAAACCATTGAAAATTAATGGGCTAATAATAACAAGTACTATCCTATAGAGACAAAGGAAGCCTAAACTGTGAACTGCTTTGGTAAATTTTTCAGAGGTTAGACTCATTAACAGCAAGATTATGACAGCAAATGGAGAGAGAACTATAAACTTACAGGATGGCTGAGACTCAAACTCGACTACAACCAAATAGCAACTACATCACCATTCACCAACTATTTCCTACTTTCCTTTTGCCAGACAAAAATGACAAATGTCATGATAAGGCAATGTGATTACCCCATCAACTATCCCAAATTCTACGAAAAACTAATTAAAACATTAGGAAAATAAGGATTCTAGACATATTAAATTAGTTAAATACCTTAAGCTGGCCTTTCTTGGTCAATGAATAAACTGTTTCAGGGAGTGACAATATCAATGGAATGGAAATCCTACACCACAATAAGAAATACAAGTTACATATTATCACTAGATATAATGAGGTCAAGATATCTCGGCAAAGAAGAAACAGGAAAATATATGGAAATATCCCCCATAAAGCTGCAATTTAAAATAAGAATGTTTTTGGAAAAGCACTTGCCTGTTGTTCTCTAGAAAAGCTAATGACTCAACTTGATTGAAGAAGTCCTTGGCATCTCCTGGGATTCCAATGCCCAAGAAAAATTTTGCCAGACCCAATAATTTATCCCCTGGAAGCTGGAAAACACAGCCAAAATATTAGCATTAAATTCTAACAGATTGAAAAAAATTAAACAGTAATTCCTTACACCCACATACATTTATTTTTCCAGAAGTTACAGCAGAAAATGCAGTAACCCCTCTAACAACTGAAGAAGTTGTGGAAAGAGAACCCCGTTGCTCATGTCCACCAACATATTTCTCATCAAAATAAAAGGTTCCATCCTCTGAAAAATGACAATAGGTTGAGTCCAGTATGGTGAAGTATAAGGGGTAGAGAATGGCAGGGCAATGTAAGTACAATACCCAAAAAAATGCGAATGGAGAAAAAATGAGCTTCAAGCAAATTATGTCATTTGATAGAAAATAGCATTCTGCAGCACAGAAACGCATTGAAGCAAACATACAACAATCACAACCCTACATAGATGTGTAGGATTGTCAAGATTCAAGCATTTTGAAGGGATGCATCTACTCTCTTCCAGCTACTTATTTCACAAATGCAGGACATTGAGTTTAATAATAATAATAATAATAATAAGGTCCCATTACAAGCAGTTAATTCAATCGAAACCTCAATTCTAGTAGTTTCTTCTAGGAAACTTACACCCACATTGTCAGCAAAATAATGATTACTTAGATCTTAAGCAGGTAATTGCAACTTGATCAATTGTTAAGCCCACAATAAAAGCAGCAAATAATAAACAAAATGCGATGAAACATAAAAGCACTAACATAAGGATAAATTTGGAATAAGAACAAATGCTATGAACAGACAGTCAGACACCAAGGCTGCTAAACCCGTCCTAGCTAATTCTAAATTTAAAAATAAGCATTAACAGCAATCATTTGGGATGAAGTAAAAGCAAAGCTACACATACCATATTTCTCAATGCCATCAAAAAGCTTTACTATGCCATTTTTCACTACGTTGACCTGCCAATATGGAGCTAATATAAGATATTGATAGAAGTGCGAAGACAAATTATGTTAGCAAGATGCATCAAAAGCTACAAAAGAACGTATAACAAAGACTAAAATAGTTACTCAGCTAAATGCATGAAGCTACACTGGCGAATTTAACTTCAGTTTCGTGATATGCCACAATAACATACTAACAACTATTTATAACACCAATAATGTCATATGCATTAATTTCTGGACATGTATTAAAACTATTACAAACTTAAAAAAAAAAAAATGGCAACCAATATAATGATCCAAAACTTTACCTTAGATTGATCAAATTCAGAAGAAGCTAGGGAAATCAGTCCAGCAAGGGATTCAAGTGCTAATCCTGTGAAATATATGATGAGATTAAATTGTTAGCATGGATAAACTACAGCTATTACAATTATTCCCAATGATGTCATGATGCTAGCTTTAGAAGAAAAATATTGGGCATAATGGGATATGAGAGAAATTAAGTATCAATACTGTTGGATTTAAGAGAAGACTGAAGACTAGCTAATTGAAGAAGATAATACTTTAGAGAGAATCTAGAAAAAGAAAATGATTTCTTATTCAGACCTTCCATTATGTGAAATGACTACTAGTTCCAAGGCTAAATGAGTGCAACTTCCTAATTACTAATTCCTGTAAATACTAAATGCATTTTAACATGTGATACATGAATTGCACATGATTCTAAAAAGTACATTTCCATGCAGATTATTACCAGCAGCATAGGTACTAGACTCTGGATTATCAGAACTGTAGCGCCATCTTCCATCACTTTGACTGAGAACCTGCCCGCAATGAAGACACAAAATAAATTTGCAAATCACAGTTTGAATTGGAATTGCAACAATATTGAGGTATCATATGGGGGAAACTAAAACAGTAGTTGGGTGCTGTTCTTATACAGAAGCCCCTGTCATCCACATAAGAAGAGGCCAAAATAGTAGTTACCAAAAATAAAACCTAGTACCTACCTTATTTAATAAAAAAACACAATAATACTAACCCTGATTGATTGGAAAACCCCATCAACATCAGCAAGAAGCACATCAACATTAGAATCCTGATCCTGTGTACAAAGAAGGTAAGTACCATAACAAAATACAATATCACATTACCAATAGGCAAGTCACAATTAAAACAAAAAAGTACCACATCCACTATTAGAAAAATAAAAAAATAAAAAATCAGAAGACTAGTCATATAGTCCACGACCGTGATCTAGACCGCGATTTGGTGCAACATCAACAAACACGAAGAAACCGCAATGCGATCGGGACCGATATTTAAAACATTGGTCATATTCAAAGAATTTCGGATATCGATCATACACAGGGATGAATAGGAAATAAACTTGATTAATGCACTAATACTTCCTAAGGACTCTAATGAAAACCCGTGTAAGGTCACAGTAAAGTAGCGGCTAGAGAATTACCTTTATAAGAACCAAACCTCCAATTGAATAGTATATTTCAAGCAACGCACTCGAATCATGAACAGTGGCTTTAAGTCTTGAAGCAATATCCTATAACAAAATAAATAAACACTAGCATCAATTTCCCGCACACAAACAGAACTTTCATAAGCAGTGACACTCAAACTGCAAGCATAACAAAAATAAAATAAAATAGAAAAGTACCTTGAAAACGTTCCCATTGACATTGCATTTTAAAATGGAGTTAACTTTCAAGGCATAGAACAAATCCTTGAGAGGAGAAGACGAGGCTAGATTTTCAACCACTTTCTGACACGTGTCCTCGCTCACAGGAGTATTCTTCTCTTCGATTCCGAGAATCTGAAAAACTCTAAGCGCCTCGTACGCGTCTTCTAAGCTGTGATAAAAAAACAGATCAAAGAACGACAAATAGTTGACTTCAGTTACGCAGAACGGTTCAAAATCTCAAGAGAGAAAAAATAAAAAAGCGACACAAATCTAACAATAATCCTTTCACAGTTTCACGTCCTTGGGATCGGAATCAAACGCAGCGTTTTAAACATTTATCTTTTGAGAAAAATAAACGGAATTGACGGTATCAGAGAATAACAATGCAATGTGTGGGATCGTGATGCGAGGGAGTTTAATTATTAGGGTTTTTGGTTTTGACCTGGTGGGAGTGGGAGCGAAGAGGTTGATTGCAGCAGATCGGTGAGAATTGGAGATGGAGAAAGAGAAAGGGAGAAGAAGTAGCAGAAATGCTGCTGCTACTGTCACGTGACTCACGTGCGTGGCCATTGCTGGTGGAGCGGCAATGAATCGGAGAAAGAGAGAGTGGCCACACTTCAAAAGGGAGGAGAAGACTTTCTCTAATGTTAATGTCAGGAGTTAATAATACCACTGGAGATGGCTGGGCTGGGTGGAGTTTTTGGACTGTTTGTTTGGCACATTAATTTTTTTGGTTAAAAATACAATTTAAACTCCATTATAATTTCTAGTTTTGCATTTCTCTTTTCAACTTTTTTTCTCAAAAAAATCATGTCAACTCTTCACGTGTCTCTAAGTATGTGTCTGGTTTCATGTTAAAAAATTAATTTTAATTTTAAAATTAATTTTTATATATTTAATTTCACTGTCAGACAAGAATCTTTTATAATTGATTATGTTAAAGCAACTTTAATTAGTTTTGTGTTGGATAAATAATTTTATGTTAAGTTTTAATTTTAACTTTCTTTTTATAAAAACATTCAATTCAAACATAAATTATATCACCTTAAAAATAATTTTAACTAAAATTAATTTTATCGACATTTTTTCAAACACACTAAATCATGTTGAATAATTTTTTTTGGATTCATAATTAATTATTAGCTCAAATATTTAGTTTATATGTTGGATAAAAAATTATACTTATTTATGTTAAATTTTTGTTTTTAATAAAAAAATCAAAATATAAATTACATCACATTCAAATCAATTTTAACTAAAAATTAAAATTACTAAAAATTAAAATTTTCAATGTCCATATGGATACACTGAATTAAGATTATGATTCTATTTAGATTGGTTGAAAGTGATGAAATAGAGTCCGGATGTAATAAAATTTTGGCTAAAATCTAATTTTCTTGTATTTTCCTAAATATATGATTTTAATTTTATATTTTTTAATTGAGACATTTTTTTCATCATTTTTAACAAATTTACGATTTTAGTTTCCTATTTTTAATAAAACATTCAGTACTCTACTTTTAAAAAAATTTATGATTTTAATTCTCTTAGTTAATTTCAGATTTGGTAACTGTGTACTTTTTAATTCTTTTTTTAATAAATTAAGTTTTTTTTGCAATTAAATAATTTTAAAATATATTTATCATGTGTATAATAAACAAATAGATTATAGAGTATATAAATTAACATTTGAAATTGGTAAAAGAAAAACTAAAATTACATATTTTAAAAAATGGAGGAAGAAATATCTTAATTAAAAAATGAGGACTAAAATCCCGAATCTTTAAAAATATAAGGATGAAATGTCTCAATTAAGAAATAGGGGAATGAAGTGCATATTTGAGAAAATAGGGAGAAGAAAATTGCATTTTAGCCTAGAATGTTAATATGCTTAATTGTTTGGCATTTGATTTTGTTAAAATTAAAATAAAATGAATAGTTTGACAATATGTATAAACAATAAAGTGGTGGTTCTATTTTATTCAATTCCATCCCACTTTTTTTGTTGTTGTTATATTTCAATATATTCTATTAATTACTATTAGATAATTAAACATAGTAAGGATTGTTTGCTTTGTAAGCATACTAAGAATGGCCAACATATACACGGTTAGATCAGATTACCACCAAGCTCGTCACAAACATATCCATTTCAATTTTCAAGCATCAACTAGTGTAATTCTTTGAGATCTTTGGGCGAAATTGTGGAAAATTCCCACTTTACCTAAATGTCTCCATTCTGTTTGGAGGGCCTGTAAAGACATTATCCATGTAATGAAAAATTTGCATAAAAGATTATGAATGTTGCCCTGATATGCCAAAGGTATGGTGAGAAGAAAGAAAATGTAGTTCATGCTTTGTTGTTGTGTGAAGAAGTGAATCAGACTTGGTTTGCCTCAAATCTAGTGGCTGTTGCAAATTAGTGAAGTATGTCTTTTGCTGAATGGTTTGCTCACTTCGTTGCATGCTTAAAAGTATAGTGATATGGAATTTAAGGGTAAAATATGTGAACTATTGTTGCTGAATGGTTTATTCACTTGTGATGGAAGTTGTAAAATCTAATTTTGATGCTTCTATTAAGGAAAATCAAGGTACTTGGAGTTATTTTTCGGGATCATAATGGTATTGCTCTGGCAGCTGTTGTGTCTTTTGTGCTTAATTACTGTGAACCACACATAGTAGAAGTTGTAACATTAGATAGTCTATTGAAACAACAATTAACATGTGTCTTTAATTATTTGGACCAGTATGAGACAAACTGTTAAAGGCTTGTTGATGCTTGGAAAGGAAGAAAACAAATTGTCTGTGTGGATACTTTGTTGGTGTAGGACAAGATTGAGCACGACTCTTTAATTCACTAAATGTGGTTTTTTTTCACATAGATATGTAAGATTTATCATTGTGGCTCATTTAAATAAATGTTATTTGATTTAATGAATAAAGGGCATAAAGATAATTGGTTATAAAGGGAAGTTATTAAAGGATAATTATTAATAAAATAATTATCTGTACAGTTATATTAAAAGATAACTGTTAAGATATGCAGTTATATTAAAAGATAACTGTTGATAGGTGCAGTTATA
>PYAF01005253.1:1820656-1835968 GCA_007407185.1 Glycine tomentella | reverse complement strand
GAAGAAATATAAAACACTTTGACATGAGATTATCATATTAATTAAAAGTTACTTGTAGAATTAATGATTAGTTAAAAAGAAATTTATCAACTCTAGATAATGAGTTTGAATGAAAAAGAAAATTTCTTAAATCATTCATTGATAAATATAATGTGTTAATTTATTAGAGTTTGATAATTATGCTAACCTTGAGATATGATATTCAAAATTATTGTTAAAAGTTTACTTGATTAATAAGTTAATTATGGACTTAATATTGAACTTATGAGGTGCCACATAAATGAATGTTCGAATTTTTATAACAAATAATTAAATTAAAATATTTAATTTAACATTTCTTTATGATTTCAAAAAAATTTGGATATATTTTTAATGCGAATCAATCCTATCTATTTTGCTAACACCAAAAATATAATTAATCTAACGCTTTCCCTTCTTATAAAAATAAGTCCAACAGATCAAACACAAACGGGATCCCACGGCACATAAAACAAATACTTTCCATCCCTGTGCGGTCCTTTTCCTTCTTGGTAGCCAGCACCTTTTGTGAATGCCACTAAGCATCATCCAGTATCCAATTCAATTCCTCAAATAACTGGGATTCCTCATTTCATATATTATATTCACGAGAAGATAGATTATGTAGCAACGTATTAAAATAATTTTATTATAATAATAATTTACCATATATAATAAATTTAATTTATTTATCTAATAATTATTTTAAAAATAATTTATAATTAAATATAAATATGAATGTATAATCATTAAACTTAATCCAAAATAATTTTATATTATTATTTAATCATAATTTTCTATTTAAATTATTTTAATATTTTAAAATTAATAAATTTAATATATATGATGAGTTATGAATTGTAATTGAATGACCAGGTAACTTTTTTTATAACGTGAGAGCATATCCTTTTTTCTATATTATCATATGATAAAAAATATAAGGGTATTAATTAATTAATTGTAGATTTGAACAAGATTTGATGCCTTAAAATAAAATAAAAGAAAACATGGATTGAAGAGTTACTGAAAATGAAGATAAAGCAAAAAAGAAAGAAGCTACCTACATTGGTAATAGGAAGAAAGAAAGAAAGAAGATTTCGATAGTGCATCTCCCGAAACAGTTGAGCTTGCAAGACAGACACAGCACCTTCCATTCTTCATTCCTCAAATCGCAATTCACAAAGCGTCTCAAATTCACATTAAATTCTCCCAAAACTCAAACTCAAATACAAACACAAACTCAAGTAATTCTAATTTTCCCTCCCCGAAAACGATGTCGTTCGAGGTGGAGGAGGAGGAGGAGGCGTTCGAGCACACGCTCCTGGTGGTGCGCGAGGTGTCGGTGTACAAGATCCCGCCGCGAAGCACCTCCGGCGGCTACAAGTGCGGCGAGTGGCTCCAGTCTGACAAGATCTGGTCGGGGCGGATCCGCGTCGTGTCCCGGCGCGACCGCTGCGAGATCCGCCTCGAGGATCCGAGCTCCGGCGAGCTCTTCGCGGCATGCTTCGTCTACGCCGGCCAGCGCGAGACTGCCGTCGAGCCCGTCCTCGACTCGTCGCGCTACTTCGTCCTCAAGATCGAGGACGGCCAAGGCAAGCACGCCTTCATTGGCCTAGGGTTCAATGAGCGCAACGAGGCCTTCGATTTCAACGTCGCGCTGTCCGATCACGAGAAGTACGTCCGCCGCGAGCACGAGAAGGAGGCCGGAGACGGAGCCGCCGCCGAGGAGTCGCAGATCGACATTCACCCCGCCGTCAATCACAGGCTCAAGGTATAGCAATCACAATTTCTACTATCTAATTGTTTTGATTCGGTAATTGAACCGAAATTCGCGATCGTGATTATCGTTATGAATGCTGAATGCTGAATTAGTTTGTTTTGAGATGAATAAACAAAAGCCACTTAAAATGAATTCAGCTTCTCGTATAGGCGAAAATCAATTTGTGCACTTAAATTTGTATAGAAGCTCTTTTCATTCAACTTCTCCAAAAGCTCAATGCATTATATCTTTTGATTTTCTTTTCTAATAAGTGCTTATAAAAAAATTAATCCAATCAGGGCCTTATTTTGATTTGGTCAAATCCAATTTTTTGAGCAATTTCTAAGGGTGTTTCAGTTTCATAATTCTCCAAGATTTTGATGAATTTACTTTTTTATATTGTTTTAACAGTATGTTTTTCTTACCCTGTTGATCATGATGGCTTTTTCCTGTGTTTAAGATGGTGTGTTTTTTATTTGGCCTGTAGGAAGGGGAAACCATTAGGATTAATGTGAAGCACAAATCAACTAGTGGAACTGGCATGCTCTCAGCTGCTGGCCTAACCGGTGGGCATGCTGCAACACCAAAGCCAAAAACCGTGAGTCTTGCTCCCCCACCAAGCGGGGCAGGGAAAATCAGGTCTCCTCTTCCACCCCCACCAAATGATCCCATTGCTGCTCGGACTGCTTCCACCAGTCGTGCTACTGATCCTAAAGGGACATACGAAAGTGTGAAACATTCTACTGACGCTTTATCAGATTTTTCTCAACTACAGGTATGCTGGTTCTGCTCGTTCTCTTGGCTGTTTGGCATGTTGTTTGTTCATGTTATTTAAAATTTTAGGGCTTAATAGTTACTGCATAGCATGACTTAACACTTAACAGCAATGTCGTGTCTTATAGATTGTTTAAGCATGTTATTTATCTACTTTTTGTATGATTGGTTAGCTTAACTTTTTCATCACTGCATTCTTGATCTTGTATCCCCAAATGTGAAGTTATCGTTCCTTTGTTCACATAAAGGTACTACTAGTTTTGTGCTGATTTTATTCGGTAAAAACCAATAAGAATATTAACTGCATTTATTCTTGTATGACAGTTCTGGCAGATTTGTTTATTGTTTTAGTTTTAGATCCTAGTCATCAATCTAGGTTTCTACATATAGTGACCGTAATGATTTGGAAAACGATCAATCATCAACTGACTTTCTGGAGCATCCCAGTTTAACCATGAGGCTTTCTGTATGAGTTAAAAGTCCCAGCCGTAGTCCAAAATCTAGAGTAACATTCACATTTCTTGTCTGTTTGCATACAGAAAAATCTTCCCACAACAACCACCTCCGGATCGACCACAGCTTCAGGATGGGCAGCCTTCTGATTATATATATGAGCATTTTAACAATGAGGCTTTGATTATTCTCTGATTTTTTTGGTTCTTTATTTTGAGAAAAGAAACAGTGGAAGAATCTGCAGAAAGAGGTTTTATAAGTAAAGTTAGCACAAAGTACCAAGTAATTCGATTGCTTGAGGAATGAATATCCTGGAAATTTTTATGTTTTTCTTTGTTTGTAATAACAGTTTTCTCATATCTCTATAAAAAGAATTACCCCCCCGATCTCGTACCCCCGAAAAGAATCTTTTTTTGACTGAGGTGTGCTTGTGATTTTATGTTCAAGGTACTGTTCCGGATGTCATGTGTCGTAGGTATATATGAAGTTATTATGTTGCTTGTAATAATAATTATAATTACAAAGTGACAATGTCCATTTTAACAGCGGCTATATATTACACTTGTGCAACAGGCAAAAGCTTTGTGCCTAAGTAGCTCTACTCGGACGATTGTACTAAATTCTAAAACTCAGAACTTGACTTTAGATTTTTGGGGGCTATAAATTCAGATTTAGCATTTGTTCTAATAAACTTTTCATAAATACTTGTTGGAAAAGAAAATAAGAAATCTATATGAGAGTTTCTACAAATTAATTTATACATAAGCTAATTTTAACTTTTAGAAAAACAGATTTCACTTTTTTCTTTTTCTTTTGTTCTCTTGTTTATAATTTTTTTATAATCAAAATAGGCTATTAAGCCATTGATCTAAAATCAATGGGTAGGCTGTACCATTGTAGGATTGCACAAAATTGGCCGTTCAAGTTTCACGATAGAAAAATTTGAGGTTCAGGATTTTATTTTGAATGGTTTATCCCTCCGATACTCTCTACTCAGGATTCAGATATCTAAGTAATAAATAGCCATAATATTTAACTTAATTGTATTTTTAGTCACTCAAATTAGGTTTTTTCTTCCAGTTTTCCAAACAAAAGTTTATATATTTTTAGTCATTCAATTTTCTTAAAAAAAATCTTCTCAGTCCCTTTCCTCAAATAAAAAATTGACATTTTTTAATCCCTCAATTCTGGTCGAAGGGACTAGAGCATTTCTTTTTTAATTTAAAAGACTAAAGAACAACAGATCCCCTAATTTGACAGACTAAAGATATAATTAAACCTATCTATAAAATCTTCCAGTGCTAATAAAAATTTGGGATCCATACACACATGTACCAGACAGAAATCATATGGTAAGGAATCGCGATGAAAGAACCAAATGAATCAAAATAGAAATTATGCGGCTTTACAAAACTACTATTTACTGCACACCTTAGAGGCGTCTGTTTACCTATTTGTCCCTTCTCAGTATACAAAATTGAGCTAAGAACCCAATGATGAGCTCTACAGGCATTCTTATCACATGTATCCCACAAAAAAAGCTCAAGATCAGTACAAAAAATAAACCGTGTCAGCACAAAGAAGCATGCTTCAGAGTCCACTGTTCAGACTATATAATGAATATTTCATCAACTTAAAGCACCGCGCAGTCAGAATTGGTATATTGGCAAATAGTCTCTATTGATGGTCTCGTTTCAGAATTGGTAGTCTGGTTTCAGAACCCAATAGGATCCTTTAACAGAATTTGATCCTTGAAACACTGAACTATGCTGGCTGAATCGGAACTACCAGTCTACCACCTCGTTGTTGTATAAAAGTAAAGACTTTCCGAATCAATACTTTAGGTTGTACAGATGAATTTTCAGTAGCCCTGGAAGATCTTGTATCTACAGATCTTGCTTGATTAGTGGAACTTGACGACACACCAAACTGATGTTCAAGCCCAGCACCAATGGCTTTCTCTTGGTTACCTCGAATTTGAGCCAATAGTTCGGCGGAAGATAATGCTTTACCAGCAGATGCCCCAGCAGCAAATCCATTGATCTTGTTAGTTCCCTTGTTGGGTAATTCGTCAGATGTTTGGCTATTATTTACCAACTGGGGATTCACAGTTGACCCAAACTTCCGCTTGACAGACGACGGTGCACCAGCAGTTCCTGACCTTCCTGTCCACGTCGGAACAGATACACTATCATGGCTTCGAACCATTCGTGACTGATGTAAAGCTTCTGCAGCTCTTTCTGCAACCTGAGATGCTTCCTCCTCAAGTCTCATCTTCTCCTCGTCATGGGCATTCATGATCAAATCATGGTTCATGGCACTCTGCCATCATAAAACGAGTTTAGCACAAAGGAAACACGTGGAAAAAGGAAGTACCAGAAGAGTAAAAAGCATCACTTTATAACTAGAAACAAACCAATATGGCAATATCACATTCTAATGTAGCCAGAGGCTGCGAGCATGGTAAAGATACCTTGTAATTCTTGTATAAATCAACATATGCAGTATGCTTGCTTTGTTCATAATTATCTTAATTCTTGAATATTATGCAACAGGGTGTGGATTTCCTATAATTAGTCAGTCAAATAGGAGGTAATGATGCATGCAAAATTGGATGTTTAAGCTGAAACACAAACACACAGAAGCAACTTACATGTATCCCATTGGCATCAAAAAGGCTTTTCAATATATTTGTTTCCTCATCAACCCCATTACTATGTTCAATCTTCAGAATCCAGTTCAGCAGGTTGGCTATGTTTATACTTATCCTCATTTTCTTTATGTGTCCCAATGATATTGACTTCTTTAGATATTTGACTGAAAATATTTGACGTTTCAGTTGACCCAGTTTCTCCATCCACATTAAGTGTGAAAAGATCTTTCATATCCCGGGCTTTAAAGAACCTTTTCTGTTGTGGGTTCTTCAATATCTTATTGGTAAGAAAAAGTTTGTAAATCTGACGGTGATACACTTTCTCCTCTATAGTTCCACGCGTAATCAACCTATACACTGTTACATCCCGCTTCTGACCAATGCGCCAAGCACGCTCTCTGGCCTTTTAAAAGAAACAACAATCTTCTATCTTCTAAATAACATTTTAGGATTTAAATTTGAAACCAGAACATTATCCTCCATGATAGTGAAAATTGAAACAATTTCAAAAATTTGAAAATATCAGACACAAAATAATAAAGAATTTACTTCCAAAACTATTAGAGTTGTTTGGATTGATGGTTACGGATGGGAACGAAATAGGGTGATAAAAGTGCTTCCTCTTCCATACTATTTCAATCCACTCACCATAAATATCTAAACGCAACTTTTGTTGTCTATGATTTATACCCAACTAGCTAAGTGAACATGGTGAATTCAGGGAAGTTTGTCTTTCAACAATTCCAAGAACAAAAGGATGTATTCAGTACAAACTGGTGAATGTTGATGGAATTCAACAGTCGGGGAGGTAAATTGCACCAATGAGAAAGTTGATGGGAGCAAATTGCTACAATTTTGTTAGAAATTCTAGAGTCTAAGAATCATGGTGAATGTTTTACTTTGCACATTAGCATAGTTTTTCTTTTTGGGGCAGGGGGATGCTACAATAAAAGTTGAAGCTAATAGCAAATTAGGTGAAGCCGAGGATTGGTTTCAAAAGTTAAATTAAATATATGATCTCTATATTTGACACAGTTTTATATTTTGGTCCCTACATTAAGAAACTCTCTCTCTCTCTCTCTCTCTCTCTCTCTCTCTCTCTCTCTCTCTCTATATATATATATATATATATATATATATATATATATATATATATTACACACACACACACACTAATGAATCGATTTCTACTATTAACCAAAGTTACAACCGTGTTAGACACTTGTCTTACACAACAGTAAGGACCAAGTGACCAACTCAACAAACATTTGATTCCATTAAAAACATAAAAAAATATTTTAATTATTATTTAAAATAATTATTATAAAAAATAATAAAATTATCATCTATAAAATAATAACTTATAATTAAATGAGAGTATAAAATAGGTATTAATCTTAAATAGTTTTTTTGCTTATTAATCTTCAATTTATTTTATATAATAGTCATAGACACGGTTATCAAACTCTTGATTTAAATTGTAGAATCGTCTGATTTTATGAGTTTACTATCCATCTGCGAGTTAAATCGGATTAGGCTCATTTTCGGAGTAGAATTGCATGATTCTACGTAGAATCGCTCGATTATGAGTAGAATCACATTTCTGCTACGTTTTCGAGAGTCTACTGGGTTTAGGAATGACGTCGCTTCGAATAACAATTTTTCGTATTTAGATCAGATCCATAATGGATTTGCTTCATGCACCCTTTTTTTGCCTATTATACACCTTCTGACTCATTTTTTTATATTAAAAACTGGACTTTTATTTTAATTTAAATAATTTCTATTTACACTCTTTTTTTAATTAATAGACTTTGTTTGTGTTATCAACTTTAATATTTCAATTATTATTTTGAATTTTTTAGTATCCCTTATTTATAATTACACTCATTTAATTTGACAAAATTAGTCATGTCATTGTTTCATATTTGTATATAGATAATTTGCTTTTTTTTGTTTAAAATAGACTCTTACGATTTTATGATTCGATTCTACGATACCTCTACGAATTTACGTAGAATCGCGATTCTGATCACCTTGATTATAGATAATATGTAATTCTGATTGTTTTTATAATCATCAATGATTAATTAATTCATATTGTTTGAATAAGATAGTCTAATTGAAAAAATATCTAATTGTAAATCAGATAACTGTTTGTTTGAATAATAAAAAAATTCATGTGGTTTGACACACTGGTTGGGCTCGACCCGTGCGTTTCGGTAGTTCCATTAAGCACCGAAAAGCGGTGGGTGGAAGTGGCGACGTGGTTCGTGGTGTCTTCACACATTTTGTTGGTTTGTTTCAACTACCGCAGGCACTGACGTGTAACTTTTCTACTGGCTCCGAATTGGAACCTAAGACAATATGATTAGCTTCTTCTCCAATGGCGGTTCCACAACAATGGCGGAAGAAAACGAAGATTCCCGCGGAATCCGCGTCACCGCCATGCAATTCTCCTACGACGTTCAACAACCGCCACTCTTCCTCGACTTCAACCTCAACGTCTCTCCAGGATCTCGCTGCCTCCTCGTCGGTGCCAACGGATCCGGTAACTTCGCATTCACTATTAGTGTTTTTCATTACACGTGTCACTTGTGAGTGAGTGTGAGGAATTTGTGTGTTAAGGTTGAGTTCGTTGATTGCGTTTGTGCAGGGAAGACGACTTTGCTGAAGATTCTGGCGGGGAAGCACATGGTTGGAGGAAGAGACGTTGTGCGTGTCTTGAATGGTTCCGCTTTTCATGACACTCAACTCGTTTGTAGCGGAGATCTAGCTTATTTGGGCGGATCCTGGAGCAAAAACGTTGGCTCCGCTGTGAGTTCTTCTTTTCTATTTCTCTTTATGATTTTCCAATGTGGTTGTGGATCAGGGTGAACTTTTCCTTTTTCGCGTTTTTATAGTTGATTATTGACCAATTGTTCAATTTCACTCAGATCATGATACTGTGCTAGTGTATTTTGATTGTTTAATGTTTGTGATAATTGGCAACCACAACTCGTATATACTGAAACTCTTAATTACCTACTGTAATTTGTTGGTGACTGAGGATGATTTTTCTGTTTATCAAGGTTTGCACACTGTTTCTGAACCAATATTTGTGTGTTTTTTTTTTTTTTTTTTTTTGCTACATAGATACTCTGTTTTCCTTAATAGGTTTCCTTCTTGGTGACATTTTTTACTGGTATACTAATTAAGCAGTTTTAACCATGAGGATAGGTTTTACTGTACTCCCTTCTATCATGTTATTTATCTATAATAATGTGTAAATCATCTAGAAGTAGTGTGGTTTTCAAATTCATAGACTAGAAGAGGTTCTGGTAACATTGGTATTAAGAAAAATATAATCCCATGACCAAGTCTCACCCGTAGCTTTTTTTCTGTTTTAAAATTGTTCCTTAAAATTAGGAAACTTGTGCATGTCATAGGCCTTTGTGAAGTTGAGTCAATTATTTTCTCCTCAATATTCAGTGTCATTTAAGAAAAAAATTTGATTTGGGGTTTTTAGTAAACTTAATACTATAAGACCAAGTTGGGGAATCTTGTTTCTGTTTCTGTTGTAGTATAGTAGATTAGATGCACAGCCTTCGTGTTCTCTTATCCAGAAGTCCAGAACTAATAACTATAGATAGATATCCTCTAAGTTTTTTCCATATTGCTGATCCATTCAGCCATGAGTTGTCAACCTGAACCATATGTGGGCTTTGGTCATAACAGAAGCCCCATCTTCATGAATTACAGGAACCCACTTCAGAGCCTCAGTTTAATGTTTTTCTTTAGACTCAATTTTACTTTACTGCTTTTTCTTCATATAACTTTTTTTTTGTGGTTTGTATGCATACTCTACCAAATCTCATTTAATAACCTTTTTTTTTTGTACAATTTGATCAATTTAATTTCAAGTATTAATGTAGTTGCTACTACATTCAGGGCGAAATTCCGCTCCAAGGAGACTTCTCTGCTGAACATATGATCTTTGGAGGTGGGTTTTCGGATGGAGTTGTCTTTGTTGCCAAAAGCATTTGTATCTCCATTTTTTTATTTGTAAATATCAAGAGAAAGCTAATCATCATGTCAGATCTGCAACTGGCTTCCGTACTGTAATGTTGAATTAGTTTCTGTGTGATAATTAGCAATTCAAATACAATTGTTCTTTAATTCTGATGTATAGTAGAACTAAGTTGTTCCCTACTTTTATCAGTTGAGGGTGCTGATCCAGATAGGAGAGATAAGTTAATTGAGCTGCTTGATATCGATCTACATTGGCGAATGCATAAGGTATCTGATGGGCAGCGGCGTCGAGTGCAAATCTGTCTTGGTCTTCTTCATCCATATAAGGTATCATTTAAAAGCCTAGAGGATTTGTTGTGTATGGTTGCTATGCTGTTGTAGACAATTTGTCAATGCTCACTAGAATGTGCTTTTTTGCATGGTATGGTTGAAGTATCGTGGTGGACTTTTTTGAAGAAAAAACAACTTTGAATTCTGACAATGCATTACTTTCTTTTGCATTATTGTTTTTTTCTATGTACTGCCGCAGGTCAAATGAAACCAGATTATATGACTGATTAGCTGGAACCCTTGATTAACATTTCAGGTTCTCTTGCTGGATGAGGTTACAGTTGATCTGGATGTTGTTACTCGGATGGATTTATTGGACTTCTTTAGGGAAGAATGTGAACAGGTATTTACTGGCTGTCTATATGACTGCTGAAACACACTGGATATGGGAATGGAAAACTTTAACGAGGATGGCCCCAACGTGTCATTAGATGATAGCTGGTCTTTATTGGAATGATAATCATATTAAAATATAATAATGAGTTTGCTCTTCAATTTCTACAATGGACAAAGTATATGCTAGATATTGCCCCATTATGTCTACTTAAAGAAATCATTGAAAATATTATTCCTTAATTATTCTTACTTTAGGGAAAGGTGATATATGCCCATCTTGCGAAGCCTGGAATGTTGGGTTCAAAAACAATACTTATTTTCTTATGTTTTCGAATTTTTTGCAGAGAGAAGCTACAATCGTATATGCAACTCATATTTTTGATGGACTAGAGACTTGGGCAACTCACTTGGCATACATACAAGAAGGTGAACTGAGAAGAGCAGAAGAATTAGCAGATGTTAACGAGTTGAAATCTTCAACTAATCTTCTGTCTGTTGTTGAGACCTGGCTCCGTGCCGAAACAAAGCTTGAGAAGAAGAACCCTATCCAAAAGACTTCTGTTGCTAGTTCTTCTTTCTTTTCATCCAGACACATGGCATACTATCGATAGTCTTTTTGACACAAATTCTCTTATGAAAATAATTTGGGTGGCAAATACAAGCAATTCGTTCTTTCATGCTTGTCAAGTTTGTGGCTTGCTTATATTTTCAACATTTTTTTTGGAGTATTTATACGTTTAAACAAGCATGATTAAATGAATCATAGCCTTATAATCACCATGAAGTCATATGGGGCTGGATTTGGCCGATAACATGTATTCCTTTTTTCATACCATAAATAAATGAAAAATAATTAATTACTGGGACTAGATACTTCTGCCAATATGTTGCGTCATGGTTTGAGTTGTTAGTTGTTACTGGCTCCGCGGAGTACTTCTTTATACCAATTGCTATGACACAAGTTTACAACGGAAGGAGATGATTTAAATTTATGGGATACTACGACCAGTAAATATAAGTGCAGGATAATTCTTACTTCATAAGTTAGGTTTTTTGTTAACTTAAACTTCAATTCTAATATGGCAAAATAGCTTGTGGTAGTGGTTGTTGACTGGTTATTGAGTCAAGTCATTATTGTATGTATCGCTTGTAAATGTTGAATCCGTAATTTTATATTTGAAATGTCCTCACTTTAACATGCGATGATATGTTAGAGATCCCATAGTGATGTACCAATTTTGGATTTTTTTTTTAACCTTTAATCTGAATATCAAGAATTCAGAGAATAATTTTACATTCTTGCTCGATTTGAAAAGATCAAAAGGTGTTGGAAGTCCTTTTTTAAGTGAGGAAGTAACTCCCCAATGAGAGTGTTGTACCATGAAGGTGGGTGTCATGTTCTCAGCCAAAATATTAAATAAAATGGATACTACTACATGATACGTATATATTGGGAACAAATTTATTGTCCCCTTAGTCAACAACTCTAGTTGTTCATCCATTTTGACAGCAATGCTTCTCCAACTTTCTTGTCACAAGTTAATCAATCATGCGACACTTGTCTTAAGTTGCGGTCTTCTTGGTTTTTCGATCTTAGTTCCCTTTATGAGACCATATCTTACCAAATAAAACAAGTGAAATTTCAATATTTACACATTGATAGTGCCTTGAACAATTAAGTTGATGTCTATATAAGTTGAATGATCGAAATTTGATTATAAGTTATTAAATGGTAAAAATAAAATTATGTAACTTGAAGGGTTATTCCTAAAGGATCTAACGAATTATTATTAATTGGAATCATAGGATGTTTTTGAATTTTATTAATTCGTTCTTTTATCCCACTGTAATATTTTTTTATTGTTGAATGATCGTATTTCAAAACAATTAGATTTGTGTTTGCTTATAGAAAAATATTTCCCATTTTTATTCGATAACATATAAATAGTTCCATGATTTTAATTATGTGATTGTTGATTTTTTTTCTTGAATCAACGGAAAAAATGGATTGATGTTGATTTGACTCATTATGCAAGATAAATCTTGAATCAAGCGAATACTTCATTTTTCTTATATATGAGATATGTGATGTTATTATGGATTTGATCTCTCCCATTATAATGTCCTCTCTAATGAATGTTGACCACTAATTCCCTTATAATGTAGTTCTCAAACTTTTAACACATTTTTAATTTGGTTTATATACGTGTAGTATATTTTTAATTTGATTTCTATACATGTTATTACAAGTATTAAATTAAGAATGCACTACATGTATATGAATAAATTAAAAATGTGTAAGATGATTAATGTAAGATTATTAGAGATGACAGGAACTAAATCGATAATTTTTATTTGTATAAGGATCAATTTAATAAGTTTTTATGTACATAGGCTAAATTAGTAACATGCAACATGTCTAAGAACTAAATTATGTTTATAAAATTAAATAAAAGATTGCAAGGTTGTCAAGTCCTTATCTTGAAGTTAGGAGGGGCCTGTATGGTGTGAAATTCATGATTTTCAATGTTCAATTTTTGGTGCAAATTTTGTTTTCGATCGATATATGCACAGTAGAAGATGGCTATATAGGCAACCATGGTGTTGATTGAGGCAGAAGGCTAGAGGTTTATACAAGTGAAAAATCTTTCTTTATTTTTTCTTTTCTAAAACTTCACTTCGTTACCCTTGAAACTTGAAAGATCTATTTGAGATCCAATGAAAGTTTCTACGCGGCAAAAGATTCTAAATTTAACGTTTTGTTTTGGGATCAAGGAATAAAGGCCCCCACACGGCAAGAAATTCTAAATTGACATTTTTTTATTTATAGAAATTGAACATGTATTAAGGTTTTACAACATGCATCACTACCAAAAAAAAGGCTATTTCCGACGGATTATTACCGACGGACAAAAATCCGTCGGAAATTTCGGTTTTTCCGACGGATTTTTCCAACGGAAAGTGTTTTCCGACGGATTAACTTCCGTCGGAAATATTCCGTAGGAAATATTTATATTTCCGACGGAAATGACCGTCGGTAATTATTCAATGGAAAATATTTCAGTTTTCCAGGGATTTTCCGACGGATATTTCTGTCGGAAATTACCGACGGAATTATCCATCGGAAATTACCCACTGACCATATTCCGTCGGTAATTTTGGCATTTCCGACGGATGTGTCCGTGGGTAATTTCCGACGGATGTGTCCGTCGGAAATTACCCACGGATGTGTCCGTCGGAAATTACCCACGGACACATCCGTCGGAAATTTCCCACGGATATGATTCCGTCGGTAATGTTGACAATTCCGACGGATATTTCCGTCGGAAATTACCCACGGACACATCCGTCGGAAATTACCCACGGACACATCCGTCGGAAATTTCCCATGGGTAAATCCGTCGGAAATTACCGACGGACATATCCTTCGGAAATGCTAATTTCCGACGGCAAATATTATGTGTGAAATATTTTCATCAATGAGGGAAAATTGGTCATGGGTGGGAGAGTGTTATGTTGAAAATATATTCGGAATGATATTTTTGCAAAAATTGTTCGTCGAAACAATTTATATTGTATTGAAATTTTTGCGTACATTTAAAAATTGTATACTTTGCATGAAAATATTGTATATTTTGCACATTAATTATTTTTATCATTTGATTTATTTCTTCTAAGATATAAAAAAAATGTATAATATTATTGTAACTAAATTTATTGAACATTTATTTATTCACAATAACACTAGTATGTAATAAGTAAAGGGAATGATCATCTACCCAATTCGATCATAAAAGAATGTGAGTGAGATGATAAATATTTAATAACTCTATTTTTTAGTGTCTGTAATTACTTGAAGTAATGGTGTTGTTTATTAAATAATTATTAAATATTAATAATTTAAATATAAATATCACAAAAGAAGGAGATTTAGAGGCACAATTTGATCCATAAATTTAATGAACCCTACTATAAATCAATGTAGAAGTGTCATAAAATAATTTAAAATTAATTGGTTTTGCATTGTAATTTAATCAAATTTATTTTTAGACAAATCGAGGTATTTAAAATGACGTAAATGATAATTTTGAAAACAAACATTTAATGATTTTAAATTTGAAACCTACTTCTTTTAACACCAATTTTAAAATGATATTAACAAATATAAATATTGCTGACCAAAACTTATTGCATGACCTTTTTTTTCGCAAACCTTATGTGTGTAAAAAACAAAATTTAAAAGGAATATAGGCCTTTTTAATCGAAATAGGGTAAGATCAGAATTATTTAATGATAAAACAATACTACATATGCATGAAATAGGGAAATGTTTTTACTGTGGAAATGTTGACACAAAAGAAAAACACAAAAGTAATATAGTCGTTATATGCTTCTAACCTTTATTTATTTATTTTTGAAATTTTCTATTACACGTCATTTGTTTGTTGACTGTGATTTGCTAAATAATGCGTATACGCCAATGTTGTCAAGATTGCGAGTTTCCTTGGAAACTCGTACGATGTTCCGATCTTTGGTAGCCTCCACGAGTAAACTCTTTGATGGACTTTCATTTTTTTATTACTTTTGTTTCTTTCTGGATTCTTATTTTTGGCATCCACGTGAACCTTGCTTTTCTGGAGTGTTCCTTTGCCCGTATACAATGATTTCATATTTTATATAAATATTATTAATATTTGTTTCTTTCTGAGAAAAGTTTTGTCTCTCAGTCCCTACTCTTACTAAAATTATAGTGTGGTTATTATTAATTAAACTAATTACTTTTTTAATTTTAATAAATTAATTAATTAAGTTTTATACATAAAAAGGAGGAAGTATAGTATTTTTAAATTAACTATTGTATAAAAATAAATATCTTTAAATTATATAATGTTTTTATCATTAGAAAATAAAGTGATAAAAATATTTTGAGATATTTTCTAATTCTAATCATTTTCTACTTTGCTTAAATGTTTTTTGG
>PYAF01005253.1:1800693-1818086 GCA_007407185.1 Glycine tomentella | reverse complement strand
GTTGTACTCCAATTCCTACCACCAGAAGCTCGTAGCATTATGCAGCAACAACAACAACTCGCCGAAGAACAACACCAACAACATGATCAACCACATGATGCGCAGCAACAAAACAATGATGAACCAGCAAATGACCAGCAAGGACACCATGACAATGACTATGTTGATTATTGACTTCGAAACACTTTATGAGTTATCATATTCAACATTGTGCTTCTATTTTATTTATATTTCGAACTTATTTTACTTTGTTTTAATACTTTGCTTTTAATGTATGAATTCAGTTTTTTATTTTATAATAAGCTTTATTTTCATAATGATTTTATTTAATATCAATAATTACACAAAATGTACGGTAATTACGAATTGAATGAGTGGTTCAAAATTTTAGTAAAAAATACTGACGGAAATTTCCGACGGATGGGGCCGTCGGAAATTTCCGACGGATAGGGCCGTCGGAAATTTCCGACACATTTGGCCTTCGGAAATTTCCGACGGATAGGGCCGTCGGAAATTTCCGACGGATGTGGCCGTCGGAAATTTCCGACGGATAGGGCCGTCGGAAATTTCCGACGGATTTGGTCGTCGGAAAATTTCCGACGGATGGGGCCGTCGGAAAATTTGGGGCCGTCGGAAATTTCCGACGGATGGGGCCGTCGGAAAATTCCGACGGATGGGGCCGTCGGAAATTTCCGACGGATTTGGCCGTCGGAAATTTCCGACGGATAAGGCCGTCGGAAATTTCCGACGGATAGGACCGTCGGAAATTTCCGACGGATGTGACCGTCGGAAATTTCCGACGGATGGGGCCGTCGGAAATTTCCGGCGGATTTGGCCGTCGGAAATCTCCGACGGACATATCCGTCGGAAATTTCCGACGGCCAAATCCGTCGGAAATGGCCGTCGGAAATTTCCCGCGAACGTAAAATCCGTCGGTTAAATTTCCAACGCCCGTTTTTCCGACGGATTTTTTCCTGTCGGAAATCCGTCGGAAATCTCGGATTTCCGACGGATTTTTGGTATTTCCGACGGA
Organism: Glycine tomentella; assembly: GCA_007407185.1. Taxonomy (NCBI): domain Eukaryota; kingdom Viridiplantae; phylum Streptophyta; class Magnoliopsida; order Fabales; family Fabaceae; genus Glycine; species Glycine tomentella. The sequence continues at coordinate 1,817,053 of PYAF01005253.1, read as the reverse complement.
TTTCGGCCGTCGGAAATAGCTTTTTTTTTTGTAGTGCATGCATATACTGTCTGTTCAACAATTGAGTTAAATCACATAATAAATTGACATTAGTGTCTTCTCTTGCTACATGAAATTAATATGGATGCTCGAAAATGTAAATATGAATATACTATAAAATGACTTAAATGCACATTATTTTTCGTGTTCCTAATTTATTTAAAAACAGAAGGATCTTTTGTAAAAAAAAAAAAAAAAACAGAAGGGACTATTTTATTTCATTGATTGTGTTAGTGTTTTCCATATTTGGCATATAATGTCATCACAAAATTTTGTTTTCAAAATTGTAGAGACAATTACACGATATATCTCAATGCATGAAGTCATGTTTGAATTTTATGCATAACAGGTAAAGTGTAACTAACGATAAGTGATTTACTCACTTAAACAAAGGATAAATATTTAAACTTTAGAGACATCGCTTGTAATTTGTAAATAACAAAATATAACCTAACTGCATTCCTCCTATAAATAAAAATTAGTCCCATAATAAATACATAAGTAAACAAAAAAACAAAGAGGCAATTCTAATTGCGTTTAACTAGTTTTTGCATAAATAGGTTTTTTTCTGGAAGGCAAAACAAATTATGTATTTTGTATATAAAAGCAAGTCTTTACAAGTGGTACAAACTATACAAAAAGTGCATGCACATGCAGGGATTGACATTCCCTTCCCACAAAATAATCCTATGTTGCCCACCCAAAAGAAAAACATTACAACAATTAATCATCCACTTTGTTTGTGCCCTTTAATTTGTTCCTATATATCCAGCCTACAATCAGTATGTGAGACAAAGCAAAGGTTTATTACACCAGTTAGCAAAAAAGATCCCAGTTTTAACATAAGTAAACCTTAAACATGTGATTTTAGATTTCATAATCAAATTCATGTATATATAAAGAAATGCCTGTTTAATCAATTGAAAAGTTTTCACAAATAAAAAGTTATTAGTGGTAAGTGTTTGGTTCAGGTCACATATATAGGAAGTATAAGTAAATTAATTAATTATTCTTTACAAAATATATATATATATATATATAATTTTGTGTGTTTTTATTAGTTCAACATTAATGCATTGTAAGTATTACACTATCAAATAATTTAAAATTATTATAATATCATTTTTAAAGTAATTCTTCATTTAATTTAATTAAAATTCAACAAATTTATCATGATGATAATATGTAAATTTGAGGTTTGAACCTAAGCATGGATCTAATTTAGTAACCAATACCTCTGTAGTGAGATTATATTTATATATGTCTGTGTGATATTACATAATAATATGATTGAACATAACTCTTTGAAACTATTAGGATTGTTGAACATAACTCTTTGAAACTATTAGCATTGTTCACCTTTGGAATGACAGCAATAAGGGCTTTTGCAAGTGAGGCATCAAAATGACTTATGAAGATCAAGATGTTGGGGCTAGGGCTAGCATATACTCCTATGAAGATGTATTTTTTCATACCTTAAAGGATATCAAAAGTAACAAAATATTGATTTGTCTTAATAACTAAGACTATAATTATTGTCATTAGAAGTATAAGGACCTAAAGGCCACCTGAATGTCCATAGTAAAGATCGAAGTGTACCTCACTTGGGTCCAAAGGGTCTTCCTTCAATCAAATTGGATACAAGTCTACATAAGTATAATGGAAGTAGTTTTATGTCTCCTACTAATGTCCCGAACATGCCTCTTTACTACATTATTATTATATCCATGATGTTCCAAGAAAGCACTTAAATATCCCTAAATTTTGTCATACAAACTATGAGAATAATCACCATTAACATTATCATGACACTCAAAGAAAAACATAGACGTAATAATATTGCCCTTAATTCTTTGATGCATGCATGTTTACGTTCACATTTGGTGGATGGACTTGGTTATCAATTGTTATGTCATGCATGAAATTTTCTTATTGCAGGTCATTTGTGATACCCTTCTCGAATAAAGGCTTGTCAATGAACCAAAAATAAAAGGGACCTAATTGTTCAATATGTATGGTTGACTTGAACAAAGTTTTTGGTATACTTTGTAATGTTATAGGATTAAGAACACTTGAGTGTGTCTAAATAGTTGGAGGATTGTTGACCGTGGAAAAATTACTTTCATTCTAGCATGAACATTTGAAGAAGATGGAGAATTTAGACTAGTAGTATCCTTAAAGGTGGGTTGATCATGCATTTTTTTTTTTGTAAAGAAGGGTGATTTTGAGGGTTGATAGTGATCCAACACATGGTTAACTTGTTGAGTTTGCAACTTCATTAAATGTTGGTGCATTATTACATTTATTATCAGTGTTGGTTACATTTAAAGGTCCATTAGACTTAATTCATAATTTCCTTTTTTTCCCTATCTATATTAATGGGAGAAATACATTTTTCTTATAGGTGGCAATCATATAGTTACCATGCAAATCAATTTCACTATTTTTGCACTTTTCTTATTTTTCTCCATGGCAAAAATTTCTACATGATTATTATTGAGTTATTAGCATTCAATGCACCACCTTGCCCTACCTCATGGGACTAATGGGTCTGCCATGGCTATTGTGGGTTTGCTGGAATAGTTGCAAGACGATGATTCTAACAGTCGCACTTGTACCAATGAGGTGAAATCCTTCATACCAATTGTAACTTTATACTAATGGTCATTGAGTCATACTTTACCTATAACTGGTTTGGTTAAATGAATCTCCACACTAACGGGAACAAAATTTCTTATTAGACGTTTAGCGTGTTATGATCCCCCTTGATTTTGGTCTTCCTACTATAGAGGCAATATCTTCATAGGATCTTCCATCATAGTAGGAATAATAAAGACTAAAATCAAATGGTCCCTCTAAAATGACATTGTCTTTTGACAAATTAAATTTTTGGTTATTCTTGTCCATTATATCAAAGTATCCATTTAGACACCATATCTTTTTAAGTTTTTCCTCCATAACATTACAACTAGTATTTTTCCTTAATAATTTTCGATTAATTAAATATTTTTTCATCTTTATAATTTAATATTTTTTTTATCCTCGTAATTTTTTTATTTAAGTTTTCATAAAATATATTTATTTTATTTTTGTTCTTAAAATACTTAAAATAAAATTTTAAAGATGAAAAATAAAATAAACTAATATGTGAATAAATATAATAAACAACAATGTTTCATACTTCCAAAATTCAGGTCGGCTACAGCAGCAGTGGTTGTGACTCCACCAATTTTGCAAGAGAAAACGATACCTATCATTCATAACATTCTATATGCATGCCTGCATCTGCATGCACATGTATTTTTAAAACTTATCCATTTTTTTAAAAAAATATTATTTCCCCCTAAAGAGACAAATTTCTTTCCAATTAAAAATAGGGGCAGCGTTGAAATCGAAACCGGTTTCTCGCGGGATCCAAAGTAACTATTTTTTAAATGTCAAAAAACCGAAAATTGCCCTTTAATATTTTATTTTATTTTGAACAAATAATCAACTTTGTCTTCTAAAATATATTACAGGTGACAAATTCATCATTAAAAATAAAAAATACAAATTTAATATTTGAATGTATAAAAAATATAATACATTAATAACATGGTTAAATTTATAAATTATTTTATTATTAAATTATTTTTTACATTATTATTGAATTATTTATAAAATTAATTTATCACATTTTTATAAAGGGTTAAATTTAAATTTTTATTTTTTAAGAATGAACTTTTAAGACTTACACTTTTTAGAATAAATTTGATTATTTATAAAATAAAATTGTACTTTTGCATTATTATTATATTTTTGTTTTTATTTAAAAAAAGAAGATTTTAGTTGCAAATTTGGCGTAAAAAGTGTACGCCATGTCATGTACGAATACACACAGAGAAAGACAGCTTGAAACACAAAAAATCGCGCAAAATTCGTATCTCTCACTCAGTTCCTCACCGAAGCCATTGCCAATTGCAGTTGCAGTTGCCATTGCGCAACGAATTTGCTACTCTCTCTCTATCTGTCTAGGGTTTCGCGGGATCATCATAACAATAACACATCTTTTTCATAACGCGGTAATCCGAATTCTCAGCTTCTTTCTAGAAACGCAATTCTTCTTCCACATTATGGTTTCTTCCTTGCTTTTCCTAAACCCTAAAAAAACTTAAATCCTTTTTGCTTCTTTCACCTCATGCCTGGAACCGAGGAATTGAGGTACCCGGAAGAAAAACAAAATCGTTTTTACTCGTGAGCTTTTGAGGGAAAATGTAAATATCCGTCGTGGGAAATGGGTTATCAGCGAAATTAGGAAGTGCAGGGAAACAAGACTAAAAATTTTACCTTTTTGTGTGTAAAAATTGTAGGGTGACTTATGTAATTATGTTCATATTGATGAAGATTTCTTGATATTGAGTTTTTTGTTTTTCCTTTTAGGGGTTTGGAGTGAAGTGTTTGGGAATGGTTAGAAGGGTGATTGTGAATCATTGAGGTGTGGAAATGGATTCTGCAAGGAGTTGGCTTCAGAAGTTCCAGCCTCGAGATAAAACCAGGGCTGCTGGGAAGAAAAAGGAGGAGGATGGCAATGGAGGAAACCAGGATTCGAACGAAGCCATGGATGAAGCATTCCTTTCCAGTGTCACGAAGCAGAAGGTGGCAGCAGCAAAGCAGTACATTGAAAACCATTACAAGGAGCAAATGAAGAACCTTCAGGAGAGGAAGGAGCGGTATGGTTAAGTTTATCTCTGATTCTGATAAATGTTTATATATATATATATATATATATATATATTCGGAAGGAAAATGCTTAACTTTACGAAGAATGGCTGCATGAAAGCTGACAAACGTTTTTAATTGGTTAGTTATTTAATATTTGATCTTCTTTTGATTTCTGTTAAATCTAAGTAATTACTTGCTCACCTTAAAAAGCTTTAGACGTGTACTTTCATGCGTAAGGGCATTTGTTCTAAATAGCATCCCTCTATTCAGAAACATCAAGTGAGGACACCTGCTCGTCTTCAAACCACTTGCCTGTAGTTTTTTGTGGCGTCCCTCTCTGCTTCTTATAAGGACTTTTAGTGTTATTCTTTAGGCCGGAGTTGTGTCCTGTCAATCCTATTGGCTGCTCTGAAATTTGATCTCTATAGCTGATGCTGTTGATTGATACTAAGTCTTAAAATTTTTGTCGGATAGTGTTATTTTGTTGATATTTGTTTACATCATTTTGGAGTTTAATTCTGTAAATCGTCTACTATTTGTTTTTAGCATTTCCATTGCACTTTTCCATCACTATGTAGATACGAGTCATACCGCAAGATATGTTAAATTTTGTGCACTTGGTTGCATTGATTTGACTGGGATTTCCAAGAAGACAGCGAATGGGGTGTGCAATTGAAAATTAAAGTTGGAATGTCTCATCGAGTTCAGTCTTATGAAAACATTTGTATTTGTAACTCATATTTGGTAGTTATTGTCATTATTTCCATGAGGAGGTTTGAATGTTTTTGGGAAATTCTGAGGACTATCCATACAAAGAGTGAGTTACTTGTTTTTAATTCTTCATGAAACTAGTATGTGAACTTGCATCTACTGAGTTTGAAGAATCTCTATTATGTTCTTAATGGGAAGGTTTAATGAGATCCAAGATCATTGGCTCATAACACAAGCTCTTATACTGTGGAAGCTATAAAGTTCTAATAATTTACTTGATTGGAAACGTACTATAGTGGGAAATGGTTTCCTCTCTCTACTTTTTGTTGAGGTGCATGAGAAAATTGCTGGAATTGGAAGTGGCATCTTTGCTTCAATGTAAATGTGTACTGTGTTAGTTGTTTTGGCAAATATGTGATAAACTTTTATAACATCTCAGTTGCTTATAACAGTCGAACCATCTTGGAAAAGAAGTTGGCTGATGCTGATGTCTCTGAGGAGGATCAAAACAACCTGCTTAAGTTTTTAGAGAAAAAGGAAACAGAATATATGCGCCTTCAGAGGCATAAGATGGGTATTGAAGATTTTGAGTTATTGACAATGATTGGAAAAGGCGCATTTGGGGAGGTATGTATATGATTATTGTGATATGACTGACTATGCTTTCTTCCTCCTACTTATGAATATGTTTTAAAGACTGGTAAGCAGTTGGCTCCAAAATTGCTCTAGTTTGATAGTGAGATATCCACTATTTTGAAAAATTTTATACAGTTTATAATGAATACCACATACATATAAATTCTCAAAAATGATAAAAATTTAACTATTAAAGTTTCCTAGATAGGAACCAATCATCATCTTCAAAATCTAAGTCTTCTTTTTATCATTTCACTACTATTACAGCTGTAGATTTCATTCTGGAAATTGAAACCCCAAAAATAGCTCCCCCAAAAGCCCTAATGTCGCTGTTCTGAGGTTTTTTTTTTTTTTTTTTTTTTTTTTGTAATCAACTCATAGTGCCATTATGATCGCTAATCAGGCCGCTATTCAATCTGCTACAAGTAACCATTCCATTAAATGAAAAAAGTTCTTTTCTCCTCTCTTTTTTCAAAAAACAAACTCTAACTATATCTAAAACTCTGCCGTGCTGAAGAGATCTGTATGCGCATATAAAAAGACTGATTTCTGTCTGAAAAAAATGTAATTTAGTTGAAGATTGTATGTGCTGAAACACCTGCTCTTTTGTGAACCACAAATTCATTGTTAGATTATGTGTGTAAAAGTGTGGCAGAATTATCCAATTGATCTCCTCCCTTCTTTTCCCCTGAAATTTGAATTTGTTCCAGGTCAGAGTCTGTAGGGAGAAAACTAGCGGTCACATATATGCAATGAAAAAGCTGAAAAAATCAGAGATGCTTCGCAGAGGCCAGGTTACAATCATTGATCTTGCTAGATTATGTTATTCCAGTCCAGATATTAGTAGTTTAAATGCCTATGGTCAATAAGGTCATCATACTTTGTACGTATACCTATTTGTTAATATTTTCAGGTTGAGCATGTTAAAGCCGAAAGGAATCTCCTCGCAGAGGTTGATAGCAATTGCATAGTCAAGCTTTATTGTTCTTTCCAGGATGATGAACATTTGTATCTTATTATGGAGTATCTACCGGGTGGGGATATGATGACTCTACTTACAAGAAAGGATATCTTGACTGAAGATGAAGCCAGATTTTATGTAGGAGAAACAGTTTTGGCTATTGAATCTATACATAAGCACAATTATATACATAGGTATGCATATACTTGTTCATTTACTTTCGGAGTAGTCCTATTTCCTTAGTTGTACCACATTTAACTTTTCTATTTAGGGTTAGCTTCTAATTTGTCCTGGTATAACTTTGAGTTAATTTCCAGAATATACCGTTACAATTGTGAGACTTGTCGTGATTGCTACCAAAAACATTTTGAAGGATCCAATTGTGAACTGTTTGATGTATGAAGTTGCATTTACATGTATGTGTTTATGTTTGAAACTAAAGCAAACTTAATCAGTTATATATAATACGTTTTTCTATTTAATATTTTTTGTTACAGGGATATCAAACCAGACAACTTATTACTTGATAGATATGGACACTTGAAATTGTCAGATTTTGGACTTTGTAAACCATTAGATTGTAGTACACTTGAAGAAAATGATTTTTCTGTGGGTCAGAATGTGAATGGATCTACACAAAGCTCAACTCCTAAACGCTCACAACAGGAACAACTGCAACACTGGCAAATAAACAGGAGAACACTTGTAAGTTCCCTGCTAAATTGCTATTATGTTCTGATTCTTTTTACTTATTATGCAGTACATGCAATTGTAAAACTTGATGTGGTGTTTTCCTTATGATGTAGTGACATGTCAAAATAGTATATTGATAAATTGTACATGTCAGGCCCTTCTCCTCTCACCCAACCCAAAAAAAATAAAAATATAAACAAAGGGCTGCATTATACTATTTTGGGTATCTATATGAATAGTGTTTAAGATAGTGTTCTTCGACATCTTTTTTTTGTGTGCTTGCAATTTTTGAATGTATAAACATTGCAGGCTTATTCCACAGTTGGTACACCAGATTATATTGCTCCAGAAGTTCTTTTGAAGAAAGGTTATGGGATGGAATGTGATTGGTGAGTTTTATGCATGTGAATGTTGGCATGTTATCAAATATCGGTTTCTCTGCTATTGTGTATGTATATCATAGCATCCAAGTTTATCTTTTAATTCAGTTTTGGTGATCTTTTCAATAATTTTCAAGTTTCAACCTAGTTTGGCATTCAAATTTATTTCTTCCAAACTTGGGATGCAATTTGGGACTATTTTTTTTTATTTAAATTATTTCCCTTTCAAATGTTCTAAAAGCATAAGCATATTGACTTTTGCTTCATTTATGTGGAATTTGTATATATAAGGTCAGGGTTACATATTTTATTTTGATGCAATGATGGTTGTTACAAAATTCACAGGTGGTCACTTGGAGCTATTATGTACGAAATGCTGGTGGGATATGCACCTTTTTATTCTGATGATCCAATGTTAACATGCAGGAAGGTAATCTTTTTTGAAAGAAATGTTTCTTGTGACTAATGCTTATTTGACATTCACTTTTGTAAAGAGTACACTTTCTTTTAGTGCAAAGTGGATCATCATTGATATTTAAAATGTGTTCTTTAATCTTTATATTTTTATGAAGTACAAGCAATCTGATAGCAATGCCTGGATTTTCAGAAGTTAATTCTTTCGATTTTCTCATCAATGGTAATATGTTAAGAGACTCCCAAGTATCAATGTTTAGCTACAATAGAGTATCAATAGTTTGAACAATTTGTTAGAGTGTATTTGGGAACTTGTTTGCATCATTGCAAATGGGCATTCACACTTTCCAAAGTATGAAATGAAGAAGCAACATTTTGTATTACTGGCATTGAATGTCCATATGGATGGTTTGAACTGATAACCAAACACACAGTTAGTAAGGGTGGTTGGAAGGACAGGCATTTTAGCTTAAAATAGGAGAGGTAGAAAGCAGTGGCATTGAGATTTTCTTGAACAAAGCTGGAGCTCAGTTGCATAGGGTGGAGGAGAGATCTTTCTCCTTGATTTATTCATTTTTTTTCAGCAAGTATTAAAATCACTTTTTTTCCCTCGATTTCCATCAAAAGGTTTCCTAAGGTAACCTATAGTGTGACCTACACTTAGAGTAGCAAAATCCTGTTAGCTTAATAACTCTTTTTTCTCTCTAAATTTTATAGAGCATGTTAATTGTTGTTTCTCTTTTGTGCAGATAGTAAATTGGAAAACTTACTTGAAATTTCCTGAAGAAGCTAGGCTATCCCCCGAAGCTAAAGATCTTATCAGTAAACTTTTGTGTAATGTCAATCAAAGGCTGGGGTCAAAAGGTGCAGATGAAATAAAGGTGTTGTATGGTGTGTCATTTTCTAAATTCTTAGATTTGTGATATTATATATGTGGGTGTGGATTTACCTTTGTGTTGCATTCCTCTTTAGGCTCATCCATTCTTCAAAGGTGTTGAATGGGATAAGTTGTATCAATTGGAAGCTGCATTTATTCCTGAGGTCAATGATGAGTTAGATACTCAGAATTTTGAAAAGTTTGATGAGGTATCCAAGTCCCTTATATTCTTGTTTTGTGTAGCTTGTTGTCGGCATCTTGCCTTGTTCACATTTTCTCATTTTGTCTTTTGCATTTGTAGTCTGACAGCCAAACTCAATCATCTTCAAGATCTGGTCCATGGAGGAAGGTAATCTTAGGTGTTTATTCTCTGTTGGAAATTTTTAACTAGTTATCTGTAGAGCAAGTCTGCTAGTGTCACCTTTTGGTTCACATGATGATGAAGTATATTTTTCTTGTCCAATCCCTTTTTTAAGTACAGGGAAGAGCAAAGAAAATCAGTTAGTCACCATTGTTTTGTTTTTACTTTTTGAGCTACTTATCTTTTAATTACTTTGCATAGCTGTGATTGTGAGTAGGCTGTTGGTATGCCTTTTAGTCCCAATGAGTTGAGTTAGTTGTTGAGATGGTATAAAGCATAAGCAGGACCGTGGTAGTAGGAAATATCTTGTATGCTATCAAACTTAATTGGCATTCTCTTATCAAAAGTTTTATTTATTCTCCATTTCACTTTTAGACAAATTTTGGCTTTAGAAATTACTTGGCTAATTTCAAGCTTAACTAAAACTTCTTCAGACTTTTGATATGAATAATGTCTTAGCATTGAGCTTTTGACACCTAACAAATAATTCACACTTTTCCTGAGTTCTTAGGAAGCTCAAGTTATGGCTTGGGTAGAAGTGTGTATTTGTTAAGCTTTGCTAAAATGTCCATTTTAGGTTAAGAATAACTTTCATGATTGAGGGTTGTTTATATTTGCTTGATTTTTAAATATATGAATTTATACTCAAGGGTTATCCACCCTTAATAAAAAAAAAAGTACCAATGTTTAACTTGCTATTAGCAGTGGCCAATGGATGTCTCCTCAAGTTCGAACTTCAAATTGTTAATTGTTTTGTTCTTTACCTGACATCTGTGGTCTGTCACAGTTTTTATAATATTTTTTATTGCTGTCTTATAATTCTCTATCTTCAAATTGTTAATTTCAGTTGTTCTCTCACCTCTATTCATTTCCTTTATTCTTCTTTTGTTGTTTGTCGAGATGTTACAGATTCTTTCATCTAAGAAGGATTTGAATTTTGTTGGATACACTTACAAGAACTTTGAAATTGTCAATGATTATCAAGTTTCCGGGATGGGTACATCTCTTTTTTCTCTTTTCACGGCTACAAGTTGTTTTATGTTTATATGTTTGCCAGGAGGTTCTATTTTTGCTATGTTCATGGCTATTTTGCTTGTTTGTGAGATATATTTTATTATAAGAGGGTCAGAGGGATATTCAGATATTCATAATGATTTTTGAGAGAATTATGGTTAAGGAACTCTTTGTGAAGATATTTTCAACTTTGATACATTAACCAAAAGTATGAATTGTTTAAGTCAGTAAGTGGCTATGACATTAAAAATTAATAACATTGTTGAACATTATTCTTTTGGTTAATGCCCCTCGACGGAATTTATTTTACCAAGAGTTCTTGAATGAATAAAGTGTGTATGAGTTTTTTTGTTCTCTCCATATATTGAGACAAGGATAATTTAAAAAAACATATTCTATGATAACCTTAACTATAGTTCTATCTGTTTCAACTTTCTTATATATTTTTTTTTCCAGAATTAGCATGTAAAAAAAGATTATTGCCCATGATCTGTCTCTTTCTTCGAAACTATGTTTTTGTTGTGGATGGCTGGATGAACATACATCAAAGAGAAAAGAAGATAACAAAGCAGTAGGGTCAATGAAAAGTTATATTTGTTACCTGTAAACCCTAAAATTCATGCAACTTAGGAAAGTTAATCTACAGGCAAAACCATTATGTGCAAAACTTGGTCCAGATGATTAGATCTGGCAGATATGATTCATTCCATCTTATGAGAGAAGGCCCAGATAGTATTGGAACGATATATCAAACCATAGTTTCACATCAATGAGGTGACATGTCTTTTCAGGCAGGAATGTAGAACATAAATTGGTGGGGTTATGTGGAAAGTAAAAATTCTTTGAATTTTTGTGTTTGTCTTTGTGCTCGGTTGTATTTACATTTAATGTTCTGGAAGGTCGTGTGTTTTGTTGTTTTGCGTTGACTTTGCCTTCCTCTCGCCTCACAGCTGAACTGAAGAAGAAACAGTCCAAACCAAAGAGGCCAACCATCAAGTCACTTTTCGGTAGGCTTTCTCATGCTTTGGGACCATTATATTCCTTCCAGCTCTTCTCTTTTAGTTTGTGTTGTTCTTTGTATGGTACACCTTTGTGTTTCTTGCATATAAATGTGATTATAAAAATCTTTTTCATGTGATCAAGCTGGCTGACGTATGATAGATTGTGAATCAGAAACACCAGAGGCGTCAGATACGGCTGCAAATGATCAACCGGCTCATGGAAGCTTTTTGAAGCTCTTGCCACCCCAGTTAGAGGTATCTCCTCATTGCGACAAGAATCTTCATCCCAGGTCCTAACAGGCCCCAACCACATGATCTCTGCAGCAGTCTGACAGTGTAGGAATCATCATCACTCAGCATTTTGACCATTTCCGTGTTTAAGATATCACTCTTGATGCGTTGGATTTGTCTAAGTTACACTAAATCACTAATATGGCTGGGACCAGTCTCTTGTCAGTGGCCACAACTATTGATTTGTAAATCTCTCCCTAAGTGTCCGTTGTCACACATGCTACACTAAAACAGATAATACCCGATGTTAGTGAATACTGGATACCATGTATATTCGCGTTCTTTTAATGAAAGCAAAGCATTTATCCCTGTAACATTGGAGTGTAATGATTCACAATTTATTTAGCAGAACAAAGATATGTTTGATTTTTTTTTTTTTTTAAATGTCAATAATCTGTAATTTGTTATGGTTCGTTTTTTTAATATTATTTTTTATAATGGACGAGATTCCTCTAAATTTACAATGGCAACAAGTTTGAATCTATAACCTTATGCAGATTACCTAAACTCTCCATCATTAGGCTAGCCAATAGTGTAGTGAGTTTTATTTTATTACATCACACACACAAATATAAGATGTATGTCCTGTGAGAGATGAGAACATGAAATTGAAAAGAACAAATTTTGGTCATACGAATAAAATGGATATAATTGGCTAATAAGTTTAATAATCAATGTATGAATGTAGAATCAAAATTAACTCGTCTCGCCTCTCATTAAATATGTTCCATATAGTTTTCTTGTAGACAAACACAATCTGTACCTAATAGTAGCAAATATAGATCAACACATTTTGATAATTGGCTCCTTTATCGTAGTTCGAACATTTGATTTCTTTACACATTTACAGTGACACTGATACTTTATATATATACACTGAAACGGTCCCTTCCCCCTTCCAAATATATAAAATAATGAATTTCTATAGTTTAGCCAGTGAAGGTATTTTATTTATATATCAAGCAACCTGAATCAGGAAAATGCCAAAATGACAAAATAATAATATGACAAAATACCATGAACCAGCCCATAGATACGGAAACCATTATTTTCATGTGCCGTGTCGTTTAAAGCATATTAGCAAAACAAAAAAAATCTGAATCTTGTGACCCACAATAGTACGCAACTAGACGGCAAGCTTACAAAATCAATCATCATTAACTATATGTTCTTTATTAATCAGGAGACTTTTGCACTCTAATAAAAATTAGACATAAATAAACTTTGTATATTAAACTGTCATTGTAGCATGGTAAAATAATTGGGACGGTCGTTCCATTCCCCTACAGCCATAATAAACTAACATAGGCATCACTTTCATCTAAAAGGTGATTTAATAACTGAATTAATATATGTTATTTTCAGTTAATAATCAATGGATACCCGTACAGAAGGGGTTAACCTACTTGTTAAAGATGATGATGTCTCAATAACCTAACTAACTACTCGGATTTTAACTTTCTTTTTACTCAAATCAATTAATTTATGCTACTAAATAAGTTAAATCTACATGGGACTGGGAGAGATGTAACTTTAAAAGATTGAAAAGTGTTCTAGTAAAAAGACATTACTCACGGAAGAAACTAAACTGGATAAGATAAGCCTAGTCATTATTATAGTATAAGAATGTTATTCATATATACAACAATTCATATAACGAATTATACAATAGAGAAGTAACAAATTAATATTTACCAATAAAAAAAAATCAAAACAAAAGTATATAATGTAATAACTAATAAATGATACCGTAAAGAAAAATATACATAAAAAATGTTATGTGAATTTATTATATGAATAACACATTTCTTCATAATAAGTTCATATAATTGAGTCATTAGTCATTGACTATGGCGGCCAGTGCTTTAGGAGAAATTTTTTAGCATGTTCGTGAAGAAGCCATAAATGTACAAAAATTTAAGGCTATACTAGCTTCGAATTAGTGTCTAAATTTTTGTGGTTGTGCCTAAAATTAATGATGATTTTTTTTTTGTATAAATGGTGAAAAATTTATGTTTAATTTAAGAGCATCCAATACTTTCTCCCTAAAAGAGTAGTTAAAAAGAAAACTGAGAAAGTATGTATCTTATCACTTCAGCTTTATTTGTTTCCAACATAGATATATGCAACGAAAATAGCAATGTTCTATTCCTTTTTTTAAAATGTTTGATCCTGTAATATTCCCTATTCCAATTAATCTTAATTATCTTAAGCTCCTCCTTTTCTGTGCCCCATTAGAGCCAATATCATTTAAAATGATAAAAACAGAGACAATATCTGCCCGCATTACCGCAGCAAATTCGAATAGAGAAACAATAATTGTATAAATAAAGAGAAATTAAAAAAAATGTAAACTAAAATAATTGATATAACAAAGGGAGAGAAAAAAAACAATATAATAAAAGTAAAATTTTTATATTATTATTTAATTACAAAAATTTATTTATTTTTACAATAATTTTTTAAAAACTCACACCAACGTAATATTAAACTCATAATAAATATGTATGTATGAATAATATAATAAATCAATTCAGTGTCTGAATAATTTCCATTTCTTTCCTAACCAACGTAATCTATGACCTGGGATTTTGATTATTGCAATTTCTGAGTGCCTTTTGCCAAGTCAGAGACCATTAAAGATAAACAACTCAAGCAATCTTCACTGCAGTTTTATCATGACATTAATCAAATCATTTTATATAGGGTAGTTGTTGCTCCTTCTCCATCGCCTTAGTCACGACACACAAAAACGTCCCTCTCCTAGCTATTTTACATTAACTTTGAAAAATAGCTCAAACAGTTAAGCCATGTAATTAAAAGGCTTGAAAACATTTAACTTCATTAGTTTAATAGTAAAATCACTGCCAAATCGACGTGTAATGATTAGCTTCAAGTCACTTATCTTTTTCTTAATGTCTTGATTATGCCGGCCATCCCATGGAATTGGCAATGTCATTGACAATACAATACAATACAAGCCCCCATCATTTTATTTTTTTTCTTTATTGTGTCACCAAATTTTGCCTTTAAAAGTGACACAAACCTCTTCTTCAAAGCCCCCTCTTACACCAATTCCTCCCTTATTTTGTTTTCTACATGTTTCTTTCTTTCTTTCTTTCTTTTCCCTATCTCATAAATTTCTTATACATAAGTAGATATCATATATAGAAGCATTTGATATATCCTTCTATATAACTTTTCCTTATCTCTCATAAATTTCTTATACAGAAATAGATAGAAGTAGCATTTGATTCCTTCTATGATGAAAGTGGGATTTGAGGTGGTTCATGCAAATTATAATTCAAACATGATTCGTCCACACATGCATGAAACATGGGATGATCACTACTCAAATAACATTACTACTTCCTTGCCATTTTCATCTCCAACAACCCCATCAAACCCTTATCCAAAGCCAGCAACAGAAAACAACCATTGCCTCAACATGGGGCAGAATAATGAACTCTTTGATTGGATGGAGGAACACATTAGTGACGTCACCAAACACCTTGTTGAAGACTTACCAGAAACAACAACCACTTCTGATAACTTGCTTTCTAATAACCCAACAAGGGTTAACGTTGTTTCCCATCACAACCTTAATGTTCCCTCACTACTTTCACCCAACTTCAGTCAAAGAAAACCCTCATGTTTATTTAGAACCCAGTTTGAGTCCTTCACCAATAATGACCCCCCAAACTTCAATCTTCACATTCAAACAAATACCTCAACTTTAGAGCAAAGCCAACACAATGTTGTTTATGATCAAGGGTTGAACCTAATAACCCTTCTAATGGAGTGTGCAGTGGCAATCTCAGTTGACAACCTAGGTGAGGCTCATCGGATGTTACTAGAGCTAACACAAGTGTCCTCACCCTACAAAGCATCATGTGCTGAACGTGTTGTTGCTTATTTTGCGAAGGCCATGACTAGCAGGGTGATGAATTCATGGCTTGGAGTGTGTTCCCCTTTGGTTGATCACAAAAGCATAAACTCATCATTCCAAGTGTTCAACAACATCTCCCCTTTCATCAAATTTGCTCACTTCACTTCGAACCAAGCAATTCTAGAAGCAGTGTGCCATTGTGACAGCATCCACATCATTGACTTGGACATCATGCAAGGGCTTCAATGGCCAGCTTTTTTCCACATCTTAGCCACAAGAATGGAGGGTAAACCACAGGTAACAATGACAGGTTTTGGAGCCTCAATGGAACTCCTTGTTGAAACAGGAAAACAGCTCACAAACTTTGCAAGAAGGCTTGGCATGTCACTGAA
>PYAF01005253.1:1778475-1792571 GCA_007407185.1 Glycine tomentella | reverse complement strand
GGGGGGGGGGGGGGGGTGGGGGGTCGGTTAAAACTGGTGTTCAAAGTTCAAACTTATGGCAGGATTATTTTTGAGCCTTTATCTTTATGCCTTGCTAATGAAAGTTCTTGTTGAGCACATCCAAGAGCCAATTATGTATGCCTTTTGGAGAAAACATAGTCCTAGTGAAATAGTATTTTTTTTTTTGGTGAAAAGTCCTATGGAAATAGTTTGCGAGGGAATAAATCGTAAACTAAAGTTGTTGGGAGAAGCTTTAGAATCACATGGTTTATGGTTTATGATTAAATAAAAATGAAGTGGAGTAAATGGAAATGCAAGTTAAGCAACAGGTGCACAAGCATTGGCATAGAGGTGAAAATTGGAGATTATATCATACTGCAAGTTACACAGTTTATGTATGTTGTATCTATCATACAGAGTGAAACAGAAAGAAAGGGAGCTCCAACGATGTAAATCATAGGATTCATGTGGGCAGGATGAAATGTAGAAATGTTTCAGGTGTTATTTCTGATTGAAAGGTGTCTCGAGCTCAAAGGAAAATTTATTGAACAGCCTAGATCAGCATTGGGTAATAAAGTAGCAAAAAAAGCATAATTCAAGAAAATATAAGATCATGAATTAATGCAAGAGAGGAAGTAGTAGCACCTACCTCGGAAAAGATGAATGAATCTCGCCTCTGATGGTTTGGCCATTTGGGGAGTACAACAGAAACCCTACTAAAAATAGTTGATCAGCTTGAGATGGACTGATAAATAGAGGCAGAGGATGGCCATGAAAAATGAGTAGTAGTTAATATGAAGATCTAAATAGCCTTTTGGAAGACTTGGTTTTTGACTGAATATATGGCATCATTTGATCCAATATGCTTGTCTCTGTTTTGAAGATTTTGGTTGTTTTTTTGTAGTCTTTGATGTGTAAATAGAAAGGAAATGAAAATTAAAGTGATTCTGATGCATTAAAAAAAAATTCAAAATATAAGCTTAACTGAATGCTATACTGCTATCAGGAATTGGCAGTTATATACTATGATTCCCGTGTTTGTCCTTTAAGTGGTCTACAACATTCTTGCATTTTCTTGGTCCTTTACAATCCCTAAACAAATTTCACCAGCACATTTTTCTTATTTTTTCTATGATTCTACGATGTTTTAGTTCACAATACATCCTAACACTATTGTTTGATAGACTTCATTTTGTAGCCTTCTTGCTGGTCAAAACAATTGGTTTTTTTGAAGGGGAAATGTTTTCCTTATCATTATATATGCTTAGCCATTGGCCAGCATTTTGAGTTAATTTTCTGTTAGGACTTAGGGCAGACAGAAGGGAAGGTGAAATAGTTTGGGAAATTTTGAACAGTTAGTTAGGCACAACTAAAGCGGTTAGTTAGAGGCTATTGGTTAGATGAATAGGGGAAATGAGGATGGAAGGATTCATTCAAAGAATTATAGTTAGTATGAAATGGGAAACCCTTTGTGAAGAGGACACTGTTGGAGAATTCTTTTTCCTATTCTTGGTCATTTAATGAAATTGTTCCTTTTTTGTTTCTCTCTCAGTCTCAATTTCTCATCTCTCTTTCCTGGGTTTGTAACATTCTTTTCTTCTTTTAATTAACTTGTTGATGTTATACATGACTTGTTTGTCCATCTTTTACTTCCAATCTATTTTAATGGATTCCAATTCTTTTGTCCAACTAAATAAATGTTTGATAAGAAATAACTCATTTTCACATGCAAATTTCAGTTTTTTTAACTATACATCATTCTGGATGTCTCATTTCAGGTGTATGCCATTGACTATGGCCTTGCAAAAAAATATAGGGATCTACAGACTCATAGGCACATACCATACAGGTTGGTTTTGTCTCATTATTAAAGTAAGGTGTAATATTTAGTTAAGCAACAACAGTTTGGCAAACCAAACCTGATTTAGTAATTGCACAGATCTTTCTTTGATTCTATGCATTTGCATCACTTTAATAGGCTATTATTACTAGTGTATTTTAACAATAATAATAAATTATTATTATTATTATCATCATCATCATCATCATCATCATTATCAAACTTGCTCCAACAAATTCCCGCTGGTAGAATAGTGTGTGATACCCATCGAGCTGCAGACCCAACTCACAGCGTTGGAATGCCCTTGTTTGAAATATAGCCTCCTTGATCTCAAACTGTTTTCTAATAATTGTGTTCCTTGCATAGGGAAAACAAGAACCTTACAGGCACAGCACGCTATGCAAGTGTCAACACTCATCTTGGAATTGGTGAGTAATATTTTGTGCTGCTTTATTCCTTTTTCTGTTGACAAGAAAAAGTTAGAGGTGGATTATTACATTATTAGACTTGAATGTTTTCTATAAACTAATTATATTTATTTTACTGGTAGAACAAAGCAGAAGGGATGATCTGGAATCTCTTGGTTATGTGCTCATGTATTTCTTAAAAGGAAGGTTGGATAATTGACAAATGCTTCTAATTTATCCCTTTGGAAGTCAGATGTTATTACATAATTTTCTCACCATCAGCTTTCTTTATTACATTTTCCTTTTTCAGTCTTCCCTGGCAGGGACTGAAAGCTGGCACCAAAAAACAAAAATATGATAAAATCAGTGAGACAAAGGTGTCAACTCCCATAGAGGTATTATGGCTAACTGGATCTGTGAGGTTTTTGGGAGAAAGTTACACTAGATCTTGATTTGATACATGTTAGGTTGGGTTTTCTGATTCCATAGAGGCTAATAATAAGACAGGCCAGGCTTGAAAGCCAGCTCTGGAGTAGTTTGGACATTTGAATGTTGATACTTATACAAGCACGGTTGCCGGTTTCTTGTACACTAAAAATTTGGCACTAAGTGTTCTACTTCTATTTAATACTTATATTGACCAAATGCTCTCTGATTTTTGTTCACTTTTTAATTCTTAACCCTGTATTAATACTTGCTTTCAACAGTAGGCACTTGGCATAACCTGTAAAATTACCCCACTTTTGTCTCAGATCATATTTCAATTTTATTAATCCGTTGAAAAATGTTCTTGTGTAAACAGGTGCTCTGCAAATCATATCCCTCTGAGTTTGTATCATACTTCCACTATTGCCGATCACTGCGGTTTGAGGACAAGCCAGATTATTCGTATTTAAAGAGACTTTTCCGAGACCTATTTATTCGAGAAGGTATGTTACCCAAAATATCTAATTGGGATAATGCATTAGTATATTTTGCTGAAAGCTTTTAGTGTATTTAGTGATTGTAAATTGATCTTGACATTGTTTATGCAGGCTACCAGTTTGATTACATTTTTGACTGGACTATGTTAAACTTGACATTGTTTATGCAGGCTACCAGTTTGATTACATTTTTGACTGGACTATGTTAAAGTATCCACAGATCAGTGGCAGCTCCAGAGGACGGGTTAGTACTTCTGTGCTTGCTTATTTTGACTATGTTGTCTATGGTTGATCACTTACTGTAGTTGTAATAACAGCATGTCACTGGAAAGGCAGCTATGCATGCAGGTCCACGTGTACAAAAAGCAGAAAAGATCTCAGGTTCATTCCCTTTCTGCTGAATAAGATAATGAAGTTTGGTGTCCTAATGAGCCTGACCTTGAGTGGTCAGAAATTTTGAATTTAATATATGCTGTGTTAGAAAATAATTGCATGAAAGCAGTCAACTATAATTATCTTTTTCATGGCTCGCACCAAAGTTTAACTAATTTACCTTTCTCAATTTCCATTTTGTATTATTTTGGTCATGCGATTTCTTTCAGTTGGGAAAGAGATTCGAGAGAAATTTTCTGGTGCGGTTGAAGCGTTCTCCCGGAGGAACCCTGCAAATGCTAGTCCTCGTGGTGATCACACCAAACACAGAAGTTTTGAGGATGTACCAGTGCAAAAGGATTTGGTAATATTTTTCAACAATAAGAATATATGAATCACCATTTGAAGTTGTCATATGAGAATATTAGGGCCTGTACGGTTTAACAAATTTTTTTTTTTTCACTTCCTGTTTTCTCTAATAATAATAAAAAATTGTCATTGTTTTCAATTTGCTTTCTAATATTTGTACAGGAAATGGTGAGAATACCAAAATATTATTTTCACCATTTCTGTACTTATCTTTGAAAATAGGAAACAAAGTGCAAATTTGGTGTTATTTTGTAATTATCAATTAAATCAAGAAAATAAAATGGACAACGTTTTCTCAAACCAAAGAGACCTCTTATTTTCTAGATATCTGGTTTGTAGAGATGTTGCATGCTATTGTCTTTTGTATGGAGGGTTTATAGTTTGAACTTTGAAAAACTTCTATCTTGAAAGAAATGGGGAAAGACGCCAATAAGAGAGTAAATTAGCTTACTTTTTTCTCATAAATGATGGGATATTTTTTGTTCTAACCTTGTGCTTTAATTTTATATATGGTTTCGATATCCTCTTTTTTAACTGAAGATTGATTTGAAACTAGCAAGTAGCCCATGTACTTGTGCTAGTAAATACGTGTAAAATATATAAGTATAAATTAAAATTAAATGTTTCAGAGAAGGCTGTTTTAATTGATAAAGGATTGTTTTATTGTTAGTTAAAATATAAATTAAAACAGAATATAAGCTGAAACATTAAGTTTTGAAAAGTCCCCAAAATTAAGTTATTTTATAGTAAGATTGTTTTATTGCTAATTTCCAAGCATTATGTTTTACGTTGGAGGAAATTTGAGTATTGATTAAAGAAACTAAGGTAAATAAAAATCTTCATTTTATTGAATAAATACTTAAAAGAAAAAAAAAATGGATTTGATGTAATATAAATCTTTAGAAGACAAGTGTCATAAAATGAGAGAGAAACATGAGAAAGGGAGGAGATATGTAAAGACATTATTCTACTCAGGAATGAGGACCGGATTTGTTATATAGGGATGGATTCACTGGCTGAATTATTAGAAATCACCAATTTTTGGTGATTCCCACTTATAATCAAGAGAGTCATTAAAAGGAAGTGAGACCTATCAAAATTGGTGGTTTCCAATCAATAATAGATGTTAGTGTTGCTAACATTCCTTGGTGGTACTTGACTCCAATCAGATTTATACTTGTGATTATTGAAGAAGTCTTGTGTTTACTATCAATTATTCATGTATGTTTAACTCTTTCCCTTGTATTTGACAGCACTACGCGCAACACAATTCCACTCGATATGGCAGCAGTTCAAGAAGAGCCATGATCTCATCAAACAAGCCAATATCCTCAGGTGACCATACTGGCAGGCAAACCACAACTGGGAGCCGTCCATCTGGTGCTCACAGAGTTCAACCTGTATATGACACCACCAAACAAGCAACTTATACACGTGGTGGCTCTATAAGAGGCCGTGATGATCCTCTGCGGAACTTTGAGCTCCTCAATATCAGGAAGTAATTAAGTAAAGGGTGTGTCTATTTGTTGTTATATTCTGAATTATGACACACCTGAGATGCAAGATCACCTTTTAATCAAGAACAGTGTCAAGCATTATGGAAAGAAACCAAAGAGTTGAGGTCATAATGGCATGATCTCCTGATATCAGTTTTGGACCAAGGTGGACTTTTTTCTGCCCCCAGAATAGTTTCAGAAGGTTTCTCAGCCACTGTAGCGTGTTCTAAAGACGTGCCGAAGAGAATTCAACTGAAATTCTTTTAATATTTAATTATTGTACTAGATGAGACCTAAGTTGTAGTAAGTTCCATGATACAACACCATGTTCTTGTTTGTTAACTATGAGGTCCAACGCTGCCTGTATGTTACATATTGAACTGCCCTTAAGAATGGAATTTATTTACAACTTACAAGCTACTTTTATTGTTCTGACATGGCTTGAAAGTTAAAAGGATTTTCCACTCTAGAAGCAGACTCATCAATGCACGTTGTGTAGAGAACTTTGCACTTTATAAGTTAAATCTAGACAAGAATGTAAGTCTGGCATTATCATCATCCTCTAAGCTGCAATGTTCTTAACACTCGTGATTGGGTTTCTAGTGAAGACTACTGCTTGATCGTTTGATTAAGCTAGTTACTTATAAGGTGCAGTGTAACGTTTGTTTTACCGTTTCAATCCATTGTATGCGTTCTTGTGAGAAGCAAAAAATTGTTACTTGTCTTTGAATGTACATATGGAGTTTGTTCACGGAAAAATAAACACTAAATGATGGAAACTTTCGATACACATGAAAAGTACAAGTATGATAAATAGATTGAACTTCTGAGATCCCAAGAAAAGAGTTATGGAAACAATTATAGTTCTGGTTTACAACTGAGCCTGAGAACTGCAGCTTCTGAAAACAAAAAATATGATTGTCAAACGCTTCTGAAGGTCATCAATGCCCTGCCCGAGCTGCAATTACATCAAAATTCAAAGGTCAAGCAACCAGAAAAATAAAAAGCAAACCATCTAAACAAAACATGTCACGCAAAACAGAAGTGTGAATTTGTAACTTCAATTATAAGGGGCCAGAGTAAATTCTCAACTTATAAGTTACACAAAAGAAATTCATATATATTCTGTCTATTAATTTGGTTGTAGACCATAGAGGGGGGTGGGAGGGGGTTGTGGAGATAGAGGGGTAATCTTTTCAAAGGATTATTTCGATTTAATTAGAAATGAGGGTTCGAAATATCACATATTAATTAATCAAAAGAGAAATTCAACAATTAAAAAAAAGATGAATTTTTTATTGGAATCCTTCATTTTTTTCAAATGGAATGAAGAGAGATAGAATCAAATCCATTAATTTCCTAATCCTCCATTTTGCAGAGTGGAAATAGAGAGAAGGAGAAATTTCTAAAATTAGTGTGTAGAATCATTGTTTGATTTTAGTACACTTTAAATTGGCATAAATGTGGAATCATTGTTCGTGTTTCCACTTGCTGTGGACTTCAATTATAATACATAATTTATGTGAAGACTGAAATGATGTCAGATGCCATAGTTGATGCCTTGGATAATGATGAAGTTGAAAAGGAGACTGAAGAGCTAAAACAGGTACTAATACCTTTCATTTCATTTCTTATTTTAAATTTTTTACGTGCTGCAATGCTAATTTGCGTTCAAGTTAATTTATGTTTTTTTTTTGGGCTCTGGCAGGGGTTAATTATCAGCTACTCCCAAAAGGAAGAATCAAAACAAAGATAAAAATACGAACCATAATTTTTCTAACGCACTTTTAACTTAGTGTAACGATGGAAAAAGAAATGGTGTAGAAGGTTTATGGACTCCAATGTCGATTTTGTTTTGTTGCATTCAGAGAAAGTTTGAAAAACAGATATTATTATATTTACCTTCTCAGTCTCAGCGGTCATGACCATATTCAGTGGAAACTTCACAATCTCTTTGTATCATAACACGGTCCAATCTAAATGAAAACAAGTATATTTAAAAAATTTAATTTTAAATATAGGCTAAAGTACCCGTTTACTCTTTTATGTTTGACAAGTTTTAATTTAATCCTTTATATTTTTAAAGAGAGTTAAAATGGGTATTATGAAACAATGATAGTTCTTTTTAACGCAATTTTGAATCATTTTTTTGACTAATTGAAAACGGGCAAATTATTTTATTAAACTCACTTGTATGAAAGCTATGGAATCCAACTGATGCACAACTAAAAAAGGGATCAAATATGATAAAAATTGCGTGAAAAATAAATCTCATGAACAATGGAAAAAAAATTAATATTAAAATTTCAATTTTTTTATTACTCATTGGATTCACTTCTCATGCAATTTTTACTATGGTAAATTGGTGAGATTATTTGATAAGTTTGGTATTTATAGATACAATTAAAAAATCACAAAAAATCCATTTAATAAGATAATTCACTATGATTCTGAATATCATATAACTTTTTTAAGTTGTAAAAAAACTCAATTGAATATGACTAAATTTTATTGTTCTCTGGAAAAAATTATTGATAGTCTTGATTAAATATTATCTATTTTTTTATTGTATAAAATTCTTGATTGAATATCATGATTTTTTTTTATTTATAAAAAAAATCATTTAAAATCGTATTTGTTGGATACACCACTGATTATCTTCATCTTTAAAAAAATCAACTATGTTAATGGCTTCGAATTTGAAAGTTTAATATAAAAAACCTTACCTGAATTAGTGAAAATCTTTTTAAAAAAGGTACTCAAGAAAGAAACATTATTTTCCCCTTTAGTGAAGTTGGTTAAAGGGCCCATGAAAATTTGAACATAATAACGCAAACACGAATCTTTGTTGGGTGGGTTGGTCGGAGGAACAGAAATGATCCAAATATACCTTGATGATATTAATGAATTTGTCCCAACCAAGGTTAAAATATGTCGAATTCCAAATAACCGTTGGAAACAGAACATGCATATATATAGTTAATAGTCTTCTGAATCTGATCTCTTTCCTTACTTCCTCGTCAACAATCATTGTTCATTCGGCGAATTATCCTATTCAACCACCCATTGCCTTTCGATCTATCTCTCTCCTGCGACACAACATTTCATTCTAAATTCCCTTCAATCCATCTCTCACTCATTCATACCTCTTCAAACCATATAAAAAAAAAAAAAAAAAAAAACCCACCTTTTCGCGTTAATAAATCACTTCCCGAATCGTCAAGGTGCTTCCTTTTCCTCACCTCTGATTTCATATTTGCCTCAGAAACATTTCCGCAATTGGGTTTTCAAGAGCCCTCTAACGTGCGGAATCCGATTAAGATCATGTTTTTCTTATTGTCGGTATTACCAACCAAACAACGATTTAATACGTGTCTTTGTGTTTTTCTTTTTTTCTTCTTTTGTTTTTTTCCTACAATTTGGCAACTTTAAGGAAGCTAACTTAGTTGTAATCATCGAAACATGCCGTTGCCCGTGAAATTGACCCCCTTTTTTTTTCCTTCCTTCATTGAAGAAAAAATAATTTTTGTTTAATGGGTTGAGTTTCTTCAAATAACAGCTATTGATGGTGTGATGAGTCTCAACTCTATGGTGAAGAGCTTGTTGGGTTGAAAAAGGAGCTTGTGGGGGTTACTAGATGGTTGGTTGTGAGGGACTGTGGAGGGTTCTTATGAAGAGTTCTGGAACTACTGAGTTGAATACCTTTTACCCCATTAAAGAAGAATGCCAAACAGATGTTCCAGCCACTCGTTTTAAACCAAGGGTGAGCTTGTGCTTCTCACTAATTCAATTGTTTTCTTATCACACTTCTTATTGCTTGGCCATTTTATTTTGATCACAAATGCTCACCAATTCAATTACCCTATTGGAATGATTGTAAACTTGTATATACCCTCTTTGAATTTGTAAGCAACTTATGCATGGGACATAAATGTTTTTTATTAGGAATATTTTGTTATTATATATAAAAGGGGAATATAAAACCTTATGATTTAAACACTGCATTTTCTGTTTCCATAGGCTGGCAAAACTCTAAGTCAAAGAAGATGGCAGGCATCATTCTCCCAAGATGGTCACTTGGATATTGCAAAAGTGCTAAGACGAATACAGAGAGGGGTAACCTTTATTTGAGCTTTTGAAATTTAACCTTTTGAAATATTCAACCACAAATACAACAACTAGAAGCTCCATGACTAATGGTCTATATAGTTCAGTCCTTGTTGTTGCCATTCTTTTAACTAGCCCAAAGTAGAAATGTTACCAAAGTATAAAATCATTCATGTTTTTACCTATGAGCATAAACTTTTTGGGAGAGTTGGTTGATGACACTTCCCCGCCCCCCTCCTTTCACATGCCCTAAGGACACTTTCTCTATAAAAGAGACACCATAAGCTTGTGATTTGTGATAAGCCATAACCATTCCATGTGCTTTACATTTTTCTTCCTATGTACATCAAAAAAGTTAAATTCATTATCATATTATTGTTCAAGTTATGTTCCTTCTGATTTGTGCCTATACTTATTTCTATAAATTATTTAGGGTGTCCATCCTTCAATCAAGGGGGAAGTGTGGGAGTTCTTGCTAGGTTGCTATGATCCTAACAGTACACTTGAAGAACGGAATGAGCTCAAGCAACGCAGGAGGTATATTTTCATTTAATTTTTTTTTTTTATCAAATCTGTAAATCAGATTTACAGAATTAAAGGAACATTATCAATACTCCTCAAATTTCTGTGGTCTTCTGATGACTTTTTTCACTTTGTCTTGTTTAAACTGTGAAGAAGGGCCAAGTTATCTTTTTTAGTAGCTAGCATATTTTGGGAGTTAAAACAAATAAAATAAGTGGACCGTATTTAGCCGTCATCCATCAATTCCACCATACTCCAGTTGTCACTTCATGCAGTGATTTCCTGCTGGTTGCTGCCGTGTTGCTATTACCTGTATTCCCCATCACCACTGTTCCTGCCACTGTCTGTGATCATTGCCATTACAGAACTGCTGTATAATCGCTGGTCAAATATTCAGATTGTGTACTATTCTAATAAAAATTGTGAGACCAACTTTGTTACCTCTTGGATGCCATGCTTCCTATTAATTTTTGGCTTGGTGCCTCATAATATATGAACAAGAAGATTAGTACTCTTTGCTTTGACTCCCAAAGAATAGACTATAGTAACTTGAGACTGGGCGGCTTTTTACATTTCCTCCTATATTCATGTTTAGTTTTTTTTCTAAAGTGCTATTGGTGTTTCTAATTTTTCAAGGTGTAAACCCTAAATCTTTTCCTTTTTCCCCTTCTCTGTATTGATTGAAAATAAACAAAAAGTAAAATCTTTAATAAATTTATTGTACAGGGGGCAGTATGATATGTGGAAAGCTGAATGTCAAAAGATGGTCCCAGTCATTGGTAGTGGAAAATTTATTACAACACCCCTCGTTGATGATGAAGGCCAGCCAATAGATCCTTCTATGGTAGGCGTCCAGACTTCAAATAAGAAAGTTGTACAGTGGATGCAATTATTACATCAGATTGGTATGTATATGCTTCTGCATAAATACTGGATGCTTTTTCCATTCTGTTTGGTTAAATTTTGTTCAACAAGTTTTGCCTCTTGGGCTTCACTGAACCGAAAAACTAGTGCTATAAATTTGTGAATTCATGAAAAGTGAGAACTCTTTTTGTACTACCAGATTGACATAGAAGCAGGGTTGTATTCTTTTGCGGGTGTAAGGTCATGATTCTATCAGCACTTTTCATTCAATTGATAAGCAAGTAAATTTTCTCTGCAAAGAGGACAAGTATTCTAAACATATAGTTTAAGCTTCAAAGAAATTTAAGAAGTTCTTTTAAAGTAATGGATTTAATGTGTAATAGCAAATGCACCATCCTTGCTTACATACCATATAGTTTATACTTCCATAAATGCAGCTAATTAACAAATTTTAGAAATCATTAAAACAGAATAGCAACCTCAAAGTTTAGTATGGCATAAGTCAAATTAAGGCAGAACACCTTGTGCCTGATTTGTGATGGTGATGGCATATGTTCCATGGTGTTCACAGAACAACAAGGTCTTTATGCTGTTATTTTCCCTTTTTGTTTGTAGTTTATTCAGTGTTATTTTCCCCTTAAAACAATATTTGCTTGTGGTTTATTAATAATTAATTTGTTCCAACAAGCATCCAAAGTGGCAATTGATTACTTGATTACTTTGCATTGTAGGTCTGGATGTTCATCGAACAGATCGAGCACTTGACTTTTATGAGACTGAAGCTAATCAAGCAAAACTCTTCGATGTTCTAGCAGTTTATGCTTGGTTGGACAATGATATTGGTTATGTACAAGGTAACCTGTTATGTCTCTCAATTTTTATATGTTGAGCTGAAAGAGCTTCGAGAAGTTTGAGCATTCTTAAGGGGTTGATTTCTTTGCAGGAATGAATGATATTTGCTCACCGTTGATTATTCTTGTTGAGAATGAAGCAGATTGCTACTGGTGCTTTGACCGTGCAATGCGAAGGATGGTAATCCATACATAATGCAACAACAAACTCGCCTAAAAACTTGGTTGGATAATTGAAATTGAGAAACTACAATCTAGTGGGTTGTGGCCTTGAAAATTTTTGTTAGAAAACATGTTTAGTTGTCCATCAGACTGATTTTTCTTTTATTGCTTTGAGCTACATTTGTGCATGTCAATATTTACTGGTGCTATTCTCGCAACCTATTTGGTACTTTTACTTATAGTTGTTGAGTTGAGACTAGAAAAGACGCAACCTATTTGGTACTTTTACTTATAGTTGTTGAGTTGAGACTAGAAAAGACGTGGGTAGGAATTTCTCTAACTTTTTTCCTGTTCTGTTTGATTTATATACATGTTTTCCACACTTGATGAAATATTGCTGCACAAAAAAATGCATGACAAATTCCTGGAGCACAGACTCACTCTACTGTTGGGATTGAAACTGATTTCTCAAGAAAAAGTTGTGCCTTGTTTCTTATTTTCTTAGTGTGGTACCCAGTTCTTTCTCAAGTGTGGAAAATCAACAGACTACAGTTGAACATATTACTATAGCTAGTTCAAATAAAGAAGTACTTCTGATTTACTTCAATAACTTTAGGCCTATTCTATCTGTTGCTCTTAATTTTGTTTCGTTTAAAGACTAAAAAGTTTGTGATCTCAATAAATTATTTTTTCTGGTTTATTTACATTCCTGCTTTTGTTTCCACAATAGAGAGAGAACTTCAGGTGCAATGCAAGTTCAATGGGTGTCCAATCTCAGTTGGCTACACTCTCACAGATAATGAAAACAGTTGATCCAAAGCTTCATCATCACCTTGGTACGTAAAACCTGTTTGGGAAGCTTCTAATATGCTGTGAGTAGTAGTTTCATGTTTCAGATTCTTCTATCTTTATAATTTGAACCAGAATCAACGTCAAATGCATCCAAAATCTTTTCAGTTTAAGATGGCGGATGTTTGTGGAAATATTTCTTTCTTTGACAATCATATTCTAAGATTGCTTGATAACAGAAAATTGTATAAGTATCTGCTCGATTGCTAATTTTGCTATTAAAATTCATTATCTATAGTAGTTAGTAGTTAAGGGGACCTCTCATTAAGGGAGACATTGCATGATAGCTTGCCTCAGCATACAGAAGCATTCTTCTTTATCCATGTGAAAGAACCAAGAAAGCAACCCTTTCAACTTCATCACTTTTTTATTTTGCAGAGGATTTAGATGGAGGAGAATATCTCTTTGCATTTCGCATGCTTATGGTTCTTTTCCGAAGAGAATTTTCTTTTGCAGATACTTTGTATCTTTGGGAGGTAAGGACGATTCCTATGACGATTTAATTTTTCTCAGGAAATGCATATTTAAAAGTTCAGGACCTCAGCTACCGCTTTCTGATTCCTCAACATTCCTTGATGAGATAGAGTATTTCACATTAATAGCTCATTTTAAGACATAATATAGATTGTTTCCAGTTGATGTGGGCCATGGAATACAACCCATACATCTTCACAAAATATGAGGATCCAGATCATGCAAAAACAAAAGGCCCATTGCCTCCAACAAACGACAAACATTTGAAGCAATATGGAAAATTTGAGAGAAAAAATGTGAAGACTGGGCATACAGAGGAAAATAGTGCACTGTCTGTTTTTCTTGTTGCAAGTGTTCTTGAGATCAAGAATAGGCGGATTTTAGACGAGGCCAAGGGCGTGGACGATGTTGTCAAGGTATCTCTCTTTCCTTCTATGTCACCCTTATGGATACATATATGCTTTTGCATATGTTTTTGCATGTTTGTCACGTGAATCTCTCTCTCCTCAGATCTTGGGTGACATAACCTCAAACCTTGATGCTAAAAAAGCACTTAATGAAGCACTGAAAATTCAGAAAAAATACCTAAGCAAGGTAAGTTTCATTCTCTGTCTTCCCTGGCTGGCTGTGTTTAGGAAAATCAGCTCTTATAGAAAATACATGATGTATTAGACTATGCATGTCCCTGTAATATTGTTTTTAAAACTTAAATTATCAATATTTTTTCTCTATTCTTTTTGCCTGTTTTTGTTGTAAGTAGTCCATTACTGAGAAATCATTCATACATAACTAATTAATCTGCTACTACCCTTCTTTCTATTTTCACCACAAACAAGTAAACTTCGCATTCATTTTTTCAT
>PYAF01005253.1:1761672-1778375 GCA_007407185.1 Glycine tomentella | reverse complement strand
GCTTTAAGAAAGATCTTTTCTTCCTCAATGAGGGACATTTATGCTATCAAATCAAAACTGATAAAATTGTAAAGTATTTTTTTAACCGAAGGACAGTTAAAAATTCAGAATGATATATAGTACATACACAATTCTATGTTTTTTCTTAAACTCTGACAATTACAACTGAGAAGTTATGCAAACGAAGAATTGGATATTTGTTGTGTTTGCTATTATATTCCCATTTGTTTGTTGAAAGAATGAATTAGTAAGTTATAATTTTTTGGTGTATAATGCTAGCAATGAGAACTTAGGATTTTATGTAAATTATCCTAACTTTTTTATTATTAGGTCAACTTTAGTGGGTTGTAAGTTATAATTTTGATTTTGCTAAAATATTTGTAAAGGTGTCATTTATTAATGTTTACTCTAAAAAAGAGTAAATTATTCTATTCTATTTCATGTTTTGTATATTTTATAACAAAGCTTTCACAAATTTCTTCATATTTTATTAATGTTACACGTACATTCAAAATATTTATTTTTTAAAAGTTGACAAAAATATCCTTGTTGTAATTTTTTGTCTCGTTATGAAAACCCTCTTTTGTTAAAAAATATTAAACCTAAATACCTAATCACTTCTATTTTATAAATGCATCATAGCAGAAATTTGAAATTATTACATTCTCAAATAAGAAAAGTTTTAGCATATCAGTATAATATTTTCTTGATTTAATTATTAATTATTAATGATTCATATAAGTATGTTTTTATTGACTTTTTATTACAATAATTTTGAAAAAAAAATGTTATTGGTAGTTTTGTTATTAATAATACTTTTATTATTTATTATGTATCTTAAAATTATATTCTTTAAATATCAATAATTGTAAAAAAAATACAATTATAAAGATATTTAATTGTAATATAAACTAAATATAAAATAAAAAGATTAAAGTAACTTACTCTTCTACAAATCGAATCGTTTACGTAAACGCAAATAGGACTTTACCATTCTTATGATCATATCATATCCACTATTTTATTCCGTACTGGATTGAGATCTTCTGCACCAATCCTAATCTTTTATAAAATTTGTTTTTATATTAAACTGAAACATGAAATATCCTTTGGAAAATTAATCATCATTAGATTTAAAACTGCACCTTATACAGTTCAATTATGAATTGCAGAGGATACAATGATAGGAAGAAGCAACTTACTGATATTTTCCCCTTAGCAGGAATTTTTAAGCATGACTTTAATGTAGAGATATGTTTTGGACCTCAATAGGGTCTAATATATGTAGGACAAAAGGAATCATCAATTGCATAATAATTAATTTACATCTGAATAAAAGAAAATGCGCTCATAAATCGAACACAGTTAAAACATCTCAACTTTAAAACATCTATTAAAATGTATCAAAAAAGTCTACAGTGAAATTCTTTAGTTACACTATGATAGCCAATTAAGGACTCTAATCTTAATAAAAATCCTATCAGCATGATATTTAACCAGCCTTAAATATATTTTGGTCTCTTGTTTTTTTCCTTTAAGTTTATTTTTGTAATTTTAATCTTTATAAATTTACATTTTTTAAATTTTGATCTTTAAAAGATATTTTATTTATTTTTAATTCTGTAAGTATATATTTTTTTGTAATTTTAATTCTTATAAACAAGAATTTATGTGGATTACAAATGAAAAATAAAATATTAAAAAAATTAAAATTAAAAAGACATAAACTTACACAAATTAAAAATGACAAAGAAAAACTTACAACAACAAAAATTAAAAAATATCAACTTATAACAAATAAAATTAGATGATAAAAAAAAGCATTAATGAGAAAGAAATGAGTGGCACTGTGGCAGTGAGGGAGGGTAAAAGTGGAATACGGTCACGTGAAGGTTGTTGTTGTTGTGTAGTGTAGGTAGACGGCGTTAGACAGACGTCGTTTCTAGAAGACGACAGAAGAAGTCGGCGAGTGCGGCGCGCCACTGTCGCTTGTTTTGGTAGCAGGTTTTGTCGTGTCTCACATATGACACCTCCATCATCATCATCTCTTGTCCTTTTCGTGTTACTTATTTTTAGCATCTCTTCTTCTCCTTCCTTCCCTCACACCCTTTACTCTCCCCATCACACACCATTTCACATAAATACTAATACCACCCCCACACACACTCACTCACTCACTACATTCCAAGTTTTTTTCCAACAAAACAAAACAACCTCAAAAAACATTATTTTCCTTGCTCCAACAAATATGGGTGGTAGTCGTGTCTTATGGTCGATGATGTTTTCTGTTGTTATCGTGACAAGCACGTTTTTTTCACTTTCCCACCAGCAACAACAACCTTTGGATCCCTATGAACAAAATGCACTCAACGAGGTTCTTCACACTCTCAACCCCACCATTCCCTGGCGCAACCTCTTCCCCGACGATCTCTGTCTCTCTGCTCCACACGGCGTCGTTTGCGACTTCCCAACTCAACTAAACGAAACTCCTCACGTCGTTGAACTCAGCTTCGGCTACGTCTCCGACGAAACCCCAAACCCACCTTGTTCCCTTAACTCCACACTCAATAACCCTCTAATCTTCACCTCTTTCCCTTATCTCCGCAAACTCTTCTTCTACAATTGCTTCAACAAAACCCTTCCTCTTCCTCTTTCTCTCCCTTCTTCACTTGAGGAACTTGTTTTCATTAACAACCCTTCTTTCGTTGCACCTCTAGATACCTTTCTTCAAAACCTCACTTCTCTCAGGAGACTAATTTTGATCGGAAACTCCTTTCACGGTGAGGTTCCGTTTTACATTGGTGGTTTTCTTAATCTGGAAGAGGTTACTTTGTCTAGAAACAACCTTAGTGGTGAAATCCCCGCGAGTTTGGGGTTGCTGAGGAAGAATCTCAAGGTTCTTGATCTCAGTGGGAATAACTTCTCCCAATGTCTCCCTCACTCGCTTGGTAATCTTTCCCAGCTTTTGAAGCTTGACTTGAGCTTCAACGCGTTTGGTTGCAGAATCCCTGAGAGCTTGAGAGGGTTGCAAAGTTTGCATTTTTTGGATTTAAGCTTCAACCGGTTCGGTAATTTTGGGGTTCCTTTGTTCTTGGGGGAGATTCCAACGTTGAAGGAAGTGTTCCTGAGTGGGAATTCTCTCTCTGGGGTGATTCCGGATATATGGGAAAATCTTGGGGGTGTTGAAAAATTAGGTTTTTCAAAGATGGGTCTGGTTGGGAAAATCCCTGCTTCAATGGGGGTTCATTTGAAAAAACTAGGTTATATTGGGCTTGATAACAATTACCTTGATGGGTCTGTGCCTTATGGGCTTTTGCAGTATGCTAGTGAGATCAATTTGGAGAACAACAAATTGAGTGGGAGAGTGGAATTGTTCTCAACAAAAACAAAACTAGGACAAAAGGTGAAGCTTGCAGGGAACAAAGGACTGTGTGTGGACAACAAAGTTGTTGGTGGTGGTGTCTTGGGTCAACAACAACTGAAAGCCTGCAAGAAAACTGATGTTGTTCCTGATGCTGTCGTTTTCAGTGGGGCTTCTTCTCTGCTGCTGCGTTTTGATTCTCTCGCTGGGGTGGTGGTTGTTGTCTTCTTTGTCTTCATCTTCACGGGATTTTGAAGGTTTGGTTATTTCGTGTAGAGAGAATAGGTTTTTGTCTTTTAGACTGATGGGGTAAGTGTGCTCTTTTAGACCAGTAAAACAACAACAAAAAGAAAAGAGTGCAAAGAGACATGTTTATTCTGACTAGGAAAAAGGTTTTTTTCAATTAACAAGTGTAAAGTGCAAGTGACAGTGTTGAGGGAAGAAATATGCTTAGATGTGTGTTAAGGGGAAACTGAGTGTTAGTTAATTACTTTATTCAAAGTTGAATATATATGTTATTTATTTAGTTCGTCATTTTAACTTCTTGCTAGCTACTTAACTTTTGATTCGCTGGAGTTTTTATTTTTATCACCGGTATTGGTATAAGAATTTCTATCAATTTTATTAATGATAAATTTTTGTTAGAAAAATTTAATTGATTATTTTTAATGAACCTTTTTTTCAATCATATTTTTTATTTATAAAACTTAAAATTCAAGACTTTATCTAAAGAGATTAAGTCAAATACTATTTAGATTAACGACGAATTATTGGTATTCATTAGAATTTTAATTCACTTAATTTTCATTAATTAACTGTGTTACATAGTTGAGTTTCTTCTAATATAATTGTTGTATGCACAATCGTTTATTTGATGGATGAGGTGTATACGTAAGTAATTCAGTTTTGATGGATGCATAATCAATCAATCAATTATTCTTTGATGGATGAGGTCATTGAGATGCACATCTTAAGTTTGCTATCCTCTGCAGATTTTATACTAGTAATTACGTATTTTGACAAGTGACGGCTAATAATAATAATCGGAGAATTGGATCATGTGAAGGGGTTTAGAAATATAGTATGGGTTGATTGATCCATAGAGGGAGGAAGAAGAACCAGTGGTAAAAGAGAAGGGTTACTACTTAATAATGAGTAATAATTGATTCTTAAAACATTGGAGCAGCATGCTAAGCTATGCATTCTATAATTCGCAATGACACTGACAGAAGCAATGTGAAAATATTCGTACGATGATGAACTTTGGGATGCTAGAATCCATTAATAACTAAATTGGCATTGCATGGGCATGCATGCTAGCTAGAATAGAATACTAGCATAGTATTATTCCGATCTCATTTAATGTGTGTGTCTATGCTTATTATATTCTACCCTGACAACGCGTTAGGTAATTATTACACTTTTGTTTATTTTAATGCGTAAGATTCTTTCCCTAAACTAAAAATGGAATATCGTGACAGTTCTAAAGATAAAATTTCTTCATAAACCAAAAGACTTGTATCAGAAGTTGTGTATTAAAGTGAACCGGTAGAAATGGGTGGATGTAATAAGTATTTGAAATTATGAAACATATGAATAATATCTTTAGCTTAAATTAATTGGGATTAATAGTAGATGAACTCAATCATAAATTGTAAATGAGACGAAAAAAGAAAGGGAGAGGAGAAGAAAAAAGTGAAAATAAGATAAAAGAGAGAAGAAAAAGTAAAAAAAAAAAAAGGAAGAAAAGAAGAGGAAATTATGAAACAAAGATTAAGGAATAGAATTAATAATTTAAGAGTTTAGAATTTAGAATGAAGTGGTAAATCCAAATTGTAGTCAAGACTTCTTAGTATACCCAAGAATATGAATTTATCAAACTTTCCTTTGCCTTTGATGTTTAACAATTGAAAAATTTAACGGTACACCAAGAGTATTTCTTAAGTAACAAGTATGTGTAGAAAATTTTTATTCCTCCTGATAAAACTTTTTTCCTATATAATTAAGAATTGAACCTTAATTGGCATATATTTAAAAGACACAACCACTATTTACTATAAACATGACAGATTTATGGATAATCTTTCTATCAAAGTGAAAATCTTGTAATTTATCTCTCAAACAAACTATTTTGAAAACTATAAAATGAACAAGTTGCACTGATTAGTACGTAATTACATATCAGTAATTGGTAAATAATTATACAAGACTCTATATAAAAGAACAAAAAAATTATCAAATTAAGAAAATGACATAAATAAATATTAAAAGTCGGGTAGAAAAAGGGGGGAGGGGAAAAAGGAAGGAAGTGTTCTAGTTTCAAGAATTAATTATCTATACAAACACTCTAACTAAAAACTAAATAGGATAAAAATAGAGCAACATTATTTCAAGATATCTTGATCATTTTCTTCATAGGGCCTTGGTTTGTTCCTAGGCTTGGATTGGATCGAGAATCCAGATTCTGAAGCGGATTGGGCTTTGGATCTCAAATTGGATGACCTGCCACTAGAATTCTCCTTTGACTTATGGCGACGGGACCTTTTAGGAATATCGAGTACCGTAAGGGTTGGAGATGGGTGATCCATGGATATAGGTATCCGGGTCGGGATGGATTCTTCTTTGGGCTTGTTCGATGACTTTCTTGGTTGTTTTGATTTGTTTGATTTTTCCCGTGATGGAAAATCCGTTACTCCACCCGTTGACTGTCTTTTAGATGCCTTGGGTAAATCCGACATGTCTCGAGTATTTCTTCTCCTTGACTCTATGAAAACATTTTTAACCAAGAAAATTAAATCAATTCCAACTTTGTTGTTTTCTCATGTTCTTTCAAGAATTTAAATTTACTAAAACATAAAAGTTTGCACTCTCGTCTAATCATTCATGTATGTATAGTAAGAGTGTGTTTTTTTTGTGTGTCTTAGATAAGAAATTACATGTGTCTCCCAATCCACTAGATAAAAGACTAATTTTACTCATGGTGTGTGACTGTCACTTATACAAATTTTTTTTGCAGCAAAACCTTACACTAGTGCCTCAATCCTTTAGAAATGTGTTTGGGATATTGTAAAAAAAATGAATGTTCTTATCTTCCAATGATAAAAGAAATTAATATTGGATGAAGTTATAGTTGACCTCAACGAATTTCAACAATGGATTAACTAATTTAAAAATCATACTTAACATAATTTCTAATTAATTGAGATTGCAAACTTTGTATGGTTTGATTAAACACTGATTTTCCATAATCTTTAACTTTTATTTGGATAGAGTCACTTACATGGGAACAAAATTATTAAGAGTTTAATTTTATTACCAATCTAAAAACTTTTATACTACTCATTAATTAGAAAAAAATTAAGAATAACTTTTAAAACAACTATTATAAAAAATAATACAATAATTAAACTCAATTATTTGTACCTTCAGAGACCCATTTGGAATTGTGCTGTCCTTTATTTTGAACATCTAGAGGTGCTGATGAAAATCCTGGAGCAGTTTTAAACTCGTTCATCTGAAAACAGTCACAACAAGCCCCCCAAAGGCTTTATTTCGTGAAGGAAAATCAACATAAGCATTCATGTATGTTAGGTAACTAATTAAGTAATCAATAGTACATTCTACTAGATCGAATATTAATATTAATTATTAACAGATGAGAAATTAAGAAATTTGAGAATTACCCAGCTGGGAGAATTTACAGAGGGTCCATCCCACCCTATGTGAGCCACGTGCTTTACATCCGTGGGAAATCCAATCTGTATGTCTTGTTCTTTTTCATTCTCTGCCAAGTCACATACTTTTTTTATTAACATCAAAGGAAGAAAGAAAAGAGAAAATAATAGTAAGTATATAATTAACAAATGTCTTTAATAATTAAGAAACTAAAAAGAGAAAATATTTATCATAAAAAATGTATAAAAAAATCATCAACAACACAATTTTAAGGATTTAACATAGGAAATTGTATCAAGAAAGACTTAATTAAATTGTAGCATTTACTTACCAAATATTTGAGTTATGTATCTAAAGCCTTTAAGAATTCCCTTCACCTTGTTACCGGACATGCTCAACTCAACAAATGCGATGTGTTTGAATTCTCTTTTGACAATTTACAAAGTTGTACTTATAATTAAATAACCTTATGTAAAACCGGAAGATGAGAATCCAACATTGACTTTGAGATCCACAACGAAACAACTTAATTTTCTTTGTTGAACATTCAACAATATGTGTACATTAGAATTGAATAAATGGTCGTGAGAGAACCCATCAAAGGATGATTAGAGGAATTTGTGTATTTGGTTTCTTCTTAGTGGGTGCAAATATGGTTTTCAGCTTCTTTTGGCAATTGAAGAAAGAGAATAATAATGGTTCAAAAACTTGGGGGGCAGTTTTTGACAAATGTGTAATGAAGGTGGCAGTGGTGAGAAAAGGGTTGAATCTAACTAACATGTCCTGTTTAAAGAATGCCCATCTTTGATTTACCTGAATTATTGTTGGTTGGTTGGTTTTCCCACACAATCAAAGCCAGAAAGCTGATCGAAATTTTAGGTGTGACAATGAGTACATATAAAGGAAAATTAAGGGAATCCAATTTGAAGGTGCTAAATTTAGGAAGGCTTTAACAGGTCATTTCGGCGATGAATAAAGTCCACATGAATGGAAAATAGGTGCTTGGATGTTGCTCATTCCTAATTTAATGGAAGGAAAATAACTGGAATGGTTCTATTTCCTTTGTATAATAATTTTTTTGTTTTTTGAAAAGTTTGTATATATAGTAGAAAAATTACGTCAATCCATTGAGATATGATATGCTACAAGTGAATATTTTTGATTAAGCGTCCTTTTTATGAATCTAGAAATTATTCTCGGATAAAAAAAAAATGATTCAGTTTCATAACTAAAAATCGTAATTCTCAAATTAATATATATATATATATACATATATATATATATATATATATAATACAGCCATACCTCATGAATAATGTTTTTCAATGTACATCATATCACAGATAAATATCAGAGTTTATGTGCATAACTAAGAAACTTTATCGCTATAAATCAGGATTTTGCTACTTACATTAGCCATTCATCCATATTCAATATGGTTTCTAGTTTGCTTTTCTCAAAATAAAATAAATAAGTTCAACTCCCTGTACCCCTTATTGCCTATTATTCTTAACGTCCGTTATTATTTGGTCTCATATATATATATATATATATATATATATATATATATATATATATATAAAATAGGGATTATTAGCCATTATTTGGATCGAGTTCAAACCTTAGCACAAGCACTAAGTAAGCCGTGAAGACCTTTTCATAATATGAAGGTAAGCTTCATAGCTCCAACCTAGACAAGGCCGTTGCTGGATACCGGATCCTCGTAATAGGCTGGATCAACATCCAATCGTGAGAGGGTAACCTTTACAAGCAACAAGTTGGAAAATCAATAGAATGTTTCGCGTATGGAGAGGGCTATCACACTCAGGTGCAAAGCAATTACTCCCTACTTGTAAAGTATCTCCTCTCATATGGTATGTGATATATATAGAGAAGTTATATTATATGAGAATGACCTTTTTATGTTAAAATGAAAATGATTAATTTTAGTTATTAGATTAAAATAGAAGATCAAGATTAAAACATTTTAAATTAAAATTAATATTTTATTTATCTTCATAAAATCTCTAAAAGATTTATCAAATAAAAAATCAAATATCTTAAAGATTTAATTTGTGTGATATCAAAATATCTCAAATTTATCATTACCGTCAAGATCGTTTTTGTTAAACTGTCATGACAAATGTCACCACCATCACTGTAATAGTCTTTATGACTACTATCATTGTCACCAACATGATTATTGTCATTGTTCTTGTCGTCGCAGTCACCATCGGATTTTAACATAAAATGATATTTTTGATAAAAGATCCAAATTAAATCTTTAGATATTTGATTTTATGTTAGGTAAATCTTTTAGAGATTTTATTGTTAGATAAAGTTTTAATTTGAATTTAAAAATTTTAATCTTGATCTTTCATTTTAATCTAACGGTTGAGATCAATATTTTTTCTCTTATATAAGATAATCATTCTCAAGTTCAACTTTGTTAAAATGCAACATTGTGGAATATGTTACCATTTGCTCCTTTTCAAGTTCAACTTATTTCTCAATATTCAGTTTCTTTCTCTTTTGGAGATGGACTTATAAACTTCTTTGTCTGTAGATGACCTTGTGAACTGAGAGTCTATAATAGCACAACTCTTACTTCAAAAGAAAAGGAAATTAGAACGTATTTGAAACAAGAGTGTTCTCACTTTATAAAAAAAAAAAAAAGGAGGGATAGGAAACTAATCACAATATTATTTGGTAAAGTCCCAATATTAGATAGGAAACTATATTTCAATTATTTGAAAACTTTAATGTCCAACCATTTAAAAATTCACAATATTAAGAGTTTTATTTTTTTTATTGAGAAATGTTAATTGTTAATTTGTTATTTTTTTTAGTAAAAGAGATCGAATTTGCAACCTTTATTTTTTTCTTTTTTTTCTTCTTAATCATCTAATTAACTTATATCTCTTTATTAAGAGCTTTTGATGAATTGAGAATGCCACAAGTATCATCTATTCGAAAGAAAAACTAGTTGGCATTCTCATAAATTCACCAAGATGTTAACTATTCAATTTATGACAAATACGCAAAGGCCAAAACCAGCACTAGCCAATTTGTTATAATGCTAACTGATCTCTCCTTCAACCAAAATCATCAACACCTTGTAATCTGAGTTCAACAAAACTTTGAAATATTGTGAGCTTCTAAATATGTGAATACAAAAATTTCAGTCATTGAATTTTTTTATTGAATCCGATTAAGCTGATGATACCGCTCAAAAGTAAAACCAGTTGTCACTCACAAATTCACAAAAAAATGCCATGAATAATCAACACCTTCTAGTAATCCAAATTCAACAAAACTTTTAGTCAACATCAA
The DNA here is from genome assembly GCA_007407185.1 of Glycine tomentella. Taxonomy (NCBI): domain Eukaryota; kingdom Viridiplantae; phylum Streptophyta; class Magnoliopsida; order Fabales; family Fabaceae; genus Glycine; species Glycine tomentella. The sequence goes on along the minus strand of PYAF01005253.1, from coordinate 1,768,006 downwards.
GAATTTTCAATAACTAAAATCTACTTTTCTCATCTAACGAGACCAGACTGGTCTCAAGAAAATATATCTACCCATTTATTTTTTGTTGGCAAAGGAAAAATAGTCAGTTTCACACTATTTTTTTCACACATACTACCAGACTCTCAAACTCAAAATACTAAGTGTGGTAGGAAAATAAATTAAAAATAAAACAGATATAAAGTAAATTGAGTGATTAAAATGAAGAAAAGGGAAATGATCACAAATTTGATCCTCTACTAACAAACTAACATTTATCGATAAAAAATAAAGTATAATAAAAACAGGAAAGGAAGAGGATTTCAATTCTCTAACTCATCTGAGGCGACACAGCATATTGCCTTTTATAGGCAAATTCTTACATTGATATATAAACTCCTAGGCGGTGGAGAGTATTCTTATGTTGCAAGCTGTATAGACTGTCAGTTTTTCTTATTTATTTAAAGAGAATAAGCTTGATTTAATTTTTAACACCCAGAATGTACGAAAAATGTCATTAAATATTCAAAATTGAAATAGCCTCAATTAGAAAACAGCTTTTAGGCACTTAATGAAGCACCGTGTCTAACAGAAAAACAAGTATTTCCATTTTATTTGCATAAAGATTAAAGAGGAAAAATCAGAAAGGAAGGGACCAGTATATTGAATTGTGAGAGAGAAGCCAAATAGCAACCACGTGAATCAACTCAAATGTACTACAACTTGGAAATCACAAACTTATTTGAAACACTTTTATAACGCACTGCAGCTTCAATAAGACTTCTTCTCGCATCAATCCCTTCCTCGTGAATATGTTTTAACACCAAAAATAATGTTGTAACTAAACCGAATTTTAAATTTGAGCAGAAGTAACCCTTCATTTGTAAGCAGCTTTTACTGCTTTATGAGCTGCATCATCTAAATCTTCAGCCGTTATTAATGCCATACCACTTTCCTGTTGAATCATTGAGTATCAAAAACATATTAAGCACTTGCTAACATTAATGCTTCGTTTTCTAAATGATTATATTAATAAATCTAACATTTACCTTCAAAATTCTTTTTCCTTGATCAACATTGGTGCCTTCCAGACGAACTACAACTGGTACTTTCAGTGCAACCTTGAATATAATGGCAAGAAAAGTTAATGCTATTATAATACCAGGATAAGATAGGTATCATGTTCAATCGCTATTTTTTAAAATTAAAAAGGAAAAAATAAATAAAAGGAGGCCGAGGACAATGATATTAGTTCTTTATATCTAATTTTATTTCAGAAATTGTAATATCAACAATTTACATCAACATCGTAAACAAAAATTGAAATCTTACATGGGATCAAATATAAAGAATTTACATGTTCTTGACTAACCTCTTTTGCAGCATTCACTATTCCACTTGCTATAACATCACACTTCATTATACCACCAAAAATGTTAACCAAAATTGCCTTCACTTTGTCATCAGCAGTCAATATTTTAAATGCCTCAACCACCTGATTTACATAATTGCATTAAATATGAACAAAAACATCATAAGATGGAGATCATTAAAGGTATCTAAGAAAAACTAAACAATTTTTTAATATAATCTTTTTGGAGTAATGTCTGAGTTAATGCACCAGCAGATTACAAATTGATCTGATAAAGGAACACATAAGAACAATTATATTGATCATAATAGTGTAACTAGCAATAACATAACAGGGAGCAATCCTAACTATAAAACATTACCTGGTTTTCAGAGGCATTGCCACCTACATCCAGAAAATTGGCAGGAGTACCCCCATGCAATTTAATTATATCCATTGTGGCCATTGCTAATCCTGCTCCATTCACCATGCAGCCAATTTCTCCATCTAACCCAATATAGTTTAAATCTGCCTTTGCAGCAGTCACCTGTACAAAGATAAAAGGCACATACAATGTTACACACGCAGTAAAAAGAAAGAAGATTCAAGGATATAAGGGCTTAATAATCAAGCACAAACAGATCATGCGAAATCTGGCATTGCCATATAGAATCTCACTGTCTTACCATAAGTATATCATAAACTTGAGCTCCAATACATTTCAAAAGGATCAAAGTGCAATGAAAGAAATGTAAGTAGTTACATGAGTTAGGCTGACAGGTGTATGTTGGACAGAATGAACTGGGTTTATTAACATGAACCCGCCCAATATATTGGTGAGGCCAATTTTTGGACCTGGACATGGAGCAGCCCAATTAATAACCAGGCATGTTGCTGTTACATAGTTAAGTCTCAAAATTTAAAAGTAGAAAACTAAGACTAAGGGATGTTATGCAATATTATTATGTTATGTAAAAGTTCCTAATTTGAGTCAACTAGTCAAGCAATTTATTATTTATCACTAATTACAAAAATGCTTTACAATACTGTGGCATCATGCCAAGTTGGGCGTACCCAAAATGTCTTGAATTTAACCCAAAAACACACTACACCTAATTTATAGAGCCCAAGATATCCCAATTAGATCTGAGCTCAGGTGGCAAAGATGGAAAGGGTATAGGCCTATAGGGATCATATGCTCCATTCACAAGGAAAAACACAAACAAATAAGAAGTAAACCTCTCGAGGGTCCTCTTGTGTTGTATCACGGAGAGCAAATATCGCTTTCTGGCGATATGCAGCATTATCGTCAAAATTCAACTTAGCATCAGCAGCCACCAATTGGTTACCAGCTGTCTCCGCTATGGGATTGATCTGTTCAAAATAATCAATTTTCATTATAGACATTCATAAATTACAGCTTGTATAAAGTGCAAATGACTAAAACTTGCAAATGCTTACTTCCAAAAGAGTGCAGTCACAATCAACAAAAAGTTTATACAAATTCTTCACTTGTTCAATCGACTTATTTCTATCAGCCACTTTGAGAGCCAAACCATCAACAACCTTGGCAGCACCTTCATCAGTAATTCCTTCAAAAACATCAACAGGTACCTACTAGAAAGAAAGAGTACATCATGTGTATCTTGCAAAGAAGACTGCTCAGGTGAAAAAACCAAACCATGATGAGAAATGCCAAGGACAACAAACCTTTATAATCATGTCCGGAAATTTTTCTGCAAGGACTTCAATGCTGGTTCCGCCCTTACTACAAGCAATTATAATCTGCAAAAGCAAAAACATAAAAAGAAAAGAATTATAATAAGCAACATAAATTTTTTATTGGTTAAATTTAAAGAAACTGTAATGAAGGAAAGAGGGAGCCACACATTACAGAAGTTATAAGAATTTAAATTTGTATATAAAGCAAATCAAAGAAAAAGTTTTGAAGTAGGAAACTTACTGGACCAGCACTCGTACGATCCAGTGTTATAGCAAAGTACATCTCATTTATAAGTGACAGCTTTTCACACAAGTAAACCTGTATAAAATGGACAATTCAACATCAAACAACAACCCCTTTTTGTGTATATTTCTATATAAATGGATTGAAAGATACCAAAAATAAAATAAAGTAGCAGCATAAGGGAACAAGTGGCATGAAACTATGAGCATTACATTTGCAATATCCTATTGTATTGAGTGGCATGAAATTTACTTTCATTATCAAATCCAATGGAAAGGGTGGTTATGAGTTTATAACTTAAATAACAATTGATAGAAAACTATTGAAATATTTTTTTTTTTCAGTTGACCAATCCAAGGACTTAAGTCATAAGGGTTTGCCAGTTCAACTGCCAGGCTACACTAGTTCAGGTGTTGAAATCAACCTACATAAAACCAGATTGGTTTGGTGGCCACTTTAGCAGTTCAACAAGCAGGGTCAGTCCAAGAAAAGTAACTGTGAAGTAACGACTGGAAGCGCCAATTTATTAACTGAACATATTACAGATAAGAAAGAAACAATACCCATGGAGGTTAAAAAAAAGGTGGCATATATTTGCATTTAGAAAACAAACAATAACTACTCAAGATTAATGTGTGTGTGTGTGTGTGAGAGAGAGAGAGAGAGAGAGAGAGATTGTGTGTGAAAGGTTGACATCATTGCATTGCCTCAACAAAATTTCAATTTTTACAAATGAAAATTCCTGGCATACACATGCATACTGAAAATGCTAGCATATCTGCATACAGAATGAATAATTTCAAACCTTGCTAACTATTTTTCCCTGAGGACCAGTCTGCTTGGTAACTAGTATCTGTCCAAGCATCTTCCCTGAAATAATAATGATGACAATGACAACAACAAAATAATAACAGCATTAACAAAAAATACCAGTGCAAAATAGATTATAGAGGATTATATCCTCTATGAATTCAATATAATAAATCAATACATATGAGCATGTTATTATGCTATAGTACAGAGTTTTGTATTGAAAACCAAGGACAAAGAATGAGAAGAAGGAAATTCACAATTAGAGGAATAAAGGAGGAGACATGCATTACCAGCTATGTCTTCAACCTGGTCAGTCTTAACAATGTGCACTCCTCCTTTAAGACCGCTTTTGAAAGTTCCCAAACCTCGTCCGCCGGCTAAAATTTGACTCTTAACCACCAACTGCACAATAATCCCAGTTACACTCCCAGTCATCACAGTAACATGCAAATGCAATACACTTTACCAACTAAGACATGTGATAATGTTTCTTTACTGGAAACTTGCAGAACTAGGGTTTCAATTGTTACACAGGGAATTAAGGAAAACACAGAACAGTGTGCAAATCTGAAATTCACTTCTTAGTGTTATTTGTGAGCATCAAGTTGTGGCATAGGTTACCTCATTTTCATTAGGGAAAAGGTCCTTGATGGCCTTTCTGGCCTCTTCAACAGAGGAAACAGCCACGCCTCTCGGAACGTTGACTCCGTGTTTGCTCATCAATTCAGCACCCTAGGTTTATGGAAATTCAATAGGAGTTATCAGCGACGACGCTAGGTCAATCATTCAATCAAAGGGCTTCAATACAAATAAACATACACGATTTCACAAATTACACATTCAATGAACTCCAGATACATCATCCACAAAAACGATTTACTATCATTCTAAAAAACAAAGGCCAGATTCAGCGAGAGGAATATATAGGGAAAGGAACAGATTCCGCGAAGCTTGGAATTGGCATTGATTTGTGAATCGTAATAATATCCATAACGGTGAGAGAGAGAGAGAGAGAGAGAGAGAGACCTGGTACTCGTGGATGTTGAGGCGGCGGAGTTGATGGTGCTGCCATTTTCCGGCGACCGAGAGGGAGCGAGAGACGAGCTTGTTAAGCAATCCTCTCACCATTGTTGTTGTATTTCAAGATCGGAGACTCACACGATCAAAAATTAACTCGATTCGATTCTACAGTGAGAAATCTGAAAAAGAAAACCACTGCCTCTACGCTCTCCTTCAACGTTCAAACACTGCGAAAACTGTGCCAGACGCCAAGACCGGATCCTAGCAAATTTTTTATTTTAAAATAAGAAAATTCAAAATTTCTAAATTGTAAGTGCTATATAACTTTGTTTTTCTTTTTTCTTTTATGCAATAAGGAACCGTATTATTCCCTTTACGTACCTGATTTCGTATATCCGTATATGGTTGCAAAATAAACTACTAATTATATTATCACAATAATAAATAGTACTTTAAATCATGATTAAATTAAGAAAATATGTTATTACTACTCTTCTTTTAGGATCGAGAGAAGAGGAAGAGGATGGGATTATTTATAGATCCTTTCTTAGTAGACGAGGACGACAATGAGGAGGAAGAGATGATATTGTCGCGTGAGAGAGAGAGGCGGAGGTGGTAAGTGAAGAAGAGTTATTGAAGAAGATGATGATTCGTAAAATTCAATATATAATTTTGAGGAAGAAGATGAGGATATTTTAGACATAAATTTTTATTAAAAGTCATGTAACCCCTACTTTCTGTTAAATTATTAAAAGATATTTAGAAATGAAGGAGTCTAAATGTAATGTGAACTAAACAATTAAGGAGTTTTTTTAGCGTAAAAAAAGGAAGAGTATTGAGTACAATTTAAAAATACACACGAAGAAGGTACTAGTATAATTTTCAAAAAAGTTTAGTATTTAAACCTTTTTAAAAAATTTTAATTAGGTCTCTTAAATTATATATATACATATATATATATACAATTAAATTCTTGTAAATTTTTCTAGATTGAATCCTTATAATTAGTTTATAGTGATTTGAAATTGTCACATATTAAAATTATATTTAAAGATAGATATAAAAAAATATGGTTAAGATGATCAAAAGTATAAATAAAAATAAAAGACTTAAATATGTTTGAGATTTTTAATATATACCAATTTTTTTTGAGTTCATAATAAAAAAAATTCATTGTTACGAACATG
>PYAF01005253.1:1694455-1760414 GCA_007407185.1 Glycine tomentella | reverse complement strand
GGGGGCAGTGCTCTGACGATGGATCTGTAAGCTTGAATGTCCTATCATGTCTCTTGATGAGAGGCTTTCGAGACGTGCTCATACAAGAAACCTTTATGATACCGCGAGTCAGAGTGTTCCTCCAAGAAACTTTCACACTTGGAAGATCTACAAAGGGCAGACTGATAATAATCAAGTAACCTTGTTCATCCTCATAAATTGTTTTTGCAGCTGTAACAGGTCCATAAACACTCTTTATCACCCCGCTGAAGTCATTCAAGCAGAGTGGCTCAGTTGGGTGCATTTCTATATCTGGAATACGATCGGATGGAGGATTAACAGCCAAGTAATACTCTTCTTCATTCCCATGAGGGAAAAAGTCCTTCCTCTTTTTGCTGCTGACAGGAGAGAGGTCCAACCCATCACCATTACTGTGATTAGATAGGTGAAGTCCAGATCCATTAAGCAGCTTCTTCGGGTGTGCATTGGGACCATTCTTGATTGGGGGAGGTGGCCTCTCAAGCTCAAATTCCGTGTTGGGAAGATTTCTCCATGAACTGAAATCACTTGCTTCAGTTGGAATTGTAAAATTTAAGTCTCGGCCAGTGAGTTCTATCCACCTTTTTCGATCATCCTCATCCAGGGTCATCAAATTGGGTGTGGAAACAACCTCAACGCCATGCACGCATTGAGGGTTTGATAGTCCTCTATAATGCTTTCGTTGCATCCTGTGGGACCGAGCAAAACCCTTGTCAGCGCTAAACGGAAACGGGCGCTCCCCTTGGCCAGAATGCCCATTCATGTAACTCCTCAGCTGCCTCTTACCCAGAGCGTTCTCTGGCCTCTCCTTGAAAACCCACATGTACATGTTTTCCATGTCGTGCTGAACCATGAAAACATCCAGCTTCAGATCAGACTTATGGAAACCTGAGACACCGTTGCTGTCCCTGACAATATTGGCCTTGGACTTGTCATTCAAAGCAGGCTTAAAGTAAAAACTGAAGAAAAACCAAGCACCCCATATGCTATCAACACTCTTCGCCCACTTCCTACCAGCTTTGGGCAGACTGAGAAAACTCTCAGTCTCATAGCCTTGAGTACCAAGACCAACATCTAGAATATCACAGGGCTCAGAATTAACAAAATAATACCACTGTAAAATAGATTATAGAGGATTATATCCTCTATGAATTCAATATAATAAATCAATACATATGAGCATGTTATGCTATAGTACAGAGTTTTGTATTGAAAACCAAGGACATAGAATGAGAAGAAGGAAATTCACAATTAGAGGAATAAAGGAGGAGACATGCATGACCAGCTATGTCTTCAACCTGGTCAGTCTTAACAATGTGCACGCCTCCTTTAAGGCCGCTTTTGAAAGTTCCCAAACCTCGTCCACCGGCTAAAATTTGACTCTTAACCACCAAATGCACAATAATCCCAGTTACACTCCTAGTCATCACAGTAACATGCAAATGCAATACACTTTACCAACTAAGACATTTGATAATGTTTCTTTACTGGAAACTTGCAGAACTAGGGTTTCAATTGTTACACAGGGAATTAAGGAAAACAGAGAACAGTGTGCAATTCTGAAATTCACTTCTTAGTGTTATTTGTGAGCATCAAGTTGTGGCATAGGTTACCTCATTTTCATTAGGGAAAAGGTCCTTGAGGGCCTTTATGGCCTCTTCAACAGAGGAAACAGCCACGCCTCTCGGAACGTTGACTCCGTGTTTGCTCATCAATTCCGCACCCTAGGTTTATGAAAATTCAATAGGCGTTATCAGCGACGACGCTAGGTCAATCATTCAATCAAAGGGCTTCAATACAAATAAACATACACGATTTCACAAATTACACGTTCAATGAACTCCAGATTCATCATCCACAAAAACGATTTACTATCATTCCAAAAAAACAAAGGCCAGATTCAGCGAGAGGAATATATAGGGAAAGGAACAGATTCCGCGAAGCTTGGAATTGGCATTGATTTGTGAATCGTAATAATATCCATAACGGTGAGAGAGAGAGAGAGAGAGAGAGAGAGAGAGAGGGAGAGAGAGACCTGGTACTCGTGGATGTTGAGGCGGCGGAGTTGATTGTGCTGCCATTTTCCGGCGACCGAGAGGGAGCGAGAGACGAGCTTGTTGAGCAATCCTAAATACTAAACCACAAGCTTCTTCCTCCTTTCTTCGATCGGTCCATAAATTAAGAGAAAAATAATATGTTGATGGCATGGGCCTATATAAAATGGTTTGGTCTTATGGACCTTGGATTATTAATAAATAAATAAAGGGAGGAGTTAGCTTGTAAAGCTTAAAACCCGAAGACCAAGATCATCTGAAGGCTGAAGCTTAAAGCCCATGTTTTTTCAAATAATTGTGAGATTGCATTTGATGGGTTGAACGAGTGACCCAGTTACTTGAAGAGAAGTTTATTTTATTTTATTTTTCTAACATCCATACATCGATTTTTTAAACCATATAAAAACGAAAAAACTGCACCACCTTTGATCAACCCGTAATATTTTCATGTATGAAGGGAATGGAATTGCGTGGATAAAAAGTTACTTTATTCTATCATATGCTAGATATGCTACATTATTTTTTCGATAATATCCTATCATATGCTACATTAAATATGTAATATAAATGTCCCTGTATAAATTTATACGAACTATCATATATCCACTTCCCTACTGATGTGACCATTGGATATTTATTTTCTAGTGTGTCTACCCTATTCTCACAGATAATGTAATAATAATATTTGTTAGTTGACTTTTCGCACTTCTATAAAGGATATCGTTTTGGCTTATCATGATAATGTAATAATATAGGAGGACGAAGATTGCTCGCAAAAAATACAGAATACAGGCGAAGACAATGAAACAGAAGAGAGAATGGGATAAAACCATAGAAATATCTAATAATTAAAGATGACGAGTCCACGATCATATAAATTTACCTGAAAGGATGAATGAACGTGTTCCACAATGCATTATTAAAATTCATAAGTGTAAATTATACAAACGTTAATCTTATATGGCTGACAACGGGAACAGAACATCTACTAGGAAGTTTCATAAAGCCAGAAATTAGCTCTAAGTTTCATATTAAAAAAATAAAACTTTGAATAGTCAAATGCTTTAAAGAGAGTCTTTAGTTGAAAAGCTTTTATCGTAAAAAAAATTATATAAACCCTACCATGTGCTATTATACATTTCCAAAAGGAGAATAATATGAGAATTATAGTTCCTTATCAAGGAAGTTAAATACTCATGCATGATATGAAAATAATCGTGATTTGAAGAAAAAATCTCATTAAATATTGTCAGTTAAATTTTTTAATAAAAATTAATGAATACGGTACCAATGTCATCCTGAGTCCATGGCCCAAAACAATTACTCATGGTCAGCTAAAATTCATCCCAACTTACAATTATTCCAACTCTTTAGTTTGATCGATGAACAAAAACTATAATAAATTAACATGGCACCAGAGGAGATGCACGTGGTTATCCTGAACAAGAAACAAAAACAAAACGTTAAAAGCTTTATCAAATACTATCATTATTCCTAGCTACAATATTCATGAGGGCGGCTTAATCTGCTATGTCATACGAATTTGCTGTCATTGAGAGCATGCAATGAAACAGTGTAAGTGTAAGGGGTGCTATTATGAGAGAAGGAATGTGACAATGACATGGGTGCATGCATGTGATGTTACCAACCATACCAAATTTTTTTAGTATCTTTAGTAGTAGATTTTAAATTAAAATGTTAAACTATTTTTTAATAGGCTTTATAGTGTCATATAGGATTAAAAATATCTCAAGATCTCTTCCATTTTTTTCTTTAGTAATAGATCTTATTTTGAGATCTTAGGGAAGGAGAAAGAAAAAAATTATTCTTTTCTGAACATTGTATAAATCTTAAGGATTCTTCTATAAGAATTTATTCTATTTGTTGGAGATACGTGCACCTCATTTATTGACTATTAAGAGATATATTAAATATCAGATCTTAAACTCAAGATTTGTTATTAAAATGTTACATTAAAAATGCTCTTAAATGTCAAAAACAAGTATCATATTGTCCATGTAAATATGATTGAACACAAGTGACACCAAACACTAGACCATATCTTTCAATAAACACATTTTTGTTTGAACAAGATAAGATTAATGCGTATGAACGATAATCATGTTGTACTGATTTGTATTTTCCCTATGCGAATAATCTCATTTCCGTGTAAGAACACAATTTGCGGAAAGTCTCTCTTTTTTACGTTGGGGGTGTTCATTTGTGGGAAGTCTCGGACTCAAAGGGTGGGACTATGTCAGGTTTCTGTCAATATGATGATAAATTAGTAGGCAGCAGAGGATAATATATATTTAAGTTGATGAATGCTAGCCACAATTTCTCTTTCTACATTTTTCTTTAAAGACTTTTTATAATTAATTAAAATTTATTAAAATCATTAATTTTAATAAGTTTTATTTCTCATTTAATATAATTTAAAAGAGATAATTATTAAATAAGAAATTAAACCTACCAAAAAAAAATATTTTCAATAAATTTTAATTAATCATAGATTGAGTCTTAAAAAAAGAATGTCGAAAAAAGTATCAGTGACATTTCTCATTGAAGTTTTTTAATTTATATAAAATTAATAAAACTTGTTTATATATTAAGTGAAATTTAAACGTATCATAATCATAAAATGTTTCTTAATAATATTTCTTTGCCTCTTCAAAAAACAATCATAAAATGTTTAAGATTTTGAATAATGTAGGGGAGTTAAACTTCGAACCTTTAAATATGCATGGAAGCATTATCCATGAGGAAAGTACGATAACATTTAGGTAGGTTTCGGTTATATGAGGAACGAAAAAGAAAAAAGAAACAAATCTGGCATATCATCGTGTTAGAGAGAGGAAAAAACATTTTTTTTTTATCAAATTATAATAAGAGTTTGTGCGGCGAGAACACTAACTAACATGAACTCCCCCATTAATAATTTTTGTTAACTACCAACTTTTTTATTTTTTAGTTTGTAGTTGAGCCAATTATATAATCAAAACTTGTGTTTGGATTTGTGTGTTGTACACACGTTACACTTTAAATTTACAAAAAAGTAAAATGAAAAAAAAATATTACTAGCTTGCTTGTGCGTCGATCGGTTCAATTTTATACTGAACCCTTTCATATCATTTAGCACCACTTATAATAAAATCATGACGAGAATACGAATTTATGTATAGAAGAAAACAAAATATAGAGTATATATGGAAAAACTGTACCAGCAGCCTTTAAGTTATTCTTAAATAACACTGACATTTCTCTTCATCTATATATGGTTTGAATTCCAAATCAACAAATAAAAACCAAGCACTGAAAAGAGAAATGAGCTAGGTAAACAAAAAGAAAGAACAAGCACTTCATATTAATATTGCATAGTAAAACTATTGAAAATCTGGGAGCATAATATAATAAATAGGTTTGCCTTTACAAGCTGTTTTTTCTTTATTAAGAACCATAGGTTACAGCCTACAGAGTTGAATGAGAAGTTTTGTGTCTCTCTCTCTTTAACAAAATAAATAAGGGAGGTGGTTTTTATTTTATTTTAGAGGAGGTGAATGTTTATTTGAAAACTAGAAGAAATGTGATTGTATTTTTCCTTTATTGACACTTGAGAAGACGTATAGAACTCGGGATATGTTTGAAATTAATTTGAAAAGAAGGATTAGGAAATAAGAGAAATTAACAAAAAAAATTATGGTAATTATGAAATATTTATTAAAATAAATAAATAATATAAATTTATAATGTTTCATTTATTTTTCATTAGAAAACATCTGAGTAAATAAACTACAAAAAAGTAGTGTAGCTGTGAAAATGGATGAAATTTTGTATTTTTCAAAAGAATAGTCGACAATCAATCTCATATATACACTAAAAACATATTAAAAAATGAAAATTATATACGTACACCCATTTTTTAGTATATGGGTAAGAGGAAGAAAGACATATAAAAAATAAAAGAAAGAGAGAATCTGATAAATATGATAAATAATATAATAAAAAAAAATAAAAGATGGGTGAAAGTGAAAGTGAGATAAAAGGAAATTGTATAAAAATGTAATAATTATCCCTTAAAAAACAATGAGTAAGACAAAAGGTGTGAAGTATAGTCACAAGGCTAGAACTTTTATAATTATTATATTATTAAAAAAAGTATATGATTATTCTTTCTTGGACCATATGCACCTTTATCCATGTTTTTATGTTTGAATGCTGGAGAATTTTGAAAGAAATGGACCGATAGGGTTATTTTTTATTTTAAAAACTATATACAGTTAAAAAATCATAAAAAAATAAATACATAAAACTAGTGAAAAGTTGAATGACAATTTTTTGCCTTATTCTTTTCATTTCTAAAAAAATGAATGCAAATGTATATACTTAAAATAGAAAATGAAAATCCTCTATTTATTTTTTCCTTAAAACTTCTCCAATAATTATTAGTTTCCTTTAAATAATGACCAAGTATTGTTTGTAGGGGAAGGGGAAGATAAGAGAAAGCGACATCATGAAAAGTGAGAAACACGTTTACGATAAATATTTAAAATCCAGTAAAAAGAAAAAAGTTGACTACTTATTATTCTACCTTCTTTTAGCTAACTATTGCCTTAATTTACCTATTTGAATCCAAAGCAATAATTATTATATGAGTTATAGCATAATTAAGGAATTTAATTCAATTAATTAAACAAAGTTAGTTGAATAAAATATATGGGTATTATAAATCACTTCCTAATATTATATTTAATTTCTATGGATAAAAAATAATACTACTGTGATGCATATATGTGTTATTGTTTGAGAAAACTAGCATGCAGTACTATATTCGGCAAGCCAAAATGGCCGTTAAAATTCAATTATTGAAAGCTCTAAAACATTCTTTATGTTATTATAGATTGGAGAATGCTAACCCTGGCTAGGACATGAATTAAAAATTAATTTGGTTCATGAAAGCATTACATTTAACATTACTAGCTAACATATTTCCTTAAAAAACATTATTAATATATATATATATATATATTCTATTTCTATCATAATTTTTCAATAAAAACATGTTCCTATTTATTAATTTTTTATTTAATTATACTTTTAATTCGTCTATTTTATGTTTTGTGTAATTTTAATTTTAATTTTTTATTTAATTTAGTTTTTCATTTTCAAATTTAAGCATATCTATAATTAAACACTCGTCTAATAGATAGCTAAAAGGTGTGGCTTACACGATCCCATGTGTTTGTATAGTTTAACTATAACCTAACATCAAAATTTCCATTGACCTTTTCTTTCCACTTTACTTATGACTTAACCCAATATAAAGAATGAAGAAGCACTTGATGACTAATTTGAATTGTTATAGCATGATAATATAAGTTTAAAATTACAATAATTAAGAAGCGCATTATTAAACAACGTGTCTCAAAAGTTTCAAATTAATCAATTTCAAGCATTGCCATTGAATCTAAATATAGCTGTTGCATTTTGCTTTGTGAATAACCGCAGTTCAGATGTTTGATTAAATGTCCTAATGAAATTCTATATGAAACAAGTAAACAACAGTTGCAAAAAGAAATAGTAATAAGCAGATTGGATCTCTTACATTTCAAACTTTTGATATATAGAAGTTTGAAGAGAAATAGCCTGATATACAATGATACAACAATCTAATCATCTAAACGAAATATTAATCACCATTCAAACTTTTATATATCATTGAATGTTGATTAATATACTGTTAGTAGTACAATGGTACATGACCACAAAATTTGATAATCATAAATTAGTCCCATGTTCATTATTCATTCATTTGTTAACTATGCACGTAATGCAACATATCCTCACGTACTTCATATATTATCTCTATGTATACTGTACAGACAACACAACGTTGCATATTATCTCCCTCGCCTACTTAGCTTGATGTGATTAATTATTATTTTATATTTAGGCTAATTATCTCCCTCTTAATATAGAAAAAAAAAGGTTTCGTTTATTTTTTCAGGAATAAAAGTGAACAGTTTCATTCGTTGGGAAATATTTTAAGAATAGAATTGAAAAAAAAATACATGTTTGAGGGAAATCACGCCACTCAATTCGTGTACCATTTTCTAATAAAAAAAATTTACTAACTGGAATTACTCTAATCTAGAATATGTTATTTAAAGGAAAGTTTTTCTATATATGAAAAAAAAATATGCTAACCATTTTTTAATCAACTCAAAATTACTTAACGAATTCGCAGAAAGTTGCACACGTTATTCTGAAGTTACAAAAAAATGTTTTGTTCTCTCATTCCAATAATATCAAGTGACATTAAAAGTAAAGTACTCTGCAATTGATTTAGAATTAGAGCTGAAAAGTGGAAATTGTAATTTTGTATGAGACTACATGGTTTGTCAATAGGCCTTTCCATGGGGTTCCTGTTTCTTTTTTTTCTGCGAAGGCCCAAGGGAGCCTCTCAATGTGTTGATACTTGATAAAGACGCCTAACTGATTTACAATTGCATTATTTTTCACGGTAACAAAGAAATAAACCATTTGTGGATGGGAAACCTGGTTTCCCCAAGATGATGAATGACACTGCGATGTGACAAGTCATAAGTACGGGGGGTTTGAATTTTTCTTTTCCCTTTTGATATTTATTTTACTTTGATTCATTATTTGGATTTGCCTCTAATTTAGGCAAATATTGGTTGTTGGGTTTCCACTTTTACAGCTTGAGATTCACTAATGCCTGTGTTTGATGCTGAAGGAAGATATGAATGAGATGAAAATAAAAGAAAGATAATTTTTTAAAAATAGAATCAAAATAAATTTTTTGATTTAATGTAAATATGTGAGAAATAGAATGAAAATAATATTATAAAGTTATTTGGTATGTAATTCAATTTTTATATTTATGCTAAATTACTTATTTGATCCTCTATATATTTATTTATTTATTTTAATTTGGTCATTTTATTATTAAAAAATTTAATTTAGTTCTTTAGTTTTTAAAATTGACATAATGTTGTCATTTTTGTCAAATGCGAGAACAATATTAACTTCTTGTGTATAGTATAATAAAAAAATGATATATAATTGACATGTAAGACATCTTTATTAGAAATTTAAATGGTGCTAACGAAATGGACAACATTACATTAATCTTGAAAAGTAAGAGGCCAAATTAAAAAACTTATTTAATAAAGGAATCCAATTGAGCCATTTAAAAAGGTAAAATGACTAGATTAATAGTTTAACCTTGTACCTATTTGTAATTTATTTTATATTTCTAACTTGTTATATTGCATAAAAGTACTTTGAACTTGAAGCATAATTACTAGAGGTGACATTTTGGTTGTAAACCCTAAAGTCAACTTATTTGGCATGTTATAATGGCTATAACTTTTTTTAACCCACCTAGTGAGGGGTGTAAAGGCTCTCAACCCACACATCCAACTTAATAAAAGGATTAAGTTAGGGCTTAAGGGGATTAGCCTACAAGTTATAACTATTTTAGAAAAATAGTTTTAATTCAGTCTCAACTAAAGTAATTTCAACTCAAACTTAGCCAAAATAATTTCAACTTAGCCTCAATTAGAGTAGTTTCAATTTAACCTCTATTGAAGTTTCTTTACCTTAGCTTCAACCAAAGTATCACTACCTCGACCTCAACCAAAGTATTTTCACCTTGGTCTCAACAACAACATTCTCATCTTAGTCTTGGTCAAAGCATTTTAAACTTAACCTCAACTAGGGAAATTTTAGTCCAATCTCTACCATGACAACTTTGATATGGTCTCGATTAAGGCATCGTTTGCTCGACCTCGACTAGAGAATCTTTTTTTGATTTGGTTTCAACCAGGGCATCTTTAGCTCAAACTCATCTCAGGGATCTTCGGC
This sequence comes from Glycine tomentella, assembly GCA_007407185.1. Lineage (NCBI taxonomy): Eukaryota > Viridiplantae > Streptophyta > Magnoliopsida > Fabales > Fabaceae > Glycine > Glycine tomentella. The sequence goes on along the minus strand of PYAF01005253.1, from coordinate 1,750,455 downwards.
TTAGTCTCATCCAGAGCATATTCGGCTTAGCCTCATTCAGAACATCTTCAGCTCAACCTTTTCAATGGCATATTCGGCTTAGCCTTGATCAACATCTTTAGCTAGCTCGACCAAGATCAAGGTATCATCGGCTCAACCTCAATTAAAGCATCTCTAGTTCGCCCTCAATCAGAGCATCTTTGGCTTGGCCTCATCCATGGCATCTTTGCCTCAGCCTAGTCCAAAACATCTTCAGTTTTGGCCTCACTAAAAGGCATCTTTAACTCAACCTTGTCAGGGCCTCTTCGATTTGTCCTTGTATCTTCAACTCAGTCAGGATATGTTTGCTCAACTTTGACCAAAGCATCTTCGACTCCATCATAAACTCAACTTCAGCTTAAGTATCTTCAGGTCAACATTAGTTGTAGCATCTTTAACACAACCTAGTTCTTAACATCTTCAACTTATCCTCGAGCAAAAATTTTAAATGTAAGGCCTATGGCTTGACCTTAACTTGTGAGGCCTTCTGGGATTTTTTGGACATATGTGAGTTTTTTACATGGATCATTTAGTTCTATGAGCTTTTCGGCCTTGATTCAATTGGGGACCAGGTGAGCTAGCCTATTTTATTGGTTGTACTAATTATAGTAAATTTTGAAGGAGTCTTAACTCCACTCCAAAATTAGTTAAGTGAGTAGCTTAACATAATCTACCTATGGCTAATATCTAGATTACTTCTTTCTAATACTAATTAGTTTCATAGTTTGTGGAGTACCTTAATTATATCTTCTTTTTTCTCTTAAATCCGTTATTTGAATTAGCAACGTAATGTGTTCTCCATATCAATCTTAAATTAATTATTAGGGTTTTTAGTTTTCTGATTTACTACATTTTATTATAGTTCCATCTTTAAATAACTTTTAATAATTTTCATGTTAGTGAGTGTTGGACGTCAACAAAAACTCTTTTTATACGTGACCAAAAACTTTTTTATTCCAAGACTTGAATCTACAAGTGAAACTCTTCAAGAAGAGTTCCAAGCGGAAATACATAGAAGGATGCCAATTATTCCTAACAAGGATTAAATTAGTAATGAGTAAGCCACATATCAACAAAGCAGAAAGGTCTTCTACGCTTGCTTTGCCTTTATGTTGGTTTTGAATTTAATAACAAGAGACCTATGATCTAAGGAGAAAGGTGCCAAGTGGAAAACAAAAGCCTTGTAAAATTTCATTCTCCACATTTGATTAATCAAAACACTGTCTAGTCTCTAAAACAAATTTCCTCTTAGCCAAGTAAAAGGAAAGTTATTAAAACCAACACCTACCAGCCCATAACACTCAATAATATATTGAAATTTGATTGCATCCCTAACCATATTGTTGATGGAATCCATTATTTTTTCAAAATAAAAAAGAAAAAGAGTTCAATCACTCTAACTATAAATTACCATTGGTTGATATAGGTTTTCTTTATTTGAATAAAATTTGGTTACTCCTTCCACAAAATAATTTAAACACTCAACATTGGATAGTAATATATATATATATATATATATATATATATATATATTAAGAGAGATTAACTTTTTTGAGTTGAATTTGGATATGATGTGAGTAAAAATTTGTATATATTAAGAGAGATTAACTATTATTATAATTTAAATTATTTGACTATTAAAATAATTACTTTATATTTTTAAATTTTATAAAAATATAATAAAATCTTTAATACTAATATGAAATTTTATCTGTCATCAATCATCAATTTCATCTTCTAAATCTCTTCATCCTTATTTCACTTCTATTATGGCTGTAGAATTGAATTTGATAATGAAAACCTTTTCATCTTTGTTAAGGTCTTCTTTTTGGAATCAACATATTAGCATCATTATCTTGTTCGCTACAACCTTGCTATTTGGTGCTAAGATCATTACACAAAAACGCTCTGCTACAACGACTCTTGTAACAGGCAAGGATGCTTTGCATTGTTTTGCTGCTTTAGCGGTGCTATTTAAAACCCTACTAAAACTATTTGCAAGATTAAAAAATTTGCAATATTACAAAATTGGAAATTTTAAACTATAATGTTTCAATTTGATTTAAAAATCTATACTTTTATGAAGATTTGGTTTCATTAGTGAAATAAGAATTAAAGATACGAGAGTTTGCATAAAAGGCTAGATCTAAACTTTGATGTCATTATTATATCAAGAATAAAAGTAATCTTGATTCATTCATAGCATAGCCTTATTTACATTTTGATCTAATTATACAATGTCTAATTACTAAAAAAATCCTTAAAAAGATTACTATAAAAAAGTTGACTTCCAAATCACTATCATAAACTCTAACTTTTAAACAATTTACTAATATGAAAATTATAATACTGGTAAGATAAGTTGACTACCAAATTCATTTAACGTAAGTGAAAATTCTCATACTGGTAATGCTTCAAATCTAAGTTCTATTTTTTTTAATCGTACCATCAGCATGTTAATTTTATGTTTTTATAAACATTTAGTTTATTTCAGAATATATTATTTCATAAATTTATATATATATATATATATATATTTATTATATTTCAATAAACGTAGATCGAATATATACTGTTCTAAAAGTATATGGTTTTTTCTTGGTGGACCAATTGTATATGCTCACGCGTCTTGTACTGAAAAGCATTTTAGTTAGACGTGTTTAGAAAGTTAATTACAAGTTAAAATCCAAAACATAAGATTCGCTTATTTTAAAGTTAGATAAAACTGATCTTTAGAAGACTATTTTTAAACTATTAAGCATAACTAAAATAATCCTTAATTAAAAAAAACAAAACAAAAATATAATTTAAATTAATTTTATAAAATTTTCACTTTAAAACGAATGCAATCTGAATCGAAATCCTGACAACTTGTGTGCAGCATGGCATGCCTAAAAGGGCAAAAAATTGAAGTTCATTTAGGATTAGGGTACACAAATAAAACGAGAGGGTAATTGAGTCATTCAAGGCCGCGTGGCATTTACGTAATACCCGGAACTTCACGAGGGCAATTAAGCAGAAGCTCCGCTATAAATATCGAAGCCCCAGACCCGCTGTGCATTCTCTTCTTCTCACATTTTTTCGTTTTGATTCTCTCTCTCTCTCTTTTATTAAATCTTCAAAAAATTGCCAGATTCCGGCCACAGATTTTCTCGTCCCTCTCTCTCTCTGTTATTAAATCTTCACTCTAGCGTGCCCCATCCGTTTCGTGTCAATTTACCAATTTACCCCTCTATTTTCCCAATTTACTTTTTTCACCCGAAGATAAGATAATTACCGTTTCGTGTAATTTTATCTTTTAAAAGAAAAGAGGAAGTATTTGTGTCAGTTTGGTTTGGTAGTAGTGACGTGGCATGCGGATAGAGAGCCATGAATACCAAAACGATGCGTCTCCCCCCTCGTCGCGTGTTGACACCTAGTGGCACTTCCACTAAGCGCAAAGAGAGAGATGAAACATTCGACAGGCCCAAGCCCATACCCGCCCCACCCCTCAATAAATTACCCAAGCCCGATAGGCCCATCTCTTTGCCCGTCTCCGAGGCGAAGCCGTCGTCCAATCAACTGCTGGCGGGCTACCTGGCCCACGAGTTTCTCACGAAAGGGACCCTACTGGGCCAGCCGTGGGCCCCACCCAAAGGAAAGTCGTTGTCCACATCGACGGAGGACGGCGGCGAGGAGGGAGAACCGACCGCGACCAGCACCACGGCGGCGGCGTCGACACCGTGCCGGAAAACAACCGCGGAGGAGCGGGAAAGGTACGCGGAAGTGGCGGGTTTGTTTAAGGGTGGTGGGACCCACTTCCCCGGCGTTGTGAACCCCACCCAACTCGCCCGTTTCTTGATATGATCTAACAAAAACAAAACCCCACTGGGAGACACGTGGAACGATCCTATTCGCTTTCCCTCGTCTTGTCTCGGGGAGAGTAATTTCTCTCCTCCGTCACTCTTTTTTGTTTTTGGGTTATAAATTCAAGAGACAGAACGAAGGGAAAATTTTCTGATGCATGCAACTTGTATGTATGTCATCCCTCTTGATGTATGCATTCTCATGCGAAATACATGCTTTTCTTTTTTCCTTTCAACAATTTTTATATTTTGATTTTGCTTTGCTTTGCTTTAATAGTACTCTCTATCTTTGCTGAACAAATCTAGATGTTTATCTAATTATATATTTATATCTTACTGGCTTTTGTTTATTTCTGCTTGTACGTGTGTGTTTACCTTTAATTTCTCTCTCGTTCGATTAGATTAGTGGAATTAATTACTCTGATTAACGATTGCTAATAGAAAAATCGATTCTAGTAACGCGCGTGCCACATTTTTAACTCCCAAATACAATAAAGAACATGTCTATGGAGTTTCAGTTATGTGTCGTTTAAATGTGCAACAACATTACAATAACCTGCAGAAAATATAGTTGAGTTTATTTTCTCTGTCACTTGAAACTTCTCAATTGATACTAATTGTTATGTTAACGTTTGATAAATTCTTGAAGAAGGTGTGTATGTGTGTGTGTGATTTATATTCTCGAATACACGGAATCTGATGCGAGAATCCAAAGGGCATTATGTGACACGCGTGTTATCTGTGTGTGGTTTCTTGCAATTGTTGCACGCACTATATAAAGACTTTTTGATTATGGGTCGTAAAATCTACTAGGAGTAGTTGGTTAGACTTAAAAGAGTCTAATGTAATTTAGGGATATCCAATAATTCATCGTTAAAGTGCTGGTGCTGGGTTCACTGCATTGGGAATTTCAAGGCACAAGTCTTTTTCATTATCTGTTACTAGTAGTATGCTTTGGAAATTTTCTTATCTGGTGCTGTTAGAACTTAGAAGTGCTTGTGCCTCTCTCAGTGATTATGGTAAAAAGGATAAAATAAATAGCTAGTGTTGTCACAGTTGTACATTACCCATTTGATTTTAACGCGATTGGATTTGTTCTGTGTGTGTGGCTAGAGACGAGTGTGTATGGTTTGGTTAAAAACTAAACCAAATCTATTTTGAAACCAAATAAATGGATTGAATTGTAAATTAAATTACTTTTTTTAAAAGGTAATTTAGATTATAGACAAATTTTATTTACAGTAAGTTTTAAAACTGTTAAGCATATCAAAATAGTCTTACATCACAATTGAAGCTAAGGTAATTTATAAACTAAACATTCTTTCCTTAATTCATTGATTGAGACGCTTTTTAAGGTATAAATTATGATGTAGGACTTGAGGTTGGAACTTAGAAAACTAGGAAAGTGTTATAAATTATTCTTAGTCATGATTCTTAAGTGATATGAAACTGTATTAATATATCGGATCAAAATTTGTTTTTATTTCAAAGTCTTTATAATGCTTTTTTTAATTTAAAATTTATTTTTGGACTAAAATTTAAAGTCTTTAAAGTATACTTTAAAAAAAAACCTTCGGTGCATACATTATTTAATTTTCTTATTAACCACTAAGAATATTTCACAATCCCATAATTCGAAGGGTTTATTGGGATAAAAGGGTTTTCTCGTATTACTTAAAATTTTCCTTGACAAGAAGTCATTTTTGTTATAAAGTAATTATTATAAAAATAAATAAATTTATTATTTACCATATATCACATTTTATAATTAGAAGAATGGAAGATAGTGTAAAAAAAATAAAAATTGTTAGTGCATATATTATTTATTCTTTTCATTAACCGCATTGGATATATCACAACACCACAATTCTATTGATTTAATGGAAAAAAGTTTTCTCATATTAATCTTTAAAAATCATAATCTTGATATGATAAAATTTATATCAAATTTGTTGATTATTATTTTTATGGTAGTCATTAAATAATTAAAACTATTTTAATAAAAAAATATTATTTAATGTGATTAATGCTTTTGTTGAATTTTTAAATAAATATTTATTATGTACATATGTTTGATACACATAAAGGTATACCATAAGGAGAACAATACAAGACAAATATTAATATATGTTTATATGGTCAATCTCTATTACAAAAAGATGACGTGATAAAAGGATTGTTGTTATCATGTATTGTCATCACTTGTTGTTATGATAATGTAATTATGTCATATTAACACAATATGTCACATTATGATTAAGAACAAAAATCAAAACAAACATAATTTACTAAAACAAAAAAATGACATATTTACAAAGATGAACAAATATTAACTCTTAAATTACATGTTAAAATATAAAATAAACACTTAATTTTATATATCCACATCTCGGTCTCTATATCTCCTTTACCTTCAAGCTTGCTTGCACAACCTTTCTAACACCCTCTCTTACCCACCGCCTTCAAGTAATTGTGATTGCAATAATGATGATGGTGGTAGTTTTGGTGGCATAAACGAAAATAGTGGTGACAGAGCAATAATGGTTGTGGCATAAAATAACAATGGTAATAGTGATGATGAAAATAACTTTAGTGATAATAGTGGCAACCACAAATATAATGTAGTATTGGTGATTGTGATAGTGATGATGGTGATAAACAATTTTTCATGATAGGAATTTACAAAAACTTGATGGTGCTACATGTGTTAATTACTAAATGCATGGATTTAATATTTTATTTGAGACTTTTTTTTGTTGTAAATTTGTCATTTTTTTAATCCATATAAATTATGTTTGTTTTGATTTTAGTTCTTTTAAATTAATAATAACGTGACACTTTGTGCTAACATGATATGATAATATCATGATGTCATACATGATGATACCTTGAGTAACGACCTAACATGATGATGTTATCAATTCATTTGTTGTGTCATCACTTTTGTAATGAAATTTGCTGACAAAGATGAATATAAAACAAATACAATTTATAAGGATAAAAACTATTTTTTCCAATAAGGATGAAAAATAAAAAAATGCTAAATTGTAAGGACAAAAAATATATTTAAACCTAATATTAAATGTTACTCACTCCAAAAAAAGATAGTCATTAATTTCCTTTTTTTAATCAAAATTTATTAATTTCACAAATAACTTGTGCATGCATATAAGTGATCCCCCACAATACCCTAATGAGGAATGACAATGAATTTTAAGTGATTTTCTACTGGTTTAACTTTGATCACTTTAGCTGTTTTTTAACTAGTTTTACTTATTCTTGATTTTTTAGAACAAATGGAGCATAAGTCCAATAAATGGAGGTATCACATTACCATAAAATGGGTCAATTCAAAGGAGGAGATTAATTAAATGTCAAACAAAAAATCTCAAATACCTCTAGATTCACAAAAAATGGAGCATAAGTCCAATTGGGTAATTTGGTCTAATTTTTAAAACTATCTTGTACTCATAAAGTTTGAACTCTAAAATCAAACTTTTTTTTATATCAATATTTAAGTAATTATATTCAAGTGTATTACTTGGACTCGACAAGTCTCCATACTCATAAAGTAGACTACTTGGATTCATAGTATCCAAAAAATTTAAATAAGGAAAGAGAAAAACTTTATCTTATAAAAAAAATAAAGATAAATTCCTAAAACCAAAAACTGTATACTATTACAGAAAAAATATGATAAATATATTTCCCTATAGATATTATTTTAGAAGGAAGATTGAGATCTTAGAATCTAATCTCACCTCTATAAAATGAGATTATCACCATGTAAATCATTCTCATTTTAACCTACATAATGATACTTACATATTTTTACGCTTCTAGTTTGAGCATCAAATTATTTTCACACGTACGCCCCACCACACCTCATCACCGTTTGTGGAAGAGCTCCAGAAAAATGCCGCAGTGAGACAGCCTTGCCAAATCCGATAAGAACATCAACCAATGTGATTTTTTGATTAAAAAAACAATATTTAAGTAATTATTATATTCAAGTAAATTACAAATATAGTTCAACTCATTTCCTCACATGCATACATATATCATCTTATTATCATCTTTTTTTTTCCCTCTCTTTTTCATCTCTGTTTTTTTCCTTCTGGTCAATATGCATGAATCATCTTCAGTGAGGAGTTTTGGCTGCCCTACCTCGGTCAAAGGGTGTGGCATGACCCAATAATTATAGTGCTCTGTTGCCCCACCCGTTAACTTTCTCTTTATTTTACATATTCGGCATACGACTTAGTAATAGGTAGAGATCCAAGATTATATTCAGATAAAACAATTTCACATTCTAAATAATGTTTTTGAATGTGCAAAATACACGTATGTAAGTAATGTAACCCAAACATGTTAGAAGAACACATTTTCTCCAAGTTATGATTTTGATTTAAAAGTTAGGACATGCCAAGTAAAAAGGATTAGATGAAGAGTTTTTTATTTTTTGAAACGTAGCTATTTTTTTTATATAATTAAAGTATTATTATATTATTTTTGTTTTCTATCTTATAATGATTAATATTATTATAATCTGATAACTATAAATTACAACTTTGTCATTTTGTGGAAGTATAATTTTTTTATATTAAAAAAGTCCACTTAAAAATATAATTTTCCATGTTCAAAGCACAAACAGTTTCACCAATTATAACTATTCAACTATGTCCTAAATGCCAAAGAATTTTTCTATAAAAGAGTTTTCTACCAAGCGAGAAAAAGAAAATTCCATAAAAAAAAAACCAAGCGAGAAAAATGGTATGAAAAGAATTCAAAGCCACACCCATATGACTATAATTTAATTTTAATTTAAAGTTAGGCATTGGTTGCCTAAGAGCTTACGAACTTCAATATTTTATTTTGACTAGCACACATCATGTGACAAAATTCAAAATTTGCAATCTATCAGAAGTCAAAACTCCTATCTCTCTCTATTTTATTTTTTTAGGATGATTAATAACTGTAAATGTGGAGTACCGTGAAAGTAGCAACTAATTAATTGCGTCAAAAGCTATACATTGGCCATTTGGTCATGACGATCGTGTTTGAATATGCTTATTAACTAAGATGAATGTACTTATGTATGATTGTATGCATATATGAAAGCATATATATCAGAATGTATTGATTACATATAACGTCCTATGAAGATTGGTGTTTTAATTTTCCTTCCCTATTTTTTTTTTTCAAATGCAAAAAGATTGATTCTGTTTTAATCATGGCATCTAAGATGTCATCAATTGAAACCTCTTGTTGGAGGGACCGTGCCTACTATCGTGTATTTTGAACTTTGCTCCATATTTACATCTAGCATCTTTTGGGTGTAGTATCATTGTTACGTAACAACACAAACTTTCCTAAAAAATTAGAGTCACGTCCTTGTGATTCTAAACTGCCTACATATGGATTCAATAAGTAGTTGTGTAGATTAGTGTTTATATTCTGCTTACCTTAATGTATATCATATTCTTAAAGATAGTTGAATCATCTGGTATATATTCTCTTATATGTTGAGACTTGAGAGTTTACATCATCATATTTCACTTACAGACTTACACGTACAAGTTGGTGGATTTTATAATAATATGTTATAATACTATTTTAGAGATCGTAAAACCATTATGGAGCGAAGTGCTAAATTAATTGATCACAATTTGTATTGGTTAACTTTTTTTTTTTCAAGTGCTAAATTTAATTACAAACCATTAACCAATAATTTAAATATTTATTTTATAATAATATGTTATAATACTATTTTAGAGATCGTAAAACCATTAATATATAATAAAAACATGTTTATATTATCACTTAAATCACATAACTTTTTAAATTTTGGATTAACATAAATGACAAATTACACTTTTAAAGACTTTTTTTAGACACTAAATTCACAGCGCATAACACTTTTGGGTACAAAAGTAGTCATTTGACTAATTTTTTTTAAGAATCACAAATTAAAAAGAAAAAGTTTTTTAATTATACGTCAATTTTCCTACAAATTTTAGGTGATATTTTTGAATTTTTCATAGCAAATATAAAAATTTCCACAACAATATTACTTATAAAATTATAATAATTTTGGAAATTAAATTGACAATGGCAACTTTAGGGATTAAAATGATGATTGATGGGGCTAATTGTGTCATTTTGAAAATGACTTGAATAAGAAAAGTGGAAAAAAAATTGTTGTTGCGCGTATGTACTATTCTATTGTACTAATAATAAATAATAAATAACAATAAATTGATGAGTGGGTGTGAAGAGTGATGCATGGAGGCGTGACAGGATGATAGTAGTAGTTGATGTAGTTGACGGTTTAAATGAGATCCAGCGCACGACTTTGAAACTTATTCCACGTGGCAAATACTTTCCCTCCGCTGTTATTGTTTTTGTTGCTGTTACCACCGGTAATAAAACATTTACTGGACTGGGCCCCACAACACGACACAACACTAACAGTTGTAACATTAACATTAACCATACATACAATGATACAATACATACCCTCTCATTGCTGTTGTTGCTGTTGCTGTTTCTGTCAGATCTTCTTCCTTCCATTCTCGTTCTCTTATGTATCTACTCCAATTTCACTTCAAGTAAATATCATCACACACACAAGTAGAGGAAAATAAAATAAAATAGAGGAGAAGCAATAGAAAAGTAAAACAACGAAAGCTTCTGTGCTGTGCTTTTTTTTTTTTTTTTTTTTTTGCTCTCGTCGATTCAAAGATGGCTTTGATTTGATTGCCCAAATTCAGTTATGGGTGTTGCTGTTTTTTGCACCCTCTGCCTTTCTTTCTGGAAATTCAAACGGTGAGAGCTTTCTTTTCTCTTGTTTTCTTTTACATTCTACTGGTTTCACACGGTTCAAATTCAAAGTTTAAACCTTTTGCTCAACTGAATTCACTAGCAAATTTTGTGGAAATGATTTTCCTTTTTTCCCTCCTTCTTCTGAATTTTATAGTTGCCGAGTCATTGTGGGTCGGTTTCAATTTTGTGAATTTGGCTCCATTATCCTTTTTTCTCATTTTTATTTGACATATACAAATTTTAAAGGGGTCTGCGTCAATATAACAGAACGAAGATGAGGGAATCTGAATGGGTTTGACTCGAATTTTACTTTTTAGTGGTGGGGTTTGTGGTTTTTGACTTGGTTATACTTGTTTTCTAATTACTTTATAATTTTTCTGTTGTGTTTGTTTTTCCTGTTATGTGATTTCAATTCCACTGCATACAGTTTACTCAGTAGGACCATTTTTGTTGGAAAATCCAAATTTGCGGCGCTCTTGATTTTTGCTTAATCTAAATGCATGAACAGGAGAGTATAAGGTTCTGAAACGGTTGTTTTTTATGATGTCTGAGATTTGAATTGTGTGACATTGCTGGATTTGCAGAATTTTGAGTAAAGAGGAGAAGTATGGGAAGAAGCAGGATTAGAGAGAGAGGAAGGAAGGTGAGTTCAGGAGGAGTTAGTTTGCAGGGAAGATAATGAAGTGCCTACGCTCTGGGGAGTCGTTGGGAGGAGCCGACGATGAAGTGTTGTTTCCTTTGTCATCTGGATCTCTTGCAAGTGCAATCAAGGACTTTTCAGCTAGTGAAAATTCTTGCCTGGCTGAACAGTTTGATAACAAGCCGGACACTGGCAACATAGAAGAAGCTGAATTATCCCTACGTGAGAGTGGCGTCTTGAACTATGAGGTTGATTTCATCAAAACACCTTGCCTTTGGTTGTTATACTGAATGGTCAGATATGATTGGTTCTTTGTTATTTATTCTAGGCCCTTGAGAGACTGAGAGAGTGTATATATATGTTTGAAATGATTGCAGGCTTGTCAGCATGGTTTCTTCTTGTTTAGGTTATTTGTATTGTGGATGTATAAACTACTTTCAGACTATTCTGTCTATGCTTGTAGTTGTGCACTGGAAAGTCGGCATCTATCTGTTGTTGTTTGACAGAATACTTCATCTTAATTAAATATATGACCAAGGCACTGGTTTCTATATTTCTCTGAGACCATGGCTAATGTAGTTTGTCTGATCTGATGTCCATTTATTAAATTTAAACAATGCAATTTTTTTGGACTTTAGAATTTACATTGAGTTAATAAAGCCTGTAACTTAGTGTGTTTGCATGTGTTTCTTCTTATTTTAAATTAGTGATTATGTATGGCTACTACTATTATTTAAAGAAAAATATGTCTGTAATGTGCAGGAAGCTAGAGCTCTGCTAGGAAGATATGAATATCAGAAAGGAAATATAGTAGCTGCTTTGCATGTCTTTGAGGGAATAGATATAGGTGTTGTGACTCCTAAGATCAAAATCGCCCTTTCCCAAAGCAGAGAACGCCGCAAGAGACATTCTCAAAATCATGCTGAACCGCAAATGTCTATACATTCTGTTGGCTTACTATTGGAAGCTGTATTCCTAAAAGCAAAATCTTTGCAGGTTCTTGAAAGGTTTAAAGGTACCCCCACTGGTTGTGTGATTCATAGTCTTGTTTTTTTTTTTCACATCAAGACTTTTGGGTTTTTGTTGCATATCTTCTTTTAATCTGCACCCAGTAAATCCTTTTCAGCCAGCTACTTTCCATAATATGCCCCCTCCCGATATACCCTGTTACTTGATCTGATTATTGTGTTGTCCATCTTTTTTACCTGAGAACTACATTACCTGGAGATTCCAGTAACCACAATATTGACATTTTTGGCAGAAATTGTTTGATGAAAGGATGGAGTTTTTCTGAACTTGAGTGGTTTTGAAAACTATGAAATTGATAAGCTCTATGAGAATGAGAAGTCATAGCATATTCTAATGTATCTTTCTAATCATTCTTGCAGAGGCTGCCCAATCTTGCAAAATTATTCTGGATATAGTGGAGTCTTCATTGCCTGAAGGCATGCCTGATAACTTTGGTGCTGAATGTAAATTGCAGGAGACCCTCAACAAGGCAGTTGAGCTGCTTCCAGAATTATGGAAACTTGTTGATTGTCCACGTGAAGCTATTTTGTCTTACCGACGAGCACTCCTTCATCATTGGAATCTTGATGCAGAGACTATAGCAACGATTCAGAAAGAATTCGTTGTGTTTCTTCTTTATAGTGGAGGAGAAGCAACACCCCCTAATCTCCGTTCCCAAATGGATGGCTCATTTGTGCCTAGAAACAACATAGAAGAGGCTATACTTCTTTTAATGATTTTATTAAGAAAGGTCTCTCTGAATAGAATCCAGTGGGATCCTTCAATTTTAGACCACCTTTCATTTGCGCTGTCTGTTTCAGGAGATTTGACAGCTTTAGCCAATCAATTGGAAGAATTGCTTCCTGCGACTATCCATCGAAGTGAAAGGTACTATGCTCTAGCTCTTTGTTATTATGGAGCAGGTAAGGACTTGGTAGCACTGGATCTTCTCAGAAAGTTGTTGAGGAGTAGAGATGATCAACACCATGTTCCTGGTTTGTTAATGGCTTCTAAGATTTGTTGTGAGAACTCTACTCTTGCGGAAGAAGGAGTAAGCTTTGCTAAGCGAGTGCTTCAAAACTTGGATGGTAGATGTAATCAGCTAGAAAATCATGCCAATTTCTTTCTTGGTGTTTCACTTTCAGCACACTCGAAATTGGCTGCTTCTGATTATGAGAGGTTTAAGAGACAATCTGAGGCACTTCATGCCCTAGAAACTGCTGGCAGAATGAGAAACCCCCTTGTACTATACCATCTCAGTTTAGAATACGCAGAACAAAGGAAGTTGGATGCTGCATTTTATTATGCAAAGTGCTTTCTAAAACTGGAAGGTGGTTCTAATGTTAAAGGATGGTTATTGTTAGCCCGGATATTGTCTGCTCAAAAACAGTTCTTGGATGCTGAATCTATTATCAATACTGCTTTGGATCAAACTGGAAAATGGGATCAGGGTGATTTGTTGCGAACAAAAGCTAAACTTCAAATTGCACAGGGCCAGTTAAGGAATGCTATTGAGACATATATGCAGTTGCTTGCTGTTCTTCAAATTCAGAGTAAAGGATTTGGTTCTGGGAAGAAGCTATATAAGGTTTGTTGTTGTAATAACTTATGCTGATTGTTCCTTCAATTGAGCTTTCTTATTCTTTCCCTTTAGAATTTGAATAGGAACACATTCTTATTGTGCAGTATTTTTCTTTTCTTGAGAGTTTTTCTTTTTTTCTTTTTCCTTTATGCCAGATATTACCTCCTTGAATAAGGGATTCATTCGATTAAAATAGTAGCATGCATAGTCACACATCCCTTTCTAGAGGGTGTTAGGTTTGTCTGGGTTCTACATTCTTGAAGCGTCATAATTTCAAATCTATTATTTATCATTCCATTGTATCTCAATCTCATATTTTGGAATCCGAACAGTTCACACATTGTGCCTGAAGAATTATTCAACTCATACTTGGCTATTACTAGGATATATACTTACTAAATCCCCATTCGCTCCAAGTTCAAGCTTTTATAAGAGTTGGTATTTATTAGTTAGTGGCATTAGTTTGATCAACTGTATTTGCTATAAAAACATTTTTTAAGTCATACTGTATACCATATTGTTGAAATATACATACCTTAACATTTCCTTAAAGATCCATTAAAAAAACATTTACTTAAAGAAATCAGGCACAAGGATTTGTTGAACATTGTTTGTTACTAAATTCATCTTATTGTATTTTCTGTTTATGGTCGGTTGTCTGCACAGATCTGTCAAACTATTTGGTGATAGAATGTGCTCCGCAACTAGATGGTTGCTTTCTAGGTCTACCATTCATGTCTTAGATGCAATCTACCAGGATGTGCTGTTTTTCAAAACAAAAAATAAATGTTTTGTTTGTTGTGTGCATAATGCTCAGTTTACGTGTTGAAGCATTTTTTACGGATGAGTTGGTTGATGTGGTTCATGCAAGACTAGGATTTAGGCAAATGCAATTGTCATTAATGTTCAATTTAGAATGACTGTTTGCATTTGGAATTTCAAAAATTAACTCTTGCTTCAATATAAACAGTGTTGAATCTGGTGCATTTTATTTGTGTTCTTTGTCTCTAAGTTTTTCTTTTCTTTTTTAATAATTTTTAATTTTACATGTGCAATAAGACATATTGTTCTAGCTGCTTAACTTTTCTCCCCTACCACATTACAGGACAATAGAGATCGTGCTAGGAACTTGGAAGTGGAAATATGGCATGATATTGCTCATGTATATATCAGTCTTTTACAGTGGCACGATGCAGAGGTGTGTCTTTCAAAATCAAAGGCCATCAAACCACTCTCTGCTTCCAGATGTCATGCAATAGGTAAATATATCTGATTTTTATTTTTGAGTTTATTTTTTTCCATTGTTTTTTCCTGAGATGAAAAGGATGCTAACAGGTTTTCATCACTTGAAATTAACTGCCAGATATTGTTTGATGTAGAGAATATTGTTTATTTGAGGTATTCTTTATATATAGCTATGCAATATGTTGGTGCATTAAGGTGCAAAAGATCAGAGATTGGATGAGACCCCGGAGGCATACTCCAAATAACAATAAAACAATGAAATAGATCTAATAACATAATCCAAATTTGTTGATAATGATGACAATCTAACCTTTGTCTAGGTGCATAACTGAATATATTTCACAAAGTACCATATATAACAGCTTCAAAAATCATAAACATATGTACATGATATATGGATGAAAGTGTGTTATTTTCAGCAGAATAAGTTGTATCAGATTGTACAATCTTAGTGAAATTGATAACATGGTGAATAAGCATGAAGTTTTCCATTCTAGTTGCTTCTCACTTTCTCAGACTTATGGGTTGTTTTGTTTGTTAAATTTCACAGGCATAATGTACGAAGCAAAAGGCCATTACAAAGAGGCTCTAAAAGCTTTTGGTGATGCCTTGGACATTGATCCTGGCCATGTCCGTAGCTTAATCTCCACTGCTGTAGTTCTTAAACGATGCAGTAATAAATCAAATCCAGCAGTTAAAAGCTTTCTGATGGATGCGCTACGGCACGACAGATTCAACGCTTCTGCTTGGTATAATCTTGGCCTTCTTCACAAGGATGAGGGTACAGCGTCCTCATTAGTTGAAGCTGCAGAATGTTTTCAAGCAGCACACTTTCTTGAAGAATCTGCACCTGTTGAACCTTTCAGATGACTCATTCTATGAAGGATGGTCTACTGGTAGAAGCAAAAGAGCAAGCATGTTTCTTTTAGAAATTGAATAGCAGGGAATTTTCCTGTGAATCCTTCTGTCTCAGGATAGCTAGGAGAGAGATATTGAAGGCTAGTTCATAAGAAGCAATAGTAATAAACAAAAGAAAAAGATGGCAAACTCTACAAGCAGTTTTGTGATGCAATGATTCATGCTTGATGTAGTCAACTATTCATGTATACTTTTTCACATGTCTTCTATAGAGGTCAATTCAGAAAGTAATAAAAGGAAAAGGAAAAAAAATAGAGGCTTGTTTCTTGTTTATAATGATTTGATATGAGTTAGATTTCCTTGCTTGCGAACTCCTCTTTCATGCAAAAATGATTTTGGACATGATATATTTGGACATTGTTATTTCGTTTGTAAATTATTGTATCTAACTAATTTTTTTTGTACATTATTATTATTGTTTGGTGAATTCATGAAGTATATTCATGGGTTCACTTTATTTATATTGCCTTATGATATTAATCCTTGTTTAGCTGTTTGCCTTTTCGATATTCGATATTTCATTTTTGTAAGCATCACCTTAACACACTCATGAGTATCAAAGTGTATTTTTAATATAAAAAAATATTTTTAATATTTTTGATGTCGATACCAGGACCATTTGCATGAGCACGATAAGCCATATGTGGGATTATTTTTTTTAAGGTAAGGCTAAGTGTTTAGATAATGATGGTTGACACTTGGCGTGAATGAGGTGTTGGATTAACACCATTATTTTGAATATAAGTTATAATTATCTAATCAAGTTTTTTTTTTAACTGATTTGGTCTCTCTCTCTCTCTGTCTCTCCTAGACTTCACTTTCAAAAGAAAATGCATTTAGAAAGGAAACCGAGGCAGAAACAATAAGTCAATAAATGATTCTCATAGATAAATTATAATAGGAATAGCACACGAAAGGCTTCAGCTAATGACTTTGGAATATCACTCTCATATGGTTGTTTGGATGAGAAATGAAACAGAGAAAAAAAGAAATAGGAAAATAGAAATATAAATAAAATAAAATAGAAAAGATACTGTTTCAACGAAAGTTACGTCATATAAATATGTCATGAAGCTTAACAATACTTATCTAAGTGTTATATGTTGTGCCTATTAATATAGGTGAGTGTACGAATCAACCATCTGTTTAATTCGATTTATTTTCTTGACTTGTTTATTAAATAGATCATGTTTTTTTTAATGATCCATGTCCAACTGACTTAGCCCGTGGGCCTAATAATATATAAAAACTTTGGAAATTTGTAAAAAAAAAATAGATATATTAAAAATCTGAAAAATTATTAAAAATGATGAAACTGAAAATTATCTAAAATAAGATGAATAAAATAAAGAAAAGAAAATGTATATGGTTTAATGAAATAGTAAAACTTAAAATAAAACTTCATCTATATCACTCAAACATAAAATAAAATGTTAAAAAGCTCAATATCTAGATTTTGACATCAATAAATTCTAAATATTCAAATAATAAGAATGATGTCAGCATATAGTAGACACTAAGTATTAATTATCAAATAATTAATAATATTCAACCACACATCAAATAGTTCTAAGTAAATAAAAGTAAAAAATCTATAAAAATAATAAAAATATTTTAAAAAAGTAATCAGTTTGTGGGATGGCTGGTTAACCCGTGAAGAACCATACTTGTTTGACCTGTGAATTAACCAAATCATGCATAAATTCGAATTTAAATAAACCAATATTTTAAATGATCTTAATTAACATATTAAATTTATAGATTAAATGAATCGTTTGTAAGTTCAGACTTGTATACTCACCTTTATCTATCAAGATATTAGGTCATAATTTTTTTAAAGACGTAAATATTCACATCGAATGTATATCTTAACACGCAAACAAACATGCAATCAGTAATATAAATTTCATTTATTTCGCTTTTTAAACCCATTCAAACAAGCTCTGTATATATTTTCTCTTTAATATAAATTCACGGCTGTCATCAGGGAGAGGTTTTTGTTACAAGAAAAATTCATGATACATTAAATGTTTTCTAGTGTCAATATTCATTCATGTTATGCATATTTGGTTCTATGTTAGAACTAAAAAAAACATGAATCAACAACGTAAATTTTTGAAGTTGTAAAGAGCAGCTTTTAGGTAGACGTAGAAATTGGACGTGAGTTTTGCTTGACTCGATGCTCATCTGTATGTGTAGCAGTTATCAACGTACTTTCCTTCTTCTCAATGCACAAAAAGCAAAATATACAATTTTATTACGCCTCAGAATGAGAAAATATCCGTTGCAACATGTACTCAAATATGTCCTTAGTTGTTATAGGCACTTGAGTAGTTCGAGATTGAACATGAGACTAAACTAGATAAGTGTTAGATGATGGTCGACAACCTCAGAAGTTAGGGACATACACAGACTCAAGCAAGTGTCGCCAAGCATAGAACATGTTTAAGACAACATATGTAACAATTTTTTATAAAAAAAATTTATAAGCGACAAGAAATATTATCTTTAATCTTATTCTTACGTATTTAAAGAAATTATTTTTAAATTCAAATTCATGACTAATAAGTAATCAAGATATAACTTTATAGTTGTATTAGAATTCATCCTTTAACAATTATATATATATATATATATTTATATTTTTTTTATATTTTTTTATTTTTTTATTACATAATTATGTGTGGTACTAAAA
Organism: Glycine tomentella; assembly: GCA_007407185.1. Lineage (NCBI taxonomy): Eukaryota > Viridiplantae > Streptophyta > Magnoliopsida > Fabales > Fabaceae > Glycine > Glycine tomentella. The sequence continues at coordinate 1,731,679 of PYAF01005253.1, read as the reverse complement.
TTTGATATAAAAAAATTAATGTATAAATAAAGTTAGTGATTTTATTGCATAACCGAGTGTACTTTTGCTCTTATCCCTAATAAAAGGGGCAAGGAGAGAGAGAAGATATGCAAAACAAAGGCAGACAATTTATTTATACGTTGTACTAAACACTCCTTGTCTCCCCTGATCCTCAGTTTTGCCTTCTTTTTGAAAAAGTGTCTACAGAGAACAGAACAGAACAGAGAGAGAGAGGAGCTTCTCTACTTCACTTTCTGGAGAGACATGGAGGGTGCAAACTGGAGGATAACAGATGAAGAAGCAGGGCCATCCTCTTCTTCTGGGATTGCTTCAACTAAACAACAAAACCCACCTGAAACTTTTCATCATAAGAAGGAGGCAGAAGAAGAAGAAGAAACCGAGGAAGAGGAAGAAGAAGACGTTGGTCATCATAAAAATAGCACCTTTGTTCCTGGTCCTCTCCTTTCTCTCAAGGATCAGATCGAAAAAGACAAGGTTTTTCCGATTCCCCCCCACCCCCCTTTACTTTTCAAATCATGGGTTTGCAGCAAGTTTAATTTTTTATTTATTTGTTTTTGCTTAATGGGTTGTTTGTTTTCAATTCATGTATTCTGATGAAAGCTCTCAGTGGTTAAATTAGGTAGAGATTATAATAGAATGTCTTGAATGATTCAATATAAAATGGTTCAAGTAATTGTAAATATTTGCAAAATGTCTTTTAGATCATTAGTATTTTATTATGTATAGCTTCTCTTGTAGTACGTGAATAAACACTGCATAGAATCAAATGATTTCCTGATGTATATTCCAAGGTGGTTTCTCATAATCGATTAAGAAAGTGACTTTTGCTTGTGATTTTTTTTATTTGAATGTTGGTTGTGCTGTGCAGGAGGATGAGAGCCTAAGGAGATGGAAAGAGAAGCTGTTAGGTTGCACGGAAAGTGATTTGGATGGTGTGTTTAAGGAGTTTGTTTATTATCCTTGTTTAACCTCCACAGCACTTTTGCTTGGTTATTTTATAATTTTTTTTTTCCTTATCCATGTAGGTCAGATACATCCTGAAGTGAAATTCCACTCCATTGGAATAATCTCTGAGGATTTTGGTGAAGTTATTACTCCTTTATCTGTGGATGAAAGCCAAAATGGTCATATTCTGTTTACTCTCAGGGAGGGCTCTCATTATCAGCTTAAGCTCAAATTCAGTGTTCTGCACAACATAGTGTCTGGCTTGACATACTGCAACACTGTGTGGAAAGGAGGGCTTCAAGGTAAACTGTCAACACTTTTCTCACATGATTTTAAATTGTGGTTTGCAACAACAATTGGCTGAATTGAAATATTGTGGTTTTTGAGGTATTCGCAACTGCATACATGGCTGCATTTGCCCGCAATATTGCTGATCACAATGCAACTGCAACCACAATTTCTCTGTTGCTTAACTTGCTATTCTTGAGTTTGTTGGATGATTATTATGTTACTTTTTTTTAGTTTTTAATTGACTTTTAAAATCCTTAGGTTTAAAGCAATAATGTCTTGGCTCATGACTCTGGAAACTTAGCTCTCTAACTTTTTTGTATAATGTAAAATAATGATCATAAGATATTCACTTAGATAAGTTCATCTGTTCGAATGTGGAACTTCAATACCATCATATATGCTTCTGGAGAAAATGCTTTATGGAACTTACTTTTGACGTGTTTCAGAAGCAATTAAAAGTATTACTGATTATTTGATCTATTTGTCATCCTTCAAGTCAGGTTTGGCCTTGCATTTTTTGTGATAATTAGAGTCCTTTTTCATCATACTTGTGGGAACATTAGGTTTTCTTATCTCCATAGGAGGAAAAAGCGAGCAACGCAAATGGTGGCATGCCTGTGGAATAGTAAATGCTGTCTGTTAGATCTTCCTCTCCTTGAAGTGATATGTTCATAAGTTGGAAAAGAAAATAAAGTATTAAAACTTTGTTTAAGTCTTAGTAGTTGTCAAATAACAGCTTCTTTAAGCAAATCTTAATTTTCATTACCTGGTTTATTTATTAGAACTTACTTTTTGTCAATTTGCACTGCCACCGCTATTTTCATAGGTAGTATGATTGTACAAAAATCATATATCTTTTGTTGACATTAGTTAATTGGTGATGACGTCTTTTTTATGCATTAGTGCATTACATTGAGAATTCATAATTTCATATATATTCTTGGGCATTTCAGTTGACCAGAGCAAAGGAATGTTGGGTACCTTTGCTCCCCAAAAAGAACCATATGTACATGCCTTAAAAGAGGACATCACTCCATCTGGTGTGCTTGCGAGGGGTGTATACTCTGCTAAGATTAAGGTATGAAAAGTACAAATACACATGTCTGTTTTACCTAATTTTTGTAGTGAATTTGCTGTGTCTTGGACCTTCTGGTTGAAGTATTTTTTAAGTAAACAATGCATTTTGCAAGTGTCTTGATTTTAAAGGCAAATATATGGTTACTTATCTGCATAGTTATACTTTTATTAACTGATATTTGATATGTATATTTTATACCTGTATCTAGGATCTGCAACTTGAGGAATATTGTCATAACACTTAAAAGTCACGACCTGTTTTTGTTTTTTTTCTTATCCCTTTGAGATTTCAACTTGTACCTGTTTGGTTCATATCATGCTCTAGACAGCCTAAATACTGATTCACGCTTGTGTTTAGTGCTTGAAATTTGAAAATCCTAAAGACTCGTTACTTACCATTGTGCTCTAGTTCATTATAGTCAGGCGTCAATACTTATCACAATTATATATGGATTAGTCATCTAATTTGCCCTTATATTTTACAGTCACTATTTTAATTTTCCAAAGGCTATCTATTTTACGAATTCATAATCCAAATGAATGAAGATGTAATGACTTATATGGTTTTCCTAGTTGCTGAAGTTGTTATACAATAGTATATGTTTTACACCGTTTTTTGTGTATGCGCAATTTGCACAACTACTTGTATAAACTTGGCACTCTTTGTTTGCTTTGTTACAGTTTGAAGATGATGACAGAAGGTGTCACATGGAACTCAAATATTCGATAGAGATAAAGAAGAGGTAGTCCGGGTTTATGGCACATTGTGACATTAATCATGCATCTTTTTTTTATTATTATATTTTTAAATTCTTTTTATAATTTTGAAACTATTTGTTAATTATGCTATTCAGTACTCAAATTTTCATTTAGTGTTGAGAGTTGTGACTTTTATTTTGCTTGCTAATCATACAAAATGGTTGTTCTGCGGTTGGCAAGTCATGTTCAAAGCCATAACATTTGTAAGCAAACATGAGTTTTCAAAGCTCTTAAGGAAATGTAAAATTCAGCATTTGTGAAAAGTACTTGCATCTTTAATCTGAACCATTAAAATTAATTGATTTATAACTATAGAGAAGCTTTAATATGATATTAACTATATAAAGCGTTTGATTCAACTACTTAACTATGATCCTTGATGAAGTGTAGAGGATGCGGTTCCCTAATTCTCGATCAAAATAACATAATTGAGGTCCCACTACTTAGTGACAGCAAGATAAACCGTAGGCTTCAAAGGTGACATGAAAAAGAAGCATCACCATAGCAAGTTTGACTGTTGCTAGAAAACGGTGCAAGTTCAAGTATTGGTTGAATAAATGATTGAAAACTGAAAAAGTACTTATCAATTTGTGATTAGAGAAAAAGATGTTTACCTAAATAAGATATTACTCATAATTTCATGTTTTCTCACTGATCTTGCTACAATTATATGCTTTTATGGGGGACCTGTGAAACGGGCCAATGCGGCCAGAAAAATGCCAATTTGGATTGGCCCCACTTAAATTTTAAAAAAGTATACATTTTGATTGTTGATAGATCACTTGACCTGATTTGGTTTGGTGAAAATAATTAACGAATTATCTCTCAAAATTAAAAATTTGGGGGAATCTTCAATCAGTCTAGTTAAATTTTTTGAAGGGTCAGTTTTGGTCACTAATTTTTTTAGGAACTAAATTGGTATCCATATTCACTATATAAGGACTAACAGCATGTGCTGACATACGTCTCAGGTGGGTAAAATCACATCTTTTGTGAAAAATGCAGAAGTTACAATTGATAGCTGTAGGAGAGATGCACGTAATAGATAATTCAAACGTATAAAAGACTAAACACTATAATAAGTATATACTGGAGATAAAGTTCATTTAGAAGGGTTTATTTTCATAAAGGAAATTAGTGTGAAAAAATAATTAATTCTATTTGCTCTAGAACTTTGGTTCTGACATTCCATAATCAATTTAAAGGTTTTAAAAAAGTTTGTGGGAATAATCTTTCCCAAAGATTACTCAAAAAGCTATTTCAACAAGGAGATGTAGGTGATCTTTTTTTTGCAGCTAATCATTTCTCTGTGTAAGGCTTAAGTTAAATTTTACTCTTGAAAACAATTGTAAAGATCCGTTGGATATCCTAACTTTGGAATCTGATTCCTTCGTTTTCCTTTTGAAGTTTCCTTAACAGAAACCAAAAGAAAAAAAAAGAAGATTTTTTTAAGATTTATCTGCCCATCTTTTATCTCATGCACTTCCAACCTTATCACCAGACCACCATGGCCCCACCATGTCACTTTTCACCTAGAAATCGTCAATCATTACTATTATCATCACTCTACTATTTCATTGAAATGAAAAAGATTTTATCAGATCCGGATTCTCTATAGTCGAAAAACTCTCGCATTTACGCATTCAGAATGGTAACTATTAAATATAAATTGGATCACTCATATTTCATCTCGATAAATCTAATTTAAAATATCATTATTCATTCGAAGGCTCTAATTCACAAATGCGTGAATGCAAGAATCCATTTCCGATTTTATCACATCCTAAAGTGTTTGTGTAAGAGTTTCTTTAAACATCTTTAGTATTAGATCTTGAGTTGAAGATTTTATTCTCGCTGAATCTTTCAATAAAGGAGGTGAATAGATCTCCAATATAATGAATGAATTTTTGAAAAAGAACTCTCAAAATTTACACATTTTTTCAAAAAAGAATAATTTTTTTTTCTCTCTCCCTAAAATCTCAAAATGAGATTTACTACTAAAAAAAAGAAAAAAATCTTAGATAGATCTTCAATATGTAATAATATGAAATCCACAAAAAATATTCTAAGATCTCAATTTGAGATCTACCATTAAAAATACTTTTACATCCTATATATCTTTAGACACATACATTTGTACATAGAACATAATGAGCAGGGTGTAAGATTATGAATTACTCCTATATGTTTAAGGTTTATGCTATAAGATATAACAATTGAATTTGAATCACGGATCGATCCTGATGCAAGTAAAATACAAAATGCGATGTATGGTGGAAGTTAATTCATGCAAAATCAAAAGAGACATTGGTGAAAATAACAATGAAGTGAGAATCGAACAAATAAGGTTGGTTTTTGAAAACACGTAAGTTGTAGTGCTTAACGACGATAAGGACAAAAAACAAAGGACGAAAGTACAGAGTTTGAATCGGAAATACCGAAGAAGAAGCCTTAACGACAAAACTCCGAATATATATATGCATCATGAATTTATTGCTTCACTTTCGTTTTAGTATCAAATTAAGAAAATCATTTTGGTTAGTTTTTGCATGGAAATGGAATCTTCGTCGACGCCTCCTCCTCCTCCTAAGTTTCGGTTCAGAGATCACTCTGAACCGATATCTCAGAACTCATCGGAGCTGGACTCCGATGTTGTTTCTGCCATGTCACCGTCTATCCGCGTTCCTGATGCCGACCTTGAAATCGAGTCCATGACCGGAAGAGTACTTTCTATAATTTCCAACTCTTTATCTATCTACCTTCATTTAATTAATGTTTGTAACAAAAAGAGTGTGTGGCTAGCATTCCTTATATTCATTTGGATTTTAGAGTGAGAAAACAAGAAGAAATAAAATAAGATGTAAGGAAGTTTTAATAATAAAATTGGTGATTGGGTTAATGATGACAGGGCATCATTCATCTGTGTGATGAACTTCGGGAGCTAAAGGAAGCAGCAAATGAAGATTTGCAGAAAAACATCTTCAGCAAATATTCCACTTTCCTTAGGTAATTAACATCTCCAACTTTCTTTAATATTTATCATGAACAATATCTACTATATGATTTAGGATCCTTCTTCGAGTATTAGTATTAATGGAATTGCCTAACAATGTAATTAGTTCACATAATTGTTTTTATACTTTGTGAAAAGAGTTCTCTTTACTATTTTTTTCTTCTTCTAACTAAGCATTTTATCACATGTTACAAGAGAGTGTAAAACATATATGATGTGAAATGAACATTTTTTTATTTTTTGTTTCATAAGGAGTTTCTGTTAAAAAATGCATACTGTAAAGGAAAGTAAAAACATAACAAAGCTATTTTTATCCCTAAATTAAACCTACCCAGCTATCATTCTTGATTTTTTTTTTCAAACCACCCTTGTAATTCCTAACAAAAATGTCATTTCATATTACTTGTTTTTGGTAATGTTTTATATCACTAATTTATACCCTTCCTTTATAACAGTTTTATATGTAATAAAATATTAAGTGATATGAAAAATAAAGAGAAAAAGAACAAAAGAGAAATTCTTTATTTTAAGGGGAGCAAAAAGGATGTAATTTTTTTTTTAACCCAATGAGGATAGTTTATGTTAAATATTTATTAGACCCTGCTGCATCTACAAAACTGGATTGCTTGTTATTATTCATTAGATGGTACAATGGCATATAATATTAAGGTGATGTTATGCTTTTTTTGTGTGTAGAATACTAGAGGAAGTGATAGGAGTGGAAAATGAGCTGGTGCAACTGGAAAACCATTTCCTATCTCATAAAAGGCAAGTAAAGGATCTTATAGATCGAATATATCCAAAGATATTGTCCATAGACATAACCGTTGAAGATCATATAAATTTTGTCCCTTCTCCCCCCACCGAATTGGAAGCTCACATGAATGAATGTTTAGAGAATTTGGATATTCTCATATCAGAAAACAAGATAGATGAAGCCCTGAAGCTTCTAGAATCTGCAGATGAACATTGTCAAAGCCTTCAATTGCAAGATTGTTCCCATAGTGAGATAATACTATATGAATCAGCAATTTCTGAGAAAAAGTCGATGCTTGTACAACAATTGACACAAATAGCTGAGAATAAAAGAACACCGGGACCAAATCTTCAAAGGCCACTAGCTAGGCTTTGCAGACTTGGTGATATTCAACTTGCTGTTAATCTGTTGCTTAAACATTACCATTTGCGTGTTGCAAATGGAACAGATAACTTGCGGTGGGCAAAATCATCTTCAATTGAGATATACATGAGGGAACTTGCAAGGTTTGTGTTCTCAGTGATTTCACAAGCGGCGAGGAGCTTTGTGATGTTGTGTGGAGAAACATCTCCTTATGCCTCAGAGCTTATGTTGTTTGCATATGAAGAAACAAAATCATTCATCATTTGTTTCGATAAATACGTCAAAGGCACCTCAGCAATAAGTGGAGGGTTGTCTTCTGCCATAAAAGCTGTCAACTTTTCTGTCATGTATTGTTCTTTGTAAGAAAATCAGAAATTGGTGTTGCGGCCATACTTAGTTAAGAATCTCTTTCCCTGCATGGAAGAGGTTTTAAATACACATATCAACCATTTTAAGAAAGTGATTGCTATCTTCTCAGCAAGCGATGCTTGGATTTTGGAGAAGTACCTTGTGTCTGGAGTGTTTGTTGGGGCTGGATCTTCAACTTTAGCTGCTGGGGAACAACATGGCTATTGCTTGTTAACCACCAGTGGCCGGAAGGTTTTGACACTATTGCAGGTTTGTTCTATGTTGTTTTACCAGCAAATGTAGTTTGTTAGATGTTAGTTTTGTCGGCAGAGGGGATCGAACCTGTGACCTTTCCCCTCTTCCCTTCTCAGCTTAACCATCCAACTCACATTATATCTCCCAGGTTTGTTCTATGCATTATTAGATTGCTCTTTAATGTAAACTGTATTGCAAAAGATGACTTGGTGGAATTTAATATTACAAATATTAAGAAGTTTATTACTATTACTATTTGGTTTACATTATAAAAGGACAACAATTGCATGAAAAAAACTAGGAGAGTTTATTACTATTTCTTTTTAATTTGGTGTTGTTTAATTGTAATCAGGCCATTGTGGAAGATATTTCTCCTTTAGTTTCTCTTCAAATGGGGAGTTTAGTCATTAGTGGAATCACAAACCTCTTCACAGAGTATATTGTCATACTTGAAAGAGCCCTTACTTATGAAACAAGCTCAACAGAACAAGGTAGTCCAAGAATAAAGTTAGCTGAGTCACTACCTCAACAGGTTTCTATTTTGGCCAATTTGTCAACTTTAGTGCAGTTTCTCACTATCATGGTAAAAAATATCTTTAGCAGCAGTGATCACATAGAATTGCAAGTATTGGAAAACCATTCAATTGTTCATCAGCAGCAAGGACTTGATGATTTCCTATTGTTTATTGAAGAGGGTTCCAATAAGTTGAGAAATATTTTCTGCCAGCAATTAATTCTCAGAGTATTGTCTACTTACCACAGGCATGACATATTTTCAGCTGGTCATTGCAATGACCAGTTTAATGCTAACACTGTCCCCCATCCAATGCCCTCTGGTATTTTTCAGGTATTATTTTCACAAATAAACACTTAAAAGACTTTTGATTTTGATGGTATATGAACACAGTAGATTGAGACACTGGGTGGTTGAATGATTTTTCAATTGCAACACTATTAAAATTTAGAAATTGTCATTAAAAAATGTTACTATAACTAGAAAGAAAAGGTGTAGATAGCTATGGATAAATAATTCCTATCTACTTTTGCATCCCAAATCTTATGCAAGATTTATATTTTGATTTAATTTGTTGTCACTGTTCTGGACAGGTTTTATTTCTAGAATTAAGGAAAATAGAACAACTTGAGGAAGAAAATGTGTTTGAAGTGAATTGGTTGATGGGATTACTGAGAGAGTTAATGGAGTCTATGTTTATTTGGGTTTCCAACAACAAAGAGATCCTTGCAACTACAGAAGAGAATGTGTGCTCAAAACCCGATGAAGCCAAACAGGTTTTTATTTACCTCCCTTCTATTTATTCTTTTAGGTCTATGCTAAAAGAGTAAAAGCATCATTACAGCTAATTTGCAGTTTTCTTTTAATGTGGAGATATTTCTGAAACTATATCTTTCCCATGGTATATTGACATATTTATATGATTGCCATTTTTGGTGCCAAAATTCACGTGTACAACTCTTATCAATATGTATATGCTTTTTTTTTGTGTGCACCAACATTTTGTTCAGCTTCTTCCCTTTCTTACCAATTTATGCTAGAAAAATAAATGTATGAGGTTATGAAGCATGACAACAAGGCATCTATTATCATGATTTTTACCTCTGTAAAGTGATTCTCATCCATCCATTTTCTTTTTTGTATTGAGCAGTTTATTTTGGATGTGCAATTCTTGGTGGAAATTGGAATGTACGGAGGATATTTCTCCAGCGATCCTTTGCTCCTTCTCACTCTCATGAAATCAACCTTCAATTCAGCCGGACTAGACCCTTTCAAGTAATGCATTCTTATTTATAATGCTTGAGAAATTCAGAGTTCTTTATTAATCATAGCTCTGTAAAGTGCAAACTCAAAACTGTCTAATCACACATGCCACATATTTCTTGAACAAAATGCACATGCATAACTTCCATGTGAAAATGCACATACATAAATTTTACATGCAATAATTTCTTGGCATCCTTAAATGCAAGTCTTCCCTAGTCTCTTGTTCGATTACATTTGTAACAAACCATGGTTCTTCCAAATTCATATCATTTCTTCCTTTTTCTCTCTTTTGTTCTTCATAAAGAACCCCTTCATAATCTTCTCTATGATAATTATTAAATAATAGTCATCAAGAGGTTGTCATGGTATTAAAAGCAACCAATGTTTCAAACATTGACTGGTGTTTCCTTTATAGAGATGTAGATGATGATGATTGGACTATAGATGCTGCTACTAAAACAATTCAAAAGCTGTTGGAGTTTGAGAAAACAAGTTTGCATCCAAAGGAGCCTGTAGTTACCATCAAAGAGGAGTCACATGAGCATGAGAACCAAATCAATCAATCAGAATATGAAAGTAATTTTTCTGAGGAAGATGATATAAGTTCTTCAGAGAATAACGTAGTAGATACATCATTGGATGCAGAGAAAGATGAGGTTGCAAAACATAAATTAGAAGTTGCTATTGATGCAAAAATGGCTTCACTAGACACAGTATTTAGCCCCGGAGAGGGATCATTAGTGAAGAGAGATTATTGTATTGACACAGACACTTCAAATTTGATACCAACTTCTATCATTACTTTGCAATTAGAGGATGCTGATTTTGAAGAGGCAATAGATACAAAAAATGATGAATTGACTCCAACATCTTCTGTGGGTGAGGTAGGACTCAATTCTGAGGAGGAAACTAAATCAAAATCAGACGAATGACCAACACTTACATAATTTATTAATTGTATATTTACACAATTTTAATTTTGTACTTTGATTTAAGGCACTTATTTGAATGCCTTATTGTCAATGCCACACATAACTATTCAGCATGACTAGTGTATGCACTAGCGCAAATCCTATGCCAAAGTCTGCACCAAGGCCTGATTTAATATCTCTGATCACATATAATAATACTCATCTTAAATAGCAAGAATTAGGTATCCATAGAAAAATGTTTGTTGAAAGTCTTGCTGTCTTGGTGAGATTTTTTTTTTTTTTTACAATGACAATAATGAGAATCAAATTTAAGTTTTTATGCATCTATCCCGATCTCCACTCTGTCCAAAAAAAATCAAGTAATTAACTAGTGAGATGGTAGACATATATTTATTTAAAAATAAAATAACAAACAAAACTCTAATATTTCAAGAATTTAGGTTGAGAATCTAGTCCTGAAGATCCTTTAAAAAAAATCTAGTCCTTAAGATATGGGTATGGATACTAATGGGTAAAGAGTTATAGTAAGTGTTTCTGTATTCACGATTTAAAAAAAAATCCACTCCTGTATATAACACAATTAAACTTACTACAAATTAACAGCAGCATTCAAATATCCATTCTTATATATTGCCACTTATATCCGGAATTAAACTTATTCAGGTACCTAATCTAAATTAACACATCCTATTCGAGTAATTTAAAAACAAAATAATTTCAACTTACACTTATCTCATAAATTTTTGCAAGTAAATACTACTACTTATATCCGGAATTAAACTTATTTAGTGGGTAATTTTTCTCTCCATTATCAAATTTATCTTCCAAATTTGCAAGATATTCCTTTTTTTTTAAGGGATGCATGATATTCCTAATCACTCAGTATTTTTGAAGGTTATTATAATATTAAAATAGAGTACCACTGTACCAGAAGCAAGACATAAGCCATTGAACAGGTTTTTGTTTGAAACTAAAACTGCAGAAGAGAGATATTCAAGCAAGTCATGTCATTCGTGTGTTTAATACGAAATTTTATTTGTACTAAACAGTATTTTCTTTTGCCAGATATTCAAAATATCTTAAATTATATTCAAATTTTAAATTTTATTAAAAAAATTTAGATACTATCATAATCATATCCTAATTTTTGAATTTTCTAAATTCTTAAAGATCAAAATCAATCCATTGCTTGCGGATTATACAGTTAGTTTTATCATTAAATTATCAACAACGATATGTGCATAAAAAAAATCTCAACTTATGAAAGCGAATAAAGACATTGATCACAAAATATCAAATTCTTGATAACACATTCGGATCATTATTATATTATTGTTTGTGTAGAGACAAGTTTTCAAGGAGGAAAATTCAAATCAATTTGAACTGATTATTATTAGCATTCAACACAATTCATTAGGGAAGACGACAGTAACAATGCAAAAGACAAGACATGACAAATCCGTCAACGGCCTATTTCTTGTAAGTTGTTGTAATCGTTAGATACCAATACACGAAAAATCCATAGTTATATGCAGTAAGAATTAATAGTAATTCTTCTTTATCGTGAAATAAATAAATAAATAAAATTCCTCTAAGTTATTAATTAAATAACAAAGTTCTTCAATTTATAAGGAACCAAATCATATTTGATAAAAAGGTTTCATTTTTGATATTAATATAAAAAATTTGTTGATAAATAATTTAAATTATTTTTATAAGTATTCTTAAGTTTTGAATCATGTCCTAACTTTGGTGTTGTAATAAAAAAAAACCTGACTTATCAGAACTTTTCTGTAGAAAAATGGAAAAGTTATTAATTAATTAATTGAAAAAAGGAAAAGAAGGAAGGAAACTGCAATTTACAGGGTGTAAATCACAGTCATGATGTTTATAACGGTCAGTTTCCACTTTTTCAAATAAAATACAATATTTTGGTGAAAGGAAAAAAGAGGCTTTCAGGTTTGTTTACCGTTTTCTGGCCCCAACAAAACACGCTCTTCCTCTTCCTTTTTCTCTTCTTCTTCCTCTTTCTTTCACTTACACATTACACATTACACAGACATGTATTTGATGCCACCAATCTCACCCATCACCACACACATTCCCATCATCCAAACCTTCTTCCTCTGAATGGGTTGCTTTTTCGGTTGTTTTGGTTCCTCCAAACACAGAAACCACAAGCGCAAGGTTCAAGTATGTCTATGACTCTTCAATTCCCCTCACCCCTTTTGAACAACAACCCCAAGATTTTCTTTTTCGGTTTCTTTTATTCCCTGTTCCAGATAAAAATGTGATCTTTTCTTTCATTGCCATAACCCCTTTTCTTGTTTTTCTCCGCAGCCAAACAGAGCTAAGTCTTTTTTTTTCTTTTTCTTTCTTCAGATAAATGATGTCAGCAATAGCAAGCAAGAGCAACATAGTGTCTCTTTGGTTCATGATTGCTCCACAAATGCTGTTAACCCTATACCACAACTCCAGTAAGCAATTCCCATTCATGACCTTCAGTTTCATTAGTTACATACTATTTTGGAAGCTTTTGATATAGATATATGTTGTTTTTTTATACTTATTTTTTTGTTAATGCAGGGATAAAAGTGAGGAGCAATTAAGTGTTAGCAGCAGAAAGAAAGTGACATTTGATTCCAATGTGAAGACCTATGAGCCTGTTTTGGCGGATGAAGTTGTGGAGTGGAAAAATGAGCAAGCTTTGGCCCAACCAAAGTCATCTTCCTCTGAAGATAGTTCTGTGACTTCAACGGGGTCTTACCCTCCCAACCATAGGTACCAGAATTGCTGTGACAGTGACGATGAGGAGGAAGAGATTGATTATGGAGACAGTGATCTTAGTGATGGTGATGAGGATGATGATGATGTCATCAGAGAGGAATGCAATGAAGTGAGTGAAGACTTTGGAGAAGATGGTATAGTGGCAACTGCTGCTTCTGTTGATCATGTGTTTGTTGAAGAAGAGGTTGGTGTGAAGTCCATTGGGTCCAACCCTAATGTCAGAGACAGAAGTGCTTATGTTCATCCTGTGCTGAATCCAGTGGAGAATCTCACTCAGTGGAAAGTTCTTAAGGCTAAGAGAACACCAATAAGGCCTCAGAAAGAGAATGATTTTGGGGTTGATGTCAAAGGATCACCTTTAAGCTTGAATTATTCCGAAAGCGACACACCGAAGAAGTTGAACCGGGAGATCCGAGTTGATGCCAGCCTGTCGAATTGGTTGGTCTCACCAGAAACTACACCTGTTATTAGCAAGGCTGGCTCAGTGGCATTCTTTGCTGGTACACCTGATAGGAGCACCTCACAGGGTTCATATTCTGTGATAAGTCATGAAGATAGGCCCATTTTAGGGGCATTGACATTGGAAGAGATCAAACAGTTTTCGGCTACTTCGTCTCCACGGAAGTCACCAAGTAGGAGTCCAGATGAGATGCCTATTATTGGCACTGTTGGAACCTACTGGAATGCTGCAGGCTCTGCTGAGGATCCTGGCTCAGTCTCTTCCTTTAAAGGAATTCCGAACTCAACAAGCAAGTACAGAGAGGTAAAGATGAGGTGAACACTTTTAAGAGATATTATTACTCATTAGTTAAGGGTGAATAATTCTGATTTGGACATGCATGGGTGTGTGGTATTGCAGGATAAGAGAGTGAATTGGCACTCAACCCCTTTTGAGACAAGATTAGAGAAGGCTTTGAATAGAGGTGCTACTTCTGCTTATGTTCCTCGTGTATTTTAGAAGTTTGCAATACTGTGTGGATTCATGGAGAGTGTGAATTGTGCAGGGAATGTATTTTTTTATATTCTTTTAACATGATTGAGTGTGACTTTTACTTTTCTACTGCAATTTGTACTTGGCTTTGAAGTTATAATATAAAAATTCAAGTGCAGCTTATAACACAAAATCATATTTCATGCTTTAATGATTACAAAAATCATATACCTCATAAAGCCATCTTTTAGTTTTTAGACGAATCTTGCACTATAAATCTATCCAGCTATCAAGGATACACAGCCTGTGCATATATGCACTCGTAACTCAACTAGTGGTCTTCATGGTTATATAGAGACCCTCTCACACCGTGTTCAGTTGAAATGGGAAGATAGATATCCATACTCGTCTCCATTACTGTTGGTGATTCAAGTGTCATCAATGGATTTTAGTAGTAATGTGATTTACTATAGGCCAATGCGATTACGCGTTAAGCTTTGGAAACGAGTTAGGGTAGTGCGGAGTGCACGCTTGTTAAGCCAACGCATAATTGACCGCGATTACGGTGCGGGGTTCCAAGGGGCAGCGCTCCTGGTTTTTTGTTTAAACTCCATGGGTTATGAATAAGAGACGGTTGGAAAAGGTTAGAAAAAATAATAACTTCTCCCAACCGCTCCTGGGAAAGGTTAGAAAAATAATAACTATTCCCAACCGCTCCGATAACCAACGGTTACGATGGTTAATCGCCAAGAGTTGCATTGTTTGGAAAAACTCCTATATAAGGAGTCATTTGGCCTCAGATTTCAGATATACGAAAATCATACTTTCTCTCTACATTCCTGATCTGTTCTCTATTGCCAGAAGCAGATTGTTCTTCAAGAATTATCCCAACAAGGATTTCGTGAACCCAGGCAAGAACAGGGTCGAAATACTTTGTTCGGAAAGTGTACGAACACGATTCTTTGAAGTTATCCAGGATTATCATACCCAAATTTCTAACAATTACACCACCGTAGCATCTTATCCCACACTGTTTGAGTGCTGGACCTGTCTGCTTGGGCAAGAAAATATCAATTCGCACCCAAATCATTGAGAAAATTATGGCTAGAAGTATTGACCAGAGGACAGGGTTCTGTTTTGCCTTCCCATTAGACCTTTGAGGAAAGGATATAAGTGCAGAATGACCCACAAGGGGAAGAAAAGCATCCCAAAGAAAGGTCCCCATGAGTCATAGCCATTGTTAATGGCATCGGAGATTCCAGCCACAATTCCCACCATATTTAAGATTACAAGACTCGATGGTGGGATGAGAAGAGTAGTCCACTTGAAGAGATAGAGCTGTCCAAATGCAATGTCATTTGCTGATTTTGCTCTCACAGTGAAATTAGAGTGTACTCCACCACTTTAAGAAGACCTTGAAATACAGCAAAAAGGTGTGCAGAAACTCCTCCCCCAATGACCCAGAATTGCTCATTGCGCCACCAGTCCTGAATGCTAACCCCACTCCAGCGAAGCTCTAGCACACAGGTTAAGATGATGGAGATAAATAACACCATTAACCAAATGCTAGCAAGGTTTGACAGCTGCACCCAACAGAACTTTGGTCAGAAGACATGAACCTGATGTCTACAACATTGTTTTCCTTTCTTTTAAAAGTATTAGTAGTATCAGAGCTTAACAAATTGAGTTATCCTAGCAATCACAAGAGATGACTATTGGTTTCTAATCATATTTCCCATTTAATATAAACCAACTAAAATACCATGGTGTTCTCACAAGCCAAAATCATTTAGAAGTCTTTAGGCTTATCTTTCACATAGCTCCCCTTACATCCTCAATGTGAGAATGGGAGCCTGATAGAAATGATCATTTTGTGCATGTATATATATAGTTAATGAGGAAGCCAATCATACTGCATTCAAGCTAATTGAATGTAATAAATTGATTAT
Source organism: Glycine tomentella (assembly GCA_007407185.1). Classification (NCBI taxonomy): domain Eukaryota; kingdom Viridiplantae; phylum Streptophyta; class Magnoliopsida; order Fabales; family Fabaceae; genus Glycine; species Glycine tomentella. The sequence goes on along the minus strand of PYAF01005253.1, from coordinate 1,715,471 downwards.
TGTGCACCTACAGTGGGGATGATAAACTTTCCAGTCAGAAGACAAACAGCTGGAATTGTACAGTAGATCAACAATGGGATGGAAGTGAATGGATAGACAAGGGAATTAGTGTAGGCCAATCTCTGCAGCCATTTCAGTTTTCTGCTATAGCCACGCCACAAAGGGCAATAGTAGCCACTAAAGAAAATCTCAGTAGAACCCGAAGCCCATTTCAGAACTTGGTGTAATCGGTCTGATAGATTTATAGGAGCAGATCCCTTGAAAGCTGCTTTCTTTGGCATGCAGTACACTGATTTCCATCCTCTACAATGCATGTCAAACCCAATTAAGAGGTCTTCTGTGACTGAGCCATAAAGCAACCCAATCTGTAAGGAAAAAATATGTCAAGATTACATATGGGGAAATAAATGTCTAGGTAGAGGGACTAAATTACATGATATGAATGTTCGGAAACTAAAAACAATTTCAGAGACTATAAACACATTTTACCCTTAAGTTAATTATTGAGTAATACAATTTGAACAAGCAAGCAAAGTAAGGTTTGAGGGGAATAATTAAGTAAAACTGAATACCTCTTCCGAGAAACGAAATCCATTTCGGGAGTGAGAACCAGTGTTTAAGACTGCACTCATGGCCATTGCAACAAGCAAGTGAGGATTGCGGAGAGATCAGCAGAAAGGTATATTATATTAATATAAGAAATGGAGGGTTAAGAGTGATCACAAATTAAGAACGATAGCACTTGAACAATGTAACCATCAAATGAAACACCCTGAGAGTTCGGAAGTCATGGGTTTGATTCTGAGGTGACAAGTACTTCAGTTGTTGGATGATCACTTGCTTACTGTGCCATGCTATGTCTGCATGCCCATGCAAGTAGTATGCGTGCGCGTACACACACACATATATATATATATATAGTGTCTTTTACCTAACTTAAACTCTACTTTCTTTTTCCACAGATTTTGTTCAGTGATTAAGGAATAAGACATTTTTCTTTGTTCTTTACTATCAAGAATGTAATTAAGAAGTCATTCCAGTACTAGCTTATAGGATAGTTTATATAACCTAATTTCATCAAAATAAACTTCTTTAATACACAAGCTTATTTAGTATTTTTTAACTTCATTTTTTTATATATAATTAAGCTACCTCAACTAGCTTATAAAAATATAAGCTATTAATATTTTTTTTTCTTGTTATTCTTATCATCACTAAATATATTATATAACTAGTCTTATTTAATATTTAAGCTACCTCAACTAGCTTATTAATAGAATGAAAACTGTCAAACCTGAATCTGTCAATCCTGGTGGTGGTGAACCGATGGTCTCTATGATCTATCAGTGCCATATTCCAACTCCAATGGATGCTTTAATTATCCACATTTTTTAGAATTAGTTTCTTCTGAGACACATATAGTTAATTAGCCAATTAACAATGCTTTCACTTTGAATTCTTCATTGTTAGGGGCTTTATATGTCTCATGCATGTGGGGGCAATATCACCATAAATAAATACATATATAAAATGATAAAATTATGCAACTTTCTTTTATCATTTCTCAAGAAAAATACTGTCTCGTTTCTATTAAGAAAACCTTATTTGTGGAAAAATGAGGAGAGAATATTTTATTGTTACCCTCCATGCACATTGTATATTAATTCTCATTAATTATTTGACGATTTTGTGTCTTAATCAAATGATAATTAAGTACCACATGATTGACATCATGTGTATTGCCTGACTTTTTTTTTTCATCAATAAGAGTTATTACCTATTTCAGTTTAATTTATTTTAAAAACTAAGTAATATTAATATTTTTCACTTAATTACTGTTTTAGTTTCTAAATTTTTGGGGAATGTGTTTTTGATATATTTATAATTAATTTTTAAAATAATTATTACAAAAAATATGATTTTTAATTAATTCGATTATTCTAATATAAGATAAAATAAGTATTGTCAATTATTTTTAAAAAATATAATGGTTAATATTTCTATTCATAGTTTAGTATGTATGTATATATACATACACATAATATCAACGGGTTTTTTTATTTATTTATAAAAAATTATATTACTTACTTGACTCTCTTAAAGTGAGTTTTTACTTCAAAGTATGCTGAATATACATTTTAATTATATTGTCAATCCATTTAAATTCAATTATAAATAAGAAAATGTGTTTAAACATTTATAAATTAAAAATTTGTTTATGAAATTACTATATTACTATATGAACCCAAAACAAAAACATTAAAACTTCATTGTTTCCACAACTACAACACATGCTTAAAACCATATTAGTATAAATTATGTTGCTGCTGGTCCAGATCTTGTTGTTTTTGAAAGATCAAAATATTACATATATAAATATATGTGCAACTACAGCACTTACTATATATTATGCATTTCCAACTACACATTTGCAATTGACGATCCACCACCCTATCGATAATTTGATGTGGTGGTGGCCTGGTGGGGCAACATAGTCTACTTTAAGGTTGGTGATCAGATTCCCATGGTTTGACTCCACCATGTGTAGTACGTAGATTAAAGAACAAAGATTAAATATATAGTACAAACCCTTTCGATTTAACGTATAGTACAATTTTAGAATAGGTTGCAAATTTAGCTTCTTTTTTTTTTTATGAAAACAAATTTAGCATTCATTGAAGTGTATGGAAGTAACCAATTAAGAATAAAACAATTGTTTTGATAATTATATACGGGCACTGGAAAAGAAAAATGCAATATTTTTATGTAAAGATCGTGACTTCTGTATGAAATCAATATATTTAATTTTAACAATTGTTTTTAGGCTATTAGTATACAATCTTTTTTTTCTCAACATCAAATACATTGCACGAATTTAATTTAGTGCTAGAAAATATAATTTAACTAGAATGCACGGTAAAGTGTAAACTACCTCATTCATATTTTTTTTTCTTTTACTAGAATAACATTTACAAAATTAAATTGCTCATAACTATTAGCGTTTTTTTTTTGTTTTTTGTTTATAGAAGTACAAAGATCATTCTACACACTTTTCTTGTAAAAACATGCTGTACAAAAATTTAGTTCCAAAACAATCATTTTTTATTTATTAAGTGTTAAACAATATCATCTTTTTTTATGGTAGCCTTTTGTTTTGATTCTTTTAATTTTTTATAATACTCACTTCAAATTACCAATATATCATTAATTCGAATAAAATTGAACTCATCTCTTAAAGTTTTTGGATTATAATAAAATTTCACAAAAAGTTTCTAGTCAAACAAATTTCTAAACCTAAATCTATTAAATGAGTTATAGCCAAGTCTATTGGCAAATATGAGTTATCAAATTTTTTGATGAATACTTCCTACTTATTACATACCAAAAAATACTAACTTCAAATGTCTATATCATTAATATTTTTATGAAAAATCCTTAATTAAAAGTGATAAATTAATTTGTTGAACTTTCTTTCTCTCTCATGAGGATAAAAGATGACAAGCCATAATTGTCTCCTTCACATTAAAGATGAAAGCAAATAGAGAGAGAGAGAGAGAGAGAGAGAGAGAGAGAGAGAGAGAGATAGAGAAAGTGCCCAATTGAACCTCGGATATCATCAAGTTGAGCTACAAGCTCGTTGACTTGACTCATTATTATTTTACTATTTTCTTTTTCTGGGGCATAAAGTATCGAACTCAAGAAGGGTTCCGCATTCTAAGGATAGAGTGTGCACAAGTTTAGTATGGGGCTTACAGTGATATTGATATTTACAAACTCTCTACCAAGGAGGATTTCTAACGCCAAAACTAACTATCAGCCTTTCAAGTAACTGAGGCCACATCTTTTGCTAAATGTACATTGTACTCATTCATTGACCACAATTGGACAGGAGGAACTCATAAGTTACGAGCTCGACCAATCATTCAGCCTAATCTTTCTTAAAATGAAATCTTTCATGATTCAGTATTGTCTTGTAGTATCACTATTGATACTGTGATTCAGCAGATTCATATAGCTTAATTACTCTATTCTTTGACGCTTTGGGGATTGAGCACTATCTTCACTAGTAATAGCATGTTGAGTTTTGGGATAATCAGGCTTCCCACACTTTTCCAATGAGCCTTCCTCAACTCTGGTACTGCCGTTAACCTGATCAGGTCCTGACCTGCAATGGTCCAGTACTTGTGATGCTTCCATTTCATTTCTGGCAAGGGAATCTTTCGTAGCATTTGAAGACATCCCAGATGGAGTCTCAATGGTGGTAGATGATGGTGCCTTGAACGTTTCATTTCCATGTTTACATTGCTTTTCAAACATCATCTGGAGGCACCTTCCTTGTTCTTCTATTCGCAACTGTAGGTTTCTCTGAATCTGACAGAGAAAAAAGAAGGGAAGGAGAAGAACGGTATTAGAGCTATGAAAAAGATATGATCAGTGTACGAGAAACAAGAGGGATGCCTCCGACAATTAACCTCTTGCAATTCGAAATATAAACCCCTAATACTAATAACTGTATTACAGAAATTAGTTTCACACTTGATTAAAGAAACAAATGTTCTCACCAATATAGCCAAAAATAAAAAACAATAGCCTACATAACATGCATGGTAACCAACTAATCATATTCTTTTGATCCTCTTAAGATGAAAACCACATAGCACAACATTCATGAGAAAGTGCTGTAACTCTTAGAACTAAAATTTGTATCTTCAACAAGTCAAAGATATATGATTGGGAAGGACAAGTAAATGAAGTTGATAATTTATTAAAAGATACAATTAATAAGTAGGAATCAAAATGCAGAGAACAGGAGTGTAAGGTGGTTAGGTGGTTGGGGGAGGGGGAGGGGCATAAGGGTTGGAGTGATAAGGAGGTCATGGGTTAAAATCCCCACACTAACATAACATGCTAATTACTAACATTTGCCTATAAAAAAAATGCAAAGAACAAGATGAGTAATTAAGAATATTAAATTCTTTCTGCGGAGAAGATTTGCATCCCTTCAATTTCTTTCACCAACTTACGAAGACACAGACTTCATTTGTAGTTGACTTCAATTACAAGTAAAAGTTTATTCTCACCGGTGCCACTGTGCTATAAAACATGAATTTCTATAATCATGGCAATTGCAACCATGGTTGAAAAAATTAAAAACCAAACCAAACCAGCTAGTTTGATTGAAAAACCAGTGATTGATCTGATATTTTGTCAAATCAACCTGCAAAACTGAATGCCGGAAGAACCCTTTGATTATATACTTGTAGTTGTCCAATTTTGAAAAATTTCAACACAAACAATTAAGGTATTATATAATTATAATTCAATAATTGGATAGATAAAAACCTCATTCTATATAAAGTTATTAATGGTGCACAAGTAGCACCATTATAAGGTGAGATCCACCCCCCACCCCCTCATCCACCCACCCTCTGTGTATGTGTGTGTGCAAGTATATATATGTTTTGACCACGGTTCAATCATGATTAGTGAAATACTGATTGCAATAGAATAAAAGCTTGCACATTGATCAAACCTTTGAACCCCCCTTCTAATAGAATTCATTTATTGTTAGAAAGAAATCCTAGAGGAATGAAGTTCAAACCTCAAGTTGTTCATGCAACCGCTTCTGAACCTCCATTTGTAATCGTAGAGCTTCAGTGATCTCAATACCACTGTCAATAATGCAATAGTAAAGTCAGCATAATAATTCCTTTGTCTAAAATATTGCCAAAATCTTTACATGGAATCATATATCGTCCTTATTATGGTCTTAATCCTGGATCACTAAAAATTCTAAACAAATTACTTGCTGATCCTTATTCTAATATTTTTGGTCCTTGTCATAGCCTGTGATGGTAACAAAGCCTATTTCTCTTTTATTTTAATCCTTATATTCATTCTTGAAGCTCCCCTTAATTGACAGTTTATTTGTACTTTTCTCCAGTTAAGTGGTGAGATATTGAACAATAACTGCCATCAGAAGAAATAAACTTAACAGGGCTAAATTCTATTATCATACATTCCATGCAATGTAATCAAATTAAATTCTTCAGAGAATGTAACATTTATACCAGAAAAGTCATGTTAAAGAATGAAATGCTGTCTATCTATTTGATATATCAACATTTATGGTAATATTACATAACTGAAATTATTTAAAATAGAAGTGAATAGTATACTTACGTTCTCAAATCTAGAGATGACATCTCTTCAACTGAACTTGTTTTTTTCTCCATAACTCCTGCCAACAGTTGTCAACAAACTGTAGATTAGCTTACAACACAGAGGAGTATGGCTCTAGGTTTCAAGGAAGTGACTCAGGGTAAACCACTTCCAGACATCAATCACAGCAAACTAGATCAATTTCTAGGAAAATTAGAAAACAATCTTTTTAGTTTCTTGAGCAAGCACAGGTTTCTGGATACAAGGCAGGTTCATGAAAAGAGAGAGAGAGAGAGAGAGAGAGAGAGAGAGAGAGAGAGAGAGAGAGGGAAAGATCCAAGAGATTTAGATTAGTTAAAAATTGCTACATCCCCTTATTGTCATTTACTAAAATTAATTTTAGGCTTAAATGGGTCTTTAGTCCATATAATATATGCACTTTTTCATAGGTCCTCTTAATTTTTTTTTACTGTGTCCCTATTAATTTGTTTTTCATTTTAGTCTCTAATATTATTGTTTTAGTCCCTATAAAACTGTAAAATTTTGATATAACAAACTGTTTCATTTATATTAGCAGATTTTCATTTTAGTCCTTGTTATTAGGAAACATTAGGCTTGTTCTTCAATCTGTGTTAGCCAAATCATCACTCAATATTGACCCTTAACTTCAGGAACTATAATGAAACAATTTTTTTTAATAAGGATGAAAATAGGAAAAAGAAATTAAGAGGACCAAAACGAAAAGAATCAATTATTTTAAAGACCAAAATGTTATTTAAGCCTTAATTTTATGTGTATATTTGGATATGTGCTAAAGTTTCTACATTCTAAAAATGTTACATTTAGGCACTTCACAACTAAATTATCAGCGCAGTATAGGAAAAGGATCCAAGTGAATGTGCATCTTACTCAAAATCTTGTATACAAAGGGTTAAACCCATTAACACAAGTTTAAGAGATTAGCGCTTTACACAATTCAATAGCTTCAGATTCAAGGTGATTTGCATTAATATAACCATTGAATGCACAAAATAAAAATATTATGCATTAATAGGCATCTAATCAATTAGTAAACATTTTCTTGGATTTGAAAATCACATTAAAGAAAAACCAGTTTCCAATCGAGAATGATCTTCATGATATGACCTTTTATTCCTACAGTAAATTTTGCAGTGAAAGATTGGCTTTATTTTACACCAGCATCAAAGGAATACTAACTCAAACACAATAGGCATTTATAATTCATGCATGCCGGTACGTATAACATATTATACGAGACATGTCTTATGTACCTTCAGATGACTCCGGTCTATATCTAGCTGTCCTGTATTTCTTCATTTCAAGCCAAAACTGTTTCAGTAAAAATGCATGCTACTGATCAAACCAAAGGAGTTAAAAGCAAAGTGCACATACCTGCAAATGGCTTTTAACATGATATATAGTTAATCCTTCAACTTTCATGAGCTTCAGCACACCCTTTGGAGTAGCTTCTGCAGAAAGAAGACAGAAAAACAGGGAAAAATGAGGATAGAGGTTAGCAAACTAAGGCTAAGGACTTAACAAACAGAGAAAAAAAAGATGACCGTACTCTCACTCCCCCCAAGTTGGTTGACTGCCTCCACAAACGCCTCATGAAGTTCTGGTGTCCAACGCATTCGTGACTTAGCACGAGCAGAATTTGCTGAGGAAGAGAGGGCAGCACCAGTGCAATTTTCTCCATATGAAGCAGGAAGTTGTTGATGACCTTGGGATTGATGTCCTGGAATCTGTGAAAGTGGTTTTGAAACTTGGAATGGCACCTAAAGCAATAAAATGAGATCCTAGCACATTTCTTAAATAAACTACTTATCAGTTTCCTCTGAACGCTAATATTGATTTGAATTATGAAAAACTTCACCTTTGGCTCAAGATCTTGAATGTTGTCAGCAAGAAGGTCATTCCAATTAGAAGTCAATGTGTCATCATCACTGATTAGCCTCTCAGCCCACTCCTGCCAATCATTTTGCTTAGAATACTCCTCAGATGCCATTATAGGGCAGGCACTACTTTCTACCCGATTATTATCAATATAGCCATTTTCAGGAAAATCCAGAAAGCCTGGCAGGGAATCTGTATGCCAGGAAACACTGTTTTCTTTGGAATAATGGCTTGGTGTTGCTGAAGCTGGTGGTCCAGTATTTGAAGAATATGATAATGGAAATTGGGTGATGTTAGTTGATGATTGTGAAATCAAATGAGCGTTAGTAGAGTGTTTTTCAGCAGATGAAAGAGATGAGTGATGAAGATCAGATGAATATCCAGGGGAAGACGAAAAAATATGCCCAATTACTCCACCGGTATTTAAATAACTTGAATGAGTAAAAGGTCTTGCCATAAGCTCTTGTTCTACAAAATCCAGCTGTGATTCAGGCAGCTTGGGAAACATCTCATCCGGGGGTATTGGAAGGATTGACAAGGATGAAGAAAGTGCTCCAGACATCCCCATGTTATTGAGTTGCTTTGATCTTTCAATGGAGAAAGTAGAATGTGCTTCCATTATTTTCCTATATTGTTGATTAACAAGATAAAATGTCAGTTTTCAGTCAGTTTATAAAATCTTAAACCTGTATTTCCCTCATGACAATGCTCACCGGCAAAATACTACTCAACTTGATTTTTGTTATTGGTACAGAACAAGACTAGTTGTAATCAATCTTCAGATCTGTGAAAGGAAAAAAATACTCTAGTCTGTAATATAAAAAGTTAACTCAAAAAAGAAAACAACCCATTATTAAGAACTTCTGAAGATTATAAAACCTCATCATCAAAGACAGACTAGATAAAAAGCAAGCCCGATCCTGAAAACAAGTAAAAACACAAACATACTAAATGTAAATTAAATCATCATTGCACTTGATCACAAACCTGAGTTTCAATGTAAGATAGATTTTCAATAATTCAATGCTTGATAATAATTCATAGTTCACAGTGATTTAAGTCCAGAATGAAGTCACAACCAGTGCCTCTCTATTTCTGTCTCTCCCCTATTCAAAACCTCTTGTAATCATTAGACAACCATAGCATTGTTAACTTTCTCTCAAATTACACAATACCTAATCTACAAATGACACATGGCAGTCCAATAACCCTCAAATACAGAGTGAAATTCTCAGCCCTGATTTTTCATTTTTGCAACATACCTATGACCATGACTCAAGTTTAATATAAGCTAAACTAACGTACAAAGCACGAGCATAGCTTCCTCATATTCATAATCATCTTTCCTTCTAACACTCGGCAATTCACCTATTTGTAAAGATAAGGATGCTATAGTTCTCTCTCGCTCTCACACACGCACATAAAAAAAAAAAAAAAAGGAACGCATAAACCGATGATGAAAACACAAAGAAAAGATGAAAGCAATTCATATTCACAGGAATAGGGATGCAAATTGATACCACATCACAAACGATGTTGCGGGGATAAAAAATCGATTGAATAAACAACAAACTTAATTTAAAAAAAAAAAAAAAAAGAGTGAGAAATAGTAACAGAGGTGGTAGCAAAACCAGCGTAGCAAGCATCGGAGTTAGAGAAATGCAATGCGATGCGATGTGGAGTGAAGTAACGCAACAAAAAGAAAACGTGAAAATGAATTAAAAAAAAAGAAAAAAAAGAGACCAGATACCCCGAAATTCCACTACACAACTACGAAAACGCTGTATCGAATTCTTACCCCCAAGCGAATTGGAATCGAAACCAGAGAAGATGAATGGAACAGATTCTGGTGACAGACAGAGAGAGAAAGAGAAAGAGGCGGGTGTTTTTGAATTCCGTCACCGGCAGGTGAAGAACGGTGATCAACGAAACAAGTGCGCTATGTTGTCGCACTGTGCTATTGCTGTGCTATGCATAAGGCTCATCCACGCGCCACCCACTCGTGTGCTCAACAATCTCTCGATCGCGTGGCGTGGACTTTCTGAGCTTCCTGCACCTGCATGCAATTTCGAAAATTTTTATATGAATTGGATCTTGCGTTTTATATTAAGGCTTTGTTTGAGAATTAGGAGGGGAGGGGAAGAAAAGAGATTTAAGAGAAAAGAGGGAAAAGAAAAGAAGAAAAATAAGGAAAGTTCTTTTTTCTTTGTTTTGGAAGTTAAAAATATATTAAGAGAGTGAAATGAAAAATTAATAATTTTAAAATTCAATAAACAAATTTTGGTGTTTTATTATCACTAGCTAAGGTAGGATAGTAATTTTTAATTAATACTAGTTAAGATAGGATAGTAATTTTAGTTATTTCTCATTTTAAAAATCCTAAATAGAGGAAACAATAATTTTTAGATTTTACAGAAATTTAGAGGATTTTTAAAAAAAATTAAATTTTTTTCCCTTAAAAATTAAAACTCCAAAAAAAAAATGTTATTATCCAAATATTTTTCTTCCTTTCTTTTTCCTCTAAAATCTCTCTCCCAACCAAAGACTAAAGATATAAACATTCGTCAGCATGTAAATCAACTCAGTAACAAAGGATTACTCCAGTTTTAATCATAGATAATAGAAGATTCTAATCCTGAATATCTAACTTTGTGTTATTAAATACTTGGATATGGAGAATTGGTAATAGTTATTTCCAACTCCAATATATTTGTAATCTAAATAAAAAGATAAAGATAAAAACAGTGTTTTTCTTTTCTTTTCTTCAAATTAAACGATTAGTTTTTTCCCTTACGCGGCGTCTCAAGAATTCGAATTTTGCTTTCTTTTAAAAGAATATCCACTTTCAGTTATTATATCCTTTTTTCATAATTCGAAAATAAGTTTAACTTATTTCACTTTCATTGTATAAAATAATGATAATCATGATATTATATGTTAACTTAATTTTAAATCAATATAAAAATAGACATTTTTGTTATAATATGACAAAAAAATTGTAAAAATTTTACTTAGATAACCAATCAACTTTAGATTGAAATTAAGTTTGAATCTCTTAATATTTAAAATTTGAGCGTTATGATAAAAGTAATCTGATTGAAGAAGAAATTATTAAAAGTAATTAAGTCAAGTTTTCTATAAAAATTAATTATTAGTAAAAAAATGATATTTGATAGATACTTCATACTTATAATATAGTAATAAAAAATTATATAACTTTATCATGTCAATCTAAATTATTTTATATTATCAATCAATTAAAATTATTATATATAATTTTTAAAATTATTATTATAAAAATGAATAAACTTTTTATACATGAAAGTGTATGATTAGATAAGATAGTGCATATATCATTTATTTAAATTGCAATATCAACTTTATCTAAGATTTGTGTAACAAAATGTTGATTTAATTGAGATTAAAATTTAAGATATGTAAACATATAAAAAGAAAGAAAGAAAAAAAAAAGATATGCAACTTTTTAAATGGCATATTTTGTGTAGGTAGAAGAATTTCTATGTAATATACCGCTGCTGAGGTTGGTGAACAGTGCACTAAGAAAAATATCCATTGACTACTGGTGTGAGTGTGTGACAATTCTATGTAAAAAGATTTTTCTCTCTCTCTTTTTTGTTCAAAGAAAACCTGCACACTGTGTGCTGTTCTCATGCACACGAGACACAACCACAGTCCAACAAATTTTTTATTCGAAGGGGCTCCAAGCTCGAATAAAACAAAAATTCCTAAACTAGTGCCATTTCTAGCCAGGTAAAAATTGAACTCCTTCAAGTAGAGGAAGCTCAGATTAATTTTCTTTCAATTTTCAAAGTTAATCATTGGTGATTAGAGACATAAGAATGCGACTTTGTATTTCAAAAATTATTAAGTTGGTGTTATGACAATAAAATATGTAAACATCCATTGTTTTCTATGTTGTCCTTGTTAGAATACTTCCTACCTCACTCCAATGTATTTTTCTAATAAATAATTAATAATTTTGTTTCAAATGGGCTTGTGAGAAAGAATTGGGCCTCTGTTTGTTAGTATTATAAGCAGGCTTTGAAAGAAATCTGAAGGAACTGTTTATATTTAAAGAAATTTAATATTAAAAAAAAGTATATTTAATATTTAAGAGATGTATCTTAATATCACTTGCTTTATTGAAATTTGTAGCTATTTTATTATGTGCATCAGTACGCATTATTGAAAATCATGTCAGCAACCATGTGACACTATAAAGTTGATTTTATTCAATGCTTTCACAGCATATCTTTAGCAGGAAAGAAGAATAAGGTGAATATAGACATGTGGCAGAAAACGAAGCTATCATTTTGATATTGATCCCTTTAAATAGCATTTTTTTTCCAACATGAAATCAGTGGGATTATTATAAAAAAAATAAAAAATAAAAAGTGGGATTTGGCGTAGAAAGTAACACAATGATATATATGTTGCAAACTCATAAGCCTTTGAAATGGATGAAAGGTTAGGTTTCTCTCTCATCAAATTGAAAGGCAAAACTATTTTCATACATAATAAGTACTTAAAAATACAACAGGGCAACTTATTTTTAAAATACATATTATTATATTTGTTTTAACTTATATTTATTTTTTTATTTTTTAAATGTTTATTACTTTATGAACTTGCAACTATTAAAAAAGGAGATGAAAATTAAATTATATTTTGGATAAATAACCATTTTTGTCCTTGAATGTGTAGAGCACTAACAAATTCATATCTGAATGTGTCACGCAAACTCTTTCATTAACAATATTATACGAAAGTTAATGGATGAATAAATTTGTTGCATTTTTTCCACTTTCGATAATTAAAATTTGAATTTTTATCTTTTGAGGACAAATTTATCAACGTCCTACCTATTCAAAACTAAAAATGACTATTTATTTATAATGAAAAACCTAAATACATAATTAAAGATTAATTTTATCTTCATTCTCAGATTCAGTTTAAATTTGGTAGATTTAAATGCCCTTCTCTTTTCCATATTCGAGATATGACATCTCAGTTGGACTTAAAGAACAACGCCCAAAATGTTGCTATGAGCAATTATCTCACACTCAAGACCTATAACAACTAATCTTATCGTTGAACATCAAGAATCTCGTGTGTTGAATTTGCTGTCCAAATTTAAGCAATCCAACACTTTTATTAACATATAGTTTACGGTAATCCATTTTTGTAAGCATTTTTTTTCTTTTAAAATGTAAATTTACGATAAGACCCTTCATTTAAAAGCAAGAACCCTAATTGATTTGGAATCTTCTTCCTTGCAGTGCTAGAGCTCTTTTGTTGTCGTTGCCTATCCCAAGACAAGAAATTTGCTTCCGCTTCCGTTATCTTTTGTTTTGAGATAGTTTGATAAAACTGTGTTGTTCCTTTAGCAACTCATATATTATTGAATGATTATGTTAATAAAAATCACATTTTATATAATTATTGATGATATAATAATTAGTAATTTTAATATAATTATTATAAAAATCAATAAACTTGGGTAATAATGGAAAAGAACATGTATCAGTATTCTAATTTGATAATTGATTTACCACCACAAACCGAGGAAGGAGGCAATATATGTTTACCAGCAAAACCATATAGGATCTCTGGTAGCATCTTTTGTAGGGCGATCACCGTCTTCCTTAGGCATGTTTTGACCGCGAAGAATGTCCATGTAGGTGAAACCTCTAATCATGCTTTCCTTTTCAGTCGAATAGGGTCGTGTCGTGAACGGTGGATGTTATCGTACAGCACCTTGTGCATATTGCTCTTTGTTATTTTTCAAACTCTTGCCAATTTTGCAATAGCTTTCCGACAAATAGATATTTTCATTAACAGAACTTGTTAGAGCAAGCGACCATGCACCAACGATTCTAAGTTATGATTGCAGTTTGAATTTTGAATTCAGTGGTTGGTGTTATATACAAGCTGGAAGTGCTAGTAGTGTTTTCTCAAAGTGTGACTAGTGATTTGACTATTGTTTATGCCTAGTGGAGGACAGTTTGTGCCAATTATCCATTAACCACAAACTGGTCTAATATCACACCTATTGATCCAGTCTTTTTTTAATTCATTTTATTAGTTTGATTTTTATATCCAAACCATTTAAAAAAAAGTTTTAAAATCAGTTTGAGGTCCAAAATTTGTAAGTAGTGATTTTAAAAAATACCAAAATATAAGGTACACCGTATAGTGTTGTTCATCAATAATCAGAGGAAGATAAATTTCGTCGCACGGGGATATAAGTTATTCAATGACCAAATCAAAGAATAACCAAAGGTGGTTCATAGAAAACGACAAAGTGCATGTTTGTTTCCAATGCATCTAAACGGCCATTTGTGCATTTCGAGGTACCAAAAACAGAAGTAACTCCTTTGTTACTTTGGAAAGAATGCCAGTTAACTGGTTCCCAAACACAGTCCAAGAAGGTTGGAGAAAATTATCATGCCAATTGTCAAGTAGCGCCGTTTTGTGACCAACAAATATGGGAATGAACACTCCATTTCCCAACTCCACTGTTTCTGTCTGATCTGATCCCTTGTTGTCCAAACGCTCACCACAAAAAGAGACTAGAATGATTGAAAAAATCATTTAGTGGGATATGCATATTAAAATATATTAAGTCAATGGTATCAAGTATAAAAACCTTAGTCCATCTATGTCAAAATAAGTAAATCGTAATGCAGGCTCATTTTAATCATTCCCGGGGTTAAAAAATAACAAAGACCAAGGTTTTATTCAAAACTGCAAGCATTTGAGTTCATGAGCAGTTTGAGCGGACGAATTGTGTACAAGGAGCATCATTTTTCCATGTCAAAACATTTCCATATTTTCTGGGTTAAATGTACTGTCTAAACCGGATAACACCAGGACTTGGGCCATCAAAATCAATGCTGAGAGGGGCAAACTAAATATGCATGTTAAGAAACATATACAAGGTATTCAACCGAACCATGGTATAATAAACCATTGTACATCTGATCTTAATTAGTAAACACTATCACACAAAATATTCTAAGAACCACAACCAAAGAAGAGGAACTATTCACAGAAAAGATCCATACCATGAATCAGACATTTAACTCCCTTTCCTGCATCACGCTCCACGTTTCTGATTGCTAAGTCTGTTTAACAAGACAACTATTTCAAATCAAATATGCCAAATGAATTGTTATTCTCAAAGCTCCAGTCCAGAACTCACCCTAACACCATGAGACAAGATAAATCATTTAATATTTATTGAGGTAAAACATAACCATGTTAACCTACCTATATTATGACGGAAGATAAGTCAGTTCAATTACAAGTTACAATTGATTTACTCAGGGACACATGAATACCCAAACCAAAGACATTATCAAAGGTTTATCTGCCGTTCAAAGATCAGCAGATGGGTTTTATTGGTGACTGGTGCCACACTGATAAAAATACAAATTGTTGTTGATGGTTCCTAATCTGGCAGTGTTAAGGTCCTTTATACTACATGTGCACTTGTGCAGCTGCACCTGTCGGCTTACATTGGATCAGAAGCCTGAAAGATCTGAGTCATGTAATGATACTCTTCCACATGACAGATATCAAATTGACTTTTATGGTCAGAAACAAGACCAGGAAATAAGTTTGTTTTGTCATTACCTAAATAAAAAAGAGAACGAGGAACGAGGAAGAAACCTCCCTCCTTGATATACTAGTCACCAACGTATTTATTTTAGGAATGTATCTCTTAATATCTGTATTATTTTTGTAACCTCTAAATTGTCAAGAATTTAGAAAATCCCAGCAAATCAAGGGATTTTAGCTTATAGAATAAGGAAATATTTTGTTTCCTAAACTAGTGCTGGAACTTCTATATATATTCTATCTAATTGCTCAACGAAATCATCAAGTTGAATCCTAATTCAAGATGGTATCACAGCTCTCAAGCTTGGGAAGCTCCGACTACATACTCTTGCAACCTCATTGCAGCCATTGATAGTTTACCAGAAACAATGAAGTAAAATCAGAGACTGATTGTTGTATTAATAGTGGAAATTCCAGCCTGTATCAGGGTATGAGAAAACCAGAGCGATGCAGAAAAATGGAAAAGAAATGATAATCAGGGCAAATAAAAGTTGAAGCAAGCCATGGATGTAGAGATGGAGGGATTAGAGAAGAATAAAAATTGGAGTTAGTGATGCTACAAGCAGGAAAATACCGGTTGGATGCAAGTTGATATATACTGTGAAATATAGAGCAGATGGGTCAATTGAAAGGTATAAAGCAATGTTAGTTGCTGGAGGATTCACCCACACCTATGGAATTGATTATCTAGAGACCTTTGCTCCAGTTGCTAAGATGAATAAAATCAAGGTAATATTTTTCTTGCTGCCAATTATGATTGGAAGTTGCAGAAATTTGAAGTGAAAAATTCCTTCTTACATGGAGTTCTTAAGGAGGAGATTTAAATGGAACTACCTCCTGGATATGGTAAAAATGTTGCTGCCAATACAGTAAGCTAAAAAAGCACTATATGATCCCTTAGGGCCTTGTTTGGTAGGGTTACTAGAGTCATGACAACCTTGGGATATAAGCAAAGCCAAGGGGATCCATACCCTACTCAAACATTCTGACTTCTGAAGCAGGCAGAGTAACAGTGCTGTAATTGTACATGGATGGATGACATTATATTAACCCTGAATTATAGTTTAGAAAGGAGATATGCTGTTTCATAAATAGTGCTAGAACTTCTGTGGATATTCTACTTAACTGATCAATGAAATCATCAAGTTGACTCCTAAACTTCCAGAATGTTATTTTAATCTATGGAAATGTTGTCCACACACAGAAAGTTATAATTTATTTTAATTGGAAATGTTTCTTGACAACAAAAGACATACCTACTCAATGATGGTGAAAAACCTTTACAAGGTGATATCAGAGATGCACCATCCCGAATTTCTGTAATCTCGTGGTCCTGGATGATAACATTAAAATAGAAACAGTTAAAAGATATGCATTTGGAGACATGATTAATGTGTACATGAGATATGATTAGATGAGCAGGATGTCTACCAATGGCAGACAAGAAAAAAGGTCCACATTGCACAAGGATATCACATACCGCATTATAAATTGGTATTTGATTGCGCCAAAACTCTAAGGGAGGTAGAAGCAACCTGCCTGCAACATAACCCAAGCACAAATATTATAGTCTGAAGTAAATTATGTTTCAAATTACATCAAAAGAGGCTAACAATAGCATAGGGTGAGAGCGTTGGATAATAGTAGAGTGCACTAAAATCACACAAAGCACATTTACGACTTGTAAGCCTAATAAGATGGAATAGTTTATGCACAGACAATAATGAAAAAATTACCGGATCTGGATTTTCTGAAACTCGGCGACTCTGGAGTAACTGTGGATATTTTCTGTTGGCTTCCCTTGGTCAAGGGGCTTAGATCCTTTTCTTGCGGATTTTTCACAGCAGATGCAGATTTATTCAATTTTCCCTTAGTCCTGCCCACTTTTCTTTCAACTGTCACTCTCTTTTTCTTAAAACAGCCTGCAGTCTTTGGTGACAATGTTCTAGAAATTCTGGATGCAGATTTTTTAACTAGCTGCCCAGGTGATGTGCTTAGTTGTCTTGATGATTGTGACTGAATGGGTGTTGCCGGACTTTTCAGTCCCTCTACATCACAATTCTCCAAGGCCACTGAAGTAGAGTTCTCATTATTTGGATTCTTCAGAGACCCTCCAGAAGCAGGCTTCTTCTTCTGCTGGTATACTTTAATATCATGCAACCTGGCACTACGTCTTTTGCCACCACTACTACAAGCAACATTAACCCCACCCATCTCCTTTGACACATTGCATTCCTTTTCAGGGAATGACTTCTCGTGATCTCCTGGGGCCTCCTCTGGTGATGCCAAAGAAGTAGGAATGGAATTTTCCACGCCTGGAATAGCAATTAAAATATCTATATAGAGATTGGATAGATAGGAAATGATAGAACCCCAAACAAGTATAAGAAATGACTAAACATAAATGCAAATCATTTACAAACAATGTTTGAATATTTACCGTCAGATAAAATTTCTGGAGAACTAGCTGGTACATTATCAAAAACAGCATTACCAAAATCAGTGCCAGTGGTAGATTCTTCTCTGAAGCAATCTAGAGCATAGCTTTCCCAGTCTGGAGGAAAGCCAAATAAAAAACGGTTGAAAACCTAGCAATCAAGAAAAAAGAGGAGCAAGTAAAAAAAATCAAATTGGAATAACATACAAACTGTACATCATAACCACCATAAACATTGACTCTAACAAGATCACAATAGACATCATATGATGCACAAAAATTTTAAAATAAGGCTTATCAAATAGAAAGGGAAAAGTGAAAAACACCAAGATCGTCCTGTCTGGATAAAGTTTTCCATAAACGCTTATAAGAGTTAAAAATATATAAGAAGGTATTCTGACTATTCTCCAACAAGCTAAAATTAACTTAATAAGTTGATTTTAACTTATAAGAGAAACTTAATCCATTCTACCTTCTTATTCTCTTAGTATTTGCAGAGAAATTAATCTAAAGAGGGAATGCTACAAACCTCAGCGGCAAAACCATTTTCGAGAGTACGCTGCTCATTGATGAATCCACTGATCATGACGCATATTCCGTCTGCAGTCTCGAGAGAAAACACGTCATATCTTTTGATAACAGCAGCAGAAACAAACACACGCATTGCCTCATCCCTGAATCACAAAATTAGATCGTTTAGGGTTTAGGGTTTTTGATAGTTGCCCATAAAAAAATATAG
The DNA here is from genome assembly GCA_007407185.1 of Glycine tomentella. Classification (NCBI taxonomy): domain Eukaryota; kingdom Viridiplantae; phylum Streptophyta; class Magnoliopsida; order Fabales; family Fabaceae; genus Glycine; species Glycine tomentella. The sequence goes on along the minus strand of PYAF01005253.1, from coordinate 1,696,572 downwards.
ATCGTTACGCTAATCACACAGTTTCATAATCAATTAACCATAATTGCATCCAATACGACCCTGCTCGAAGCAATTCAAATACGACTCATATAATGCACTAAAGACACGCGTTTTAAGGGGAAACAACAGAGGTGTGAAAACCCTAACGCGAAGGAAGGGAAGCGAGGAGTCTTAGGCTTACTTTCTCGACGAGACACCAGCGACGGCTAAACGCTTTCCTTGGAAGTCGTTTTTGGCTTTAATCAACCACCAATCGTACAAGGTGACCTTCGGAAACGAAAGAACAGCGTCAGAAATAAAAATTAGAGAAAGGGAAAAAATAAGGGAAGGAAGATGTGAGACTGAGAATGAAGGAAGCGTAGTGAGTAACCGTTCGTTGGAAATAGCATGATACGGTGTCGTCTGAAGGAGTTGCAGTCGAAGTGGAATCAGCCATTAACGATGAGTGGATACTGTGATGTTATATCTGCGTTCGATACAACCCCACTGTAGCTGTGTTAACTCTGTTCCTGTTTTTTCCCGCGCAAAACTCGAGTGGTTCTAGCTTCTAGGCTTAATTCCATTTTTTATATCTAGTTTATTTTATAAAAATAAATTACTCTCCACATTTTAATTTGACATATTTTATTCTTTAGAGAAATTTCTAAATATTACTTATTCATTAATAAGTATAAAAATGGAGACAAAATTTATAAAAAAAATAATATAAAATTTGTCAAAAAAAACAAGAAATATGGATAAAAAGTATAATTATATAAAGCATAAATCCACAAGTTTTTATAAAATAAAGATAAAATATATTAAATTAATTTGCTCGATAAAATTTGCAAAATTAGGCATCAGAAATATAAGAGCAGTTTTAGTGGTACGATGTTTTTACAAAACATCATCAAACACAAGCAATTGATTTAATATATTGATATCATTGTTTGAACTCGCAACTCCAAAATATGCATGTCAAATCCACAAGTCTGGTGAAGCAATTGCTTCAAGTATTATTGTGGGTTTGTGATGATCATCTTTACGAAATTGACCATGTCATGCAACTGAGCAATTTTTCCATTCCCAATTTATGCAATCAATAGAACCTAACGTACCTGAAAACCCTCGTGCATCTCCAATTTGTAGTAGGTGGTTTATGTCATTGTCGTTGGGTCTTCTCAAGTACTCTTGTCTAAATATCTCATTGACACCCCTTACAAATTTTTGTAACCATTGAATTGCATTACATTTACAAATTCTAACGTACTCATCTACACAATCAACAGGTGATCTGTATGCCAACATACGAATAGCTGTAGTGCACTTCTGCAATGGCAAGACACCCATTCTACCAACAACATTAGGTCTCATTTGAAAATACTCATCATGCTTACTAAGATAGTTGACAATTCGGTTGAACAATTATCGCCGTATTCGAAACCTACATCGGAATTGAGTCTTTGTGTATATCGAATTTTATGAGAAGTAATCATTCATCAATCGCAGATGTTCATCTTCACAATTGCGATTAATGACTCTTTTAGGCCTTCTATGTTGACTGTTATTGCCTCTTTTAATGTTGCATCGCATTTAAGAAGCTCGTGATTAGTTCATCACTATCGTTGTCAAGTGTTTCATAAACGATTTGTTTCCAAACTCTGTCGAAGTCATTATTTTGATCCATTGTATGAACGATTGATTGCATATCAAGTAAAAAAAAAAAAAACTATTGTTTACAAGAGACATACAATAATGAATGAGAATTAAACAATTGAATAGCAAATTATGCAATGACTAATTTTGAAACAACTAGTTTCACACTTAAAAAAATTGAACAAATTAAATTACTGTTACAAATTTAAAAAAAAAAAAAAACAAAGACATGTCAAACATGATTCATTAAAATACAAATCAAAAGACGGTTATATACTTTATATGTATTTTTTGATTCATAAAATACATTGAATGCACATTATTATATAAATATTAATAACATATTTTGAATATGAAGTTAGTAAATATATAGTCAAAATATTATTTTATGATAAATATATTAATTAATTATATTTAACTTAATGCTTAGCATAAAATTCAAACTTTATAATATAAATATTATTCAATAAATAATTTAAAAC